>JAOPJI010000080.1:6524705-6553524 GCA_027122695.1 Merluccius productus
GGGGGGGGTGTGGAGAGGGCTATGTAACCTCCGTTGCCAGTGTGGTCTCTGATATTCCGTTCAGTCTCTCTGGCTCGTGGTTCTCCCTGCAACACACGAGAGAAGAAAGGAGGGAGGGAGGGAGGGGGGGGGGGGGTTAGGCTCATGACCACGGCCTAGTACCGCCATGTGCTGTATTCCCATCCTGAAGCAGGAGAGCAGCACCACCGACATGCCGGACACACATTTGACCAACGACTTCCTAAAAGCTACATTTTTGTTCGTTAAATTCAAATTCTATCATTTCATGTTTGTGTAATTCTGTGCAAACGCCGCACGCGCTGGTGCTACCGCTGTCAGGCTTGTGCGTGTCTTAACCCCTGGTTGTGTGACGTGACGGTATTATATCAATAAATAAAATGGAAAATGGTACATGAAGCAAACTGGGAGCCGCTTACTAGATCCCTGAGGTGGAGCCTGCAGTTGCTGAAAATTAAAGCGTTGGATGGAGAGGGCGCGGCCGTCTACCTGGGCAACGTGCCGCCGGTGCTGGCCGGCGGGACCTTGGGCACGCGACCCAGCGCAGTGGCGGCCAGCTTTAAGGCAGACGGCGAGGGGGCGGACGGGCGGGCGCTGTGGTGGCTGTTGGCCGGCGACACGGCGCTGACGTGACTGCGCGGGTTGGGCAGAGACTGGAGCGAGGAAGACGTAGTGGAGGAAGACGATCGGCCGGGGCCCCGGGGCCCGCTGCTGTGTGAGGTGGTGGTGCTGCTGCTGCTGCTGCCGCCGCCGCCGCCCATGCTGGTGGTACTGGTGCTGGGGGTGGTGGTGGTGGTGGAGTGGGGAGGTCTGGAGGTGCCTGTGAGGAGCCATGCATGGACCGTGTTACTGCCAATTACTTCTCATTGCTGGTTGACGTGATCTACTTCTCAATATCCTGATTGGCTGAAAGTTTACCTGAGTCATAGTGAGCGCGGCACTTCTTTAACAGGGTTTGTGGTTTAAATTAGGTTCACTGCAGGTTGTCCATTCGACCCATATGTTGGCAGTAGGGCCCGAATACATAACTTCAAGCTTTGGATAATCGTTAGCTTTTCCGAACAAATATAAAAAAAATAATAACCGTGTGTATCTTTCCCTGCCTGAATCAGAGCCGGTGGAGACTGCTGCATAATCAAGGTTTTGAAATC
This sequence comes from Merluccius productus, assembly GCA_027122695.1. NCBI lineage: Eukaryota > Metazoa > Chordata > Actinopteri > Gadiformes > Merlucciidae > Merluccius > Merluccius productus. Next base: position 6,525,875 of record JAOPJI010000080.1, read on the forward strand.
AACTAATCATTTTTCCTTTACATTTCTACAGTGTTATTTTAATAACTCAAAAAGCAAAAACTACAATATCACGTAGGATTGCTGCGTGGATGTCAGTGGTTTTCGGATCCACTCATCGGTCCGAGTCCGACATGGTTATGGCAGAGCTTCAATGTAGCCTAAACGTAGCTTAAGGCTAAGTTTCCTAAGACACAGCTTCCATAGTATGAGAGTCGGCCTACTTCCAATTATTACACAGCAAATAGGTGGTTTGAACATTGTGCAACGTTTTGATGAAATCGCACGGCAGGACTAGCACTATCCACCCGAAGAGAAATCACACAGGCTATTGTGGGTGACGGACTGCCATAAAAGGAAAAACATGCCTATTCTATCCATGTTTATTAAATTACCAACACGTTATTATTACTAGGTAGAGCTTTTTGGCATCGTTTGGCCTCTTTTAAACATTGAAATAGCTGCTAAATACATTCATTATTAAAGCACTTGCTGCAACCTTTTATTTCTGTGGCCACAACAGACTAGTGGGATGGAGAAAACCCTAGAACATTTAATAAATATTATTATTACGATTAGTTAGTTTAAAGTCTGTCTCGGTCGATCTTGCTGATTCTCACACTGGATGCCGTAGATGGCAAAACTAACAAAGGATAATTTGGCTATTAGAATATTTGGGGCCAGCCTTTGTAGTGCAGCCAGTTTAGGTCTATAATAGTCTAAAGAGATCATGAAATAGCCTCAAGAAATTGGCTAAACGAATGGCCTGTGGCATTAAGTCAATAAATCTACATACAGGCACATTTTCCAGTATCTTATGCCTGTAGGCCTATCTAAAGCTCTGGCATTAAGAGAAAGTAAAATGAAAATATGGGTGCTGATGATGAGGTGGCTGGAATGCATAGGTAGTGCTGGGATATTCGGACGAAATGTAACCTAACCATACCCCGTCACAAATGCCGTTTCCAACTGGCTTAAATTGATACCGAGTGATGAACCGCTTGCCGTCTAGGTCAATCAGTCGCGCAGAGATAATGCTGTCCTCTATGTTCATGGTTGGGGCTCGACTGCATATCTGATACTGTGGTACCAAGACGAGGCGATGAGCTTACCTGAAGGATGCAGGATACCGTTGACGCTAGGCTTGTGTGGCTTGTTCTCGTTGTTGACGTGGCCCTGGGGCGGAGCACTGACCACCGCCGAGGCAGCAAAGTGGGCGCTGGCAGAGTCCAGGGTCTTTGACGTGCAATCGTTGGAACAAGTGGTCTGCAATACCAATAGGGGAGGGAGGGGAGAGAGAAACACTCAGGTGACGCAAGTCAAAAGGACATGCATTGTCCAAGCAACAACATAAAGTAAAGAGCTTATTTTATACACTTGAGAAAATTGTGTGCGTTGGTGTACCTGCGTGATGTTGAGCTCCGGCTGTAAGGAACGCTTGGCGGGAGGAGTGGACGTCTGGGCCAGCTGCTGCTGCTGCATCTGGGCCAACTGCTGCTGGTGGTCGTGGTACTGCTCCTCTGTGATGCCCCCTGCACAGCAAAGAGGAGCCATGAGGGACCGAGCATCTCGGCATGGCATGCTAAGCCTTCTGGCAGCTAAAAATGTCATTTATAAAAACGGATAGTTCCGGCCCTTGATTCTGATTGGCTCAAAGCTGTTGTAAAATGCTGTCGACACACACCTGTGGCCGCATAACAATTCATTTTTAGTATTAATGCACCTTCATGCTGAAGCCTGTATGCTAGCCTGTGTTGCTTGGCAACCATTGTGCCATCTATATTGCTTGGCGAAAGAACGATGACAGTTTTTCAATAAATTAACCCCTTTAATGTTGCTGTGTGTTTATTTTATGAAATCTTACTCGGTAGTCTATAGTAACCATTAAAAAAAATATGAATAAGCCACTTGAGGCCGTGATTTACAGTGATTTTAGAACAATGCCCCCTAGCTGTTCTAAAATCACTAAACCATGGCCTCTCGTGGCTTATTGCTTAATAATAGTCGCCGTGCGTGAACTGACATAACCACAGCCCTCGCGGGCGGTTCATACGACGATTTGTCGCATACCTCTGACTTGGTGAAGCTCCTCAAGCAGACTGCGCGTCCACAGCAACGTTACAACAAAACGGCGACCATTAACGCCATGGTCATGCGTGGACTGTCCACGCATGGCGACTATAAAGTCAGCTTTATGCTGTAAGTAAATCTAACACACAGAAGATGTTGACACCATGCAACGGTCAAATCACTAGTGCGTACCCATGCCGTTCCTGGTGCCGGCCAAGAAGCGCGCGGCTAGCCTGCAGTCTGTCGAGAGCCTCCCCGTCCTGCTTGCCTGGCTGTGGTCCTGAGAGGGGCGTGGCCTGAAGCAACGCCACCGGAGAGCGTGGATGTTGTCCAGGATCTCAGACAAGGAGGAGCCGGGCGAACACCGCGGCCCCGGAGACCTCTGCGGGAGGCTGCCCGAGTCCGTGGCGCCGGGTGCGGTGACGACGTCCGGGTCGAGCTGCCTAAGCACCGTGTCTGCGCCGTCGGAGGCCCGGTCCAGGATAACCCTGATGCAACATAAACACAGGTCTTCAGATCAGCCTTGGAACACAGTCTCACACACGCACACACACACAGCAAAATGGTATTAATAAAGTCAATAATAGAAGGCCAAAAAAATGCAAAAGTCAGCATATACACTGAAACACAGCCTCGGCTGATTTTCACTGCAACATGTTGTAGAGTGTGTTTGTAACACAAACATTACATTACAAACACTACAATACAATAATCCCACAATTCATATGTGGGATTATTCACCCATTCCAAATCATACTCAGCCATGACGAATGAAGTCAAGGCCAATAAAAATCATACAATTACTACTAAATACATTCTGCCTGTAGTGCCGTTACAAAAAGGCCACTCTCAAGAGAGACGAGAGTATTACACGCACACACAAATATAGAATAGGAAGCACGCATAAAATGGCTCACCTGCCACCTCGGCCCATCCTGCGTCGGGCCGGGCCTATGCAGCGCCGGGGAACACACAGGGCGGTGAGAGAGTGGCGGTGGCGAAGGGCGTCCAGCCCGGCCAGCTCCGGGTGCTCCCTCAGGAGCCCCTGGTTCTGCTCCGCACACGGCTACGGGACAGAGGGGGGGAATGAAGACGTCACCACCGGGATAACACAGCACAGCAAGGGGCCGGATGAAAAATTGACCATCTTTGGTTAAAGTGCCCCTATTTTACCACCAGGTGTGAGTGTGATTAGACATTACAAGCCATTTCAAAATTTCGATGTCACTACCCTCTAGTGACATCACAAATGGGAGTGTCCACACAGATGACTGTCTGATGACTAGATCAGTCGACCAGCCTACCCAGTGGGCCGTACAAACTGGTAGGATTATCTATCCATCATACATCTGGGTTGACACCCCCACTTGTGATATTATTAGAGGGTAGTCACATGACAATTTTGAAATGGCTTGTAATAGCTAATCACACTAACATCTGGTGGTAAATTAGGAGCTCTTTAAAAGAGGAATGAGTGGTAGCCAACTTAACACCACGTCTCATTTTAATAAGTTTGTAGTTGGTATAGGTTATTTGTAGAGGAACAGATTGACACATGGACGCATTATACAATGCGTCTGATGCATTGTATAATAGTATATACTCGTCCCTAGGTGGATTTTAACCACAATCCTAGCATAAGATACACAAATAAAAGTGTTTCACAACTGAGCACACTTGAATGAGCATATTGACCCAAGTACGCTTTACACAGCGGGACATGACGAGTTAGCCATGGGTGTCCCCCTGGTGGCAACAACTGGGCACTGTGGCCTGACGAGGGTCTCTTAAACCGTTGGACTATATAAAGAACCTTCACAATGTATTTTCAAAGATGTCTAGTTGGAAGAAACGGGTGTGTGCAGTGCAAATGAAGAGAATCGACCAATTTCAACTCGGACGTATCGAGTTTAGAGTATGAAACTTGGCACTTTGAACAAATTGAACACCAGGCAAGGCAGCATCCAAGGCTGAATCTTCAACTCAATTGCCAACCACCAAAAAGCCCTTGGAGGCAATAGCTCATAAGATAAGATAAGATAAGAAGACTTTATTGTCCAATGGTTTAAAAACACAGCCAGACCTACCGAGAGATATTGGCACCCAGCTGTTCTTCGGAAGGCGAACACGCCGTCGGGATCGTTCTCCTCGTCTGGCTCCGACGGCGGAGACTGATGGAAAGGGAGGAGACACGGGCTTTAGCTTGAGCACAACAAAGTCAGCATGAAATTAGATGTGGGTGGTCGCCTTCCAAATCATATTCCTAGTGAGATGAGATGGAATCGGGAGCCAGACAATGGCCTACATCACGCCACACATGTGACACATTCGGTTCCATTCGATTAATAATCCAAGCAGTTTAATTGTCCATCGCATTCGTCACAATATATACAGAATAAATAGCCCAATTAAATCAAGTCATTTTCCATGTGTGGTATAATAATAAAATAATTTGTGGCAACAAAACCACCACTTGCTGAGAGGAAAACCCCCACTCGAGTGATGGGACAGTGTGGGAGTGGGGCTGGGTGGCCGGGTACTCACAAGTGGCGCTGGGAAGTCCTCCTCCCCCGAGCTGTGGAAGTCGTACTGCTCGATGTCGGCCTTGTTGACGGTGTAGTGGCCCGGGGGCCGGCCGGGGCGGCGCGGGGGGTTCAACTTGTCCCTCCTGGTGTACTTCTTCTTTGGCCGGACAAAGTCGAAGGGAAGCTCGTCCTTTATGGAAACCTGGTAGGCATGAGGAAGACTCGCCTTGTGCGTCTACGGGGGGGGGAGAGAATACCGTAAGTTACGTAATGCATGCGTTATGTACTGCGGCATCGCACAGAACTCCCCCGGATGACCGGTGTGATGAAGGCGTCATGGTGGCCGCACCTTAATCTTCATCTCTGCTTTGTGGCGCATGCCGTTGGCCAGGCTCACGGGAGCGATGTAAGCCGGCTTCTCGGCCAGGGGAACGGTGACCTCGCTGAGGACCTCGCCGGTGAAGTCGCTCAACTGATACCTGTGAACGCACGCAAAACACGCACCGCGGTGAGCCCACACAGAAGGCCATTATGGAGGATGGACTCCTCCGATAAAAGGGTCACACCAAACGCCTCACCCATTACAGTCGTATTGACTGTAATGGGATGAAACGTGTTGTGTGATCAGTTCCATTTGGTCATCGGTTTTAGTCCAAAATTATGGATGGATTTTCATAGAGAAAAACATTCACACAAACATCATTGCTTCTTATCACACGATGAGGGATGAGACGACTGTAGGCACATATTGCGTTGCACTGGCATTATGCAGGCATCGAAGCCACCACGGCGGTGCTCTCACCTCTTCTCCACCACCTCCAGGGTGAGGTGGAGCAGCTCCCGCTTGGCCTTCTCCCTTCTCTTGATCATCTCCAGGATGGTGACCGTACGGCTGAACTCTCGCCGCAGTTTCAGCATCTTCTCGTAAGACGCCTCGTCGTTTTTGCGGTTCTTGGGGCGCAAACAGAAGAGGGCATAAGAGACTCGATGCACTTGAAAACGTGCATTTCACGGGTTATGTTAGAGTGTTGGGAGGAAATGAGGCGGTACTGAAGAACTGTAGCATTCTGCTGATAGTGATTTATAGTAGTGGTCCCATAAATAGTCAGGGAAAGCTTTTTTCAGTAAATGATGCTCTAACCACGACTGTTGCCATTATCAAAAATACAACTATATTGAGAGCTTTTACAAATCCTTTTGTTCCCGGTTGAGTCACTTGGACGCTTCTCACCTTCCTGGTCTGCATTTTCTCCGTTCGGCGCCGGAAGGCCACATAGGCATCGTTGTTGGTGGAGCCGTCTCGCTTCTCCTGCTTGATCAGCGGGATGAGCGACGGCCCCCTGCAGTTCTTCCTCTTCCTCACCCAGTAGTCATACACTGACTTGAGCAGGTAGTCGTCCTCGTTCAGCAGCACCTTAGCCTCCGGGAGCGACACCAGCTACAAAACACGTTGCAGGAGAGCGAGTTAGAAGAACTAACTCGGGTTGTGGAGGAATGCATACTCAATTCAAAATTAGGCTGGTGATATGGTTGAAAGTAGTAATGGCACGACACCTAGTGCTCCAAAGTGCAACTATTTTGTTTGAATACGAGTGTAAAAATTCTGACGTTAATTTACATTGAGGAGCACATGTGTGCGAGTGGAATTTCTATTTTTGAAATAAAATTAAATAGATCACATTATAGGCTTTCACACATCACACTAGGTTTGCCGACTGACCAATGAAATAGCCGCCAATATCATACTTTTCTTTACACGTTCCTATAGAAGTTGGGAGGTGTAGTTCATAAATCTGTTTTGCCCTAGTTAGCGCATTCGCGACCGAATACAAAACTGCTTGAAAAATAATCCCAACTAGATAACGTTCTGAAACTGGACCGGTAACATCGCTGCAATGAGCAGCGACTTGAAGCCGTAGGCATCCATCGAAGCGGTAGAGGCCGGGTGCTTACGCTAAAGTTGTGCCAGGAGTTGAAAGCTGGCCAGGCACCGGCTCATCCAAAAACAAAACAGACTCCAGGGACATTACTTCACCTGGTGAGAGACTAAATGAATGATAACAATGCACTTCTTGGCAATTGGTGAGAAACTAAATATCACCAGGTGATTTTTCCACTTGTTACATTGTTATGATTCTCCCTTTTGAAATAAGTTCCTGTAACATCCAACACGTGATGTAAAGCTGATAACATGCTTATACACCTGAACATTGGCGGCAGCTGCCGATGCGTTTCTCCCGTTCCCCCGCGTGTCTGTCCGTGTGCTAAACCCCAGAACTGCAGCGCACTTCCAACCAGAGTGGCTCACAACATTACATCACTGTTGCACACTTTTGCTTTGCGATAAACAAGAACGTGCGCAGCATTAAGAATTCAAGCTCGGTTGGAAAATGGATGTCCAGTAACCGGGCAAGGAGACCCCGCCGCTACAAATGCTCCTGGATCACAGATATGGTTGCGATTTGAGAATCTGTTTGAGAATGCTGATGGGCACTGGAACCGAGAGAGATGCTTTATTTTTGTTGACATCTTTTGTTAAATTTAGTTCAGTTTTTAAATTTATGTTCGAATACCGATACTTCTACTATATACCAAGGTTTTTTTTCCTTTCAGTAAAAGGCAAAATATTAGGCTAGTCCATTTTCCAACTTTGTAAAATATGAATAAATTGATAAATACATGACATGAATTTTATGCCATATAAAATTCTTTCATTATCAAGTTCACGTTTATGTATAAAGCACCTTAAAAAACAAACCAGGTTTGTATCAAAAGTGAACGGTGGCACCATATTCTTTGAGTCCCATTATGTGGCAGATCACCACTACATATTACACATTGACAATTTCCATGCCTACAGTATATAATTGACACAAAACATATACACAAATATACAACATAATACACGCTTATGTTGTGCACTACCAACACTGATTCAACCCAACATAATTAACATTAACCCCTTAATGGTTTCGCCTGCGATACGCTTTGCGGATGCGCAGCGTATCCGTATGCACAGGACAAGAGAGGGACAGCTGTGCTTTTCTCTGGTCTGCTAATTCGGACGCGGCGGCGGCTGCAGTAAACTTTGGATACAAATGTGTTAGATCAACCGACTTTACGGCTTGTTTCCGGATTATTCGTGAAAATTATGCGATCGCTAACGTAAAGTGTGTGCACCCGCATGCGGCGGTTAGTGCGGTTTTAGTTTACATGCGGGTGTTTCACTGCTGTACGATTGGCCGTTGGTGGAGTGTTTTTGTAGGTAGAGGAAAACTGACTCAAAAATAACTATTGAAAATAAATCTCATAACATTTATCACCGTTACCACGGAAGATATTTGAATGAAATTGTTTTATCGCCCATCCCCATTTAAAATCAAATCAATTCAAGAACCCACAGAGAAATGCTGGCACGCCACGCGCCGGGGACAGATAACGGACCCGCCACAAGGATCTAGCAATCAGAGTGCTAATACAGATAGTAAAAGGGCAAGGCGTACCTGGTTGGTGCTGGCCTTCTCTAGTCTGTCCACCATCGTCTCAAACTGCAGTGGCTTGATCTCCATCTTGCGGTTGAGCCTGTTGAGGAGCGTCTCGTCCTCAGAGTCCATATCATAGTCGGGCTGCTCATTATCGAGGCCCAGGGCTGCACAGCGGAAAAGCAAAATATGTTATGTTTCGAAACCAATGGCTTTCCCTATACAGCTCCACAGTCGTGTCCACCGGGTGCATAATGGCCAAGTGCAGGTGTCGGGGCCTCGGAGCAACAATAGTCCAGGTTCTTATAATCGACACGGTCAGACCGGCCAAAACAGGCTTCTCTTTAACTGGTGCACATTTTAATTGCCAACTAGTTGGTATTAAATAATATCATTCCAGGTTTTTGGCAAGAACGAATCGCCCTCCTGATCTCACACCCACACCCCCCCCCCCCCGCCCCGCCCCCAGACTGGTGTGATTGCACGCCAGTCTCTGTTTATGTCCCATGTTTATTTTGGCAGCCAACATGGAATACTTTTATATTAAAAGCCGTAGTTTCATTCCGTCGGTAGCCCACTTAAAACCGAAAGGATACGGTAATAACATCCTTCTTAACTTTAAAACGAATAACACTTTCTGGATTGTAATAGAGTTGACCGCTTGATGACTACAGAAGAGACGACGCATGGACCATAGCGTCTCAGTAGACAGAGTAGGAGTTGTCATACTCTCCATATCTTAGCCAACGTGCCTAAAAGCCCATTATACACGTGCAGGAAACAAGCGCCGCCTCGCAACGCGAGAGGCGGTCAACCCTGGACAAACCCCGGGAAGCGGTCGTGCGGGTACTACTCACGCTGGATGTGCATGAGCTGCTTGGGAACCTTGAGCTCCCCCTTGTAGAGGCGGTCGTAGTAGGTGATGTTGCTCTCCGCCTCGGGCACCGGGATCACCATGTTCTCCTTCTTCTCCCGAAACACCTGCTGGGCGGAGATGGCCCTCTGCAGATGGTGCTCCTGAGGAGGGCGGCCAGGGGGTTCACAGACATAATATTACATTAGTTAGTTACGACAGATGTATAGGCCCACTTCAAATCGACATCTTCCGTGAACACCAGCGTGAGGCTAGGGTAGAATCGGGGCGGCAATATACCCCAATATCAAAATCATGATATTGACATGTTCACGTGAAAAGACAACAGAGGACTTGCAGAAGCCTCCATGGCAGCGTGTCCTTTAATATGTTGCCATGGCCACCGAGTCCATTTGAGTGACACTGGGAGGCGTTAATAAAATGCTAGGAATGAATTATGCTCTGTGCAATTAATTATATAACGTGTTTGTTGACAGAAAGCAATAGGTGTGGCATGAATACATGAATGGCATGGGTACGCACCGATACCCGGTTTGAAACGGATCAACGGCGGATACAAATACCGACATGGAGGAACATAATGGACCGTGATGATGCACGCTGTTGGGCTGATGCCGGGCGATAAGAGAGAAACCGGTCCGGTCTGACGCACTTGGTACCAAGACCGAACTTGTGGCAGTCCTAACGGTATCAACACAACAGCGCAAACTGTTCCCGCGTCACGTGATAATAATACAAAACCGATGTGTGACTTAAATTGCGTTTTTAAAATCACGCACCAAGTGACAGGGGGGGCGGGGGGCTTTGAAGCTTAAACCAACGGCGTAAAAATACACGTTAAGTTTTGCGACGCCAACTGTCAATAGCGGACCAGGGGGGGGGGGATGTGGCGCTAGCTAGCTAGCTAGCTGAACGGTGGTAATAAATGACATGAGTTTCGGGAAAAGGGGGAAAACCGGTGACTAAGGACGGCCAGGCAGACGGACAATACGCTTGTCTCGGTATTACACTGTGTACCGACGTGCCGTGTGTCCATTGACCACCATGTCTTTTCCCGGGGGGGGCTAGCTAACACACACACATACACATACACACACACACACACACACACACACACACACACACACAAACACACACGGCGGCGGCGGCGGTACAGAGCATGCTGGTTCGGCCGCCCGCGTCGCCAGTCGCCAAGAGAACTACGCCGAAAGGCTGACGTCACGCCCACTGAAAGCGGGCGAAGTCCGAGTCGCGCCTACGCAAAGTGTACAAAACTCTGCGTAGTTTACGCCGTTAGCGTAAACAAAAAAAAATCGAAGGGCCAAAAGGCCGTTGGCGGCGCGCGCCGGTGGTTTTCTTGCGTAGCGCCCTTTTGTGAATCGCGTCGACTCCACACACACACAGAGCCAACCGATCCATCACCAAAGTTTATCTTTTTTGCTTTTTTTCACAAAGCACTCACCAGCTCCTCTTCCTTCTCCATGCCCGTCGGCATCTGGGGCACCGCCCGGTTGATGGAGACGCAGTCATTTAGGTCGGGCAGATCCCGGTTGCGGTAGACCGGGAGAGGTTTGGCGGCGTCTAGCGCTCGCGCCCGGAACGATAATTTGCTCATTGTTAGCGACCAACGTAATCACGGAGCCGCCGAAGGAAATGCGAATCCCGCCAGAAAACGGTGGCGATATCGGTGTAAATCCGCGGGGGGACACGGCCGTTTCCACGACAGCGGCGCTCATTGGCCTTCGCTCGCCCGGGATGCCGCGCGAAAAGCCATTTTCGGTCGAGGTTAACCTGATATAGGGGCTATTTTCGTCGTCTCGTCTGCTCTCTGCGCCATGGAAAACATGGCGGACATGTCCACACAGCGGCGGAGCAATCCCGGCAGCCAGTGCGACACATCTGAAAAACATGGGCCGTGGTGGCTGCGTGCGCAGCGTGTGCGGATCGCGCAATGTCGGCTCGCGCGCGTCAGAACCGAGTGGTTGCACACAGAAAATGTTTATTTATAGGCGGCCTTTTCCCATTAATAGACTTAAGCGCATTTACAGAATACGCGCTCGCAATAAACACATGAGGGAGAAAAAAAGGCCTTTGCGGTGATTTGTGAAAAGTACAACAGATGTGACTCGGATCTTCTTGATTTCTGGAATTGTAAATTAATATGACATGTGTCACGGGTGTCATGCTTGAGACATATGAACAGACCCAGTCTGCAGGAGGACAGCTGAGCCACTCTGCTAGTGGGTTCCCAACTGTACATTAATGTACTGTACTGGGATCCAATCCCATTTGGGATTTAAATTAATAAAAACTCCCACACTCCCAGTTGTTGTTTTTGCGCGGATTTGTAACTTTGTGCAATTATGACAAAGGAGTCCGTTGATACAACCATTTAATATAAAGTAAAGACAGTATTTTGTTTCTTCATAAAAACTTTGGAATAAATGTAACAGGAAGATTTCTTTAACAAAATATAGGTTTAATAGACATTTCCTGTTACAGTCGAGCAGTATTTAAAATGTTATAAGATGGTGAAATGCCATAGGATTTGATTAAGAACATTTCATAAATGGGTAGAACATTATGGGCATTTACAAATACCATTACATTACAGTATTTACAATTTCCATTTTAAATATAAAGCACCATCTTCAACATGGGGTAAATATTTTCCTTAATTAGTATAACATTCATTTCAAAATAAAAGACAAAAGAAAAACTTTAATATGCATACCAGAATATTTACAGTAAAACTCAGTAAATCAGTGAGATCATTTACATGCACTTCAATAACCGTATTGTCATATTCAAGTATTTCAATATATTAATGATTTTCAAGTATTCCCTTCTTTTTCATTAGGATACATTGGCTATAAGTCAGGTTAATTAGATATCTTGAATTATCTTCATGTGGTTGGTTACAAGATGTGGATTTTCTAACGTGATATTAAAAACGTTGGCTGTCCATTGTCCATGGCCATCCAGCTCTGATATATGCAAGTGGGGGCAAATAAATTCAAATGGACAACTAAACCTGGATACTAGTATGATTACAGCTTTCTGAATACTGTAAATATTACAATAAAAGGACATCCTGAAATTAGTTTAATAATGCATCACAATAACAGTATATTATTTGAGATAGCACAGCAGTGACATAGGGGTAGGGCCACGTCACAGGCTGTATAGGCTGTAAATAAAATGTAACCAACAGGGACTTGATATTCAACAATACTCTCCACAACTCTTTAAAGATAATACAGCATTGGACAACAGGCTTTCCCAATAATGTTCATACCAACACCAGATGGAACCTCTGCATAGGGTTTAGAAAATCTACAAACATTTTATGTAAGGACATTTTTATATTCTGATTATTTTTCTGAGTTGGTTGACATATGGCTGAGAAACACAGTTGAGAGCAAACATGTACATACACAGCCAGTTGTTCTGCAAGTGATGGGATATCGGCAAATACTGAATTTAGAGACAGAAAACAAACCCTTAGTAATATTACGTTGAGGCCAAGAATGTAGAGGACTCCTAGCATGGTCTGACAAATAATGCATCATATTAATCATGACACCTTTTAGAGTTAGTAAATACAAGGTGCAGACAATCATTTATCAACCGTTTAAAAAGGTTGGCGCCCTCACAATTCTACTTTGGTTTTGTCATTACTTTTAATTGTTTAGTAGAACGCCTACACATTAATATATTTGAATTCATAGTTAATGAATTATTAATTAAAGCAGCACACGTGGAACATGGAGAATGGGAAGTTTATGAAAGTTAATGATCATTTTGCAGTGCAGGAATTGAGATAACACCATCCGGTATTTTTGACAAGTTCTTGAGATAACCTGTTCAAAAAGATCTGTGGAACACCAAAAGCAATATAATACAAGTCGGTTTTTGCCAGATGTCCATCTTCACATGAAAACGAAAATGTTAATTGGTTGGTTTAGATTTTTTAAATTTAAAACCCTGAAGGAACAGCAAGGTGTACTAAATTGGAGTTTTAACAAAGATGATCGAATGTTGCTTTTAATACTCGAATGTTTATTCAAACACATTTTCATTAGATTAGTGATGTAGGACATCTTTAGAAATTCCTCATCCAGAGATATCTCTGAGTCAACAAAACAAAAAGATGGTTTGAATGTGCACTGCTTTAGGAACACATTCTCCTGCTCCAAGACTTGGGGATGTGCCATCTTAGTAAACAAAGCAACACAGCAGATTATGTTTTTTGAATATAATTTAATCTTTGAAAGCTTTAGAGGCATGTCATTCATGCCATAACATGTATTATGGCATGTATTGTGTGTGTTTAATGAAAGTAATGTAAACCAAATCTTACCTACATCCCCTTTAAACATTTTATATGAATAATATCTTCAGAATCTAACAAACTGTAGGTATTTAGTAGTTCAAATTAGACAATTCCCACCATAAACACAGAGTTCAAGTGGAACACAGAAAAAGACAATTTAACAATGACATTTTTTGTTCCCCAGATAGTGCCAAATATGTAAAATACCACAAACTGATGTGGCTTCACAGAAGTCACAGACCTTTTTTCTTATATTAGATACAAAATAAAATCTGGGAGCTTTTCACCCATTTTAAGATAAACAAAACGACAAAAATAAATAAAATCCATCGATAGCTTCCTGTCATCTGAAGATCTTCCTCTTTTTGGCTTTGGGGGCTTTCCGTACACCATCTAGGCCTATCTGTGGATTCAAGTGAAACAAACACTGTTAAACGGTTGAATATAAAAGCACACCTTGAAATCCATTTGAAATGGTTTACCCTTGCTAACCGTTACTCATACCCTACATTTGTCACTGTGTTAGCATGCGCATTGGTATTCTTCCTTAAAACCCATGGGAGACCACTAGCTCCAAGCTAAAAAGAGCTATAGGACTGCAAACAACATATGGTCACCAAATGAAAGTAAGGGTTAAGGCCATTTTTCACAACACTCACATTAGCCGTCAATTTGTTCCACTGGCCCATTGCATCGTGCACCGCATCCTCCATGCGGTGGTTTACTGCCCCAGCACTTTGAAAAACAAACCACATAGATACAACCTTTAGTGTTATTATTTAATTTATTATTATTGCACTCATTTGTTGTCGTTTTATTAACTGTAATCCAGGATGTTCTATGTACTAACGATGTACTAACCTCAGGTGAATACCATTAGCTTTGTGCAATGTGTCCAGGTCATCCTTCAATGTTTGGTGAAATCTCACAGGCTCTACCTGACAGATTTCCAGAAGAAGAAAAACATTCATCAGAGACAAATGTGTCTCTCATCTTCATACACGACACACATGACTTTAAAACGCACTGAGCAAACCAAGTGCCTGATAAACATTTTATTTTACAATGAACATTTTAAAGTAAATAACAAATGAAGTAACATTAACAATCTCACCTTGCTTTGCATTATTTCACCAACACTGCAGAGATAAGCGTCCATTTTCATCTTGCTCGGCCATGGGTGAAAACTTGGGGCCCCGGCCCACAGCAGATCTCCTCCAGGTTGCGTCGGCTGTCTGTGTGCCAACGGCCGTCCGGGGTGGTGCAGGCTGACAGGTCCCAGCCTCTCTTCACTTATCTGGCCTTCTGCAATATTCAGCACAAAGGACCCGTTTAGGTTGCCTTCATCACGCCCGCTGTAGTTCCCGTTGAGCTGACCATTTAAATATCCGTTGGACCGCTTAGGAAAATATGCTTGCCGGCCATCAGAAGCAGGGTAATGCTCAGGGGACTGGATGACGCTGCCTGATGTGTGGCCTCCACTTCTCACTTGGCCGAGGAGGCCATTCCTGGGGTGGTTACCATTCAACTGAGAGGGACTCTGCTCCTGTGCTGACGGGAGGGCATGTCTGGCCAGAAACTCTGTATGGAAGCTGTTCCCGTTGACATCCTGCGCCCGTGCCTGCAACAGACTCCTCTCATCGTGGCAGAGCCCATGTTGTGGACCTCCATTGGTGTTGGCGCTCCACTGACCAGCTTGTGTACCCCCACCGAAATGACGCAAAGCATCCGGGACAGAGGATATGCCGTTCACTTGCTTGAGTTTTGCGGGGGTCCGTCTCACCCTGGCGGAGCGTTGCACCGGCTCCTCGGGATAGGAGCGCGGCGGCCCGTGAATGACCGATTGTGGGAGCTCCAGCTGCGTGGCCGCGTGGGATGCTGAAAACGCGCAATTGCGGACAATGACGCTCGACGCGGCCTCCCCGCGCAACCCCGCTCTGACCTGTTGGCTGGTGGGGTTCACTTCTGTGCGGTGATGCCCAACCTGTGCTATGGCAAGTTCCTGCTGGCTGGCCTGGAAGCACATGGCATCAGGCAGACCCACGGCCTGTGGTTGATCCCTTACCATGCTGGCAGGGTGCGGTATCCTCTCTGCAAGACTCACCTACCACAAGAAAACCAAAGGGATTAGATTCAATCTGCATTCTAATTTTTTTTTTTAAGTGTTAAACTCACTCGGTCATGACAAAACACATCCATCTCACCTTGAAGGTTCTCAGAAGGCCATTCATGGAGCCGGGGGAGCGAGGGTGGTGACTGGAGTCACAACATGAAAGGCTGTCTGGGCACTGGAGGAAGTCCACGGCCTGGACAGGAAGTTGTCCCGAGGCGTCTTTTGGCTGTTGCTTCTGCTGCCGGCGCCGCTGGCTACCGTTCTGGGGTTTTCTTGAAGCCGAGTTCGGAAAACGAGCCTTACCTGTGGAAGTTTCGAAAGAGACGACCCGGAGAAAGGGAAGGCTCAAATGAGAGGTAATCATAAAAACAGAACCATAGGTTTATAAGCAAAGGGTAAGGAATGACACATCATCACAATAGAGTCCTGCCAGGGAAGGTTCCAGTCAGGCGTATAGGACCATCCAAGCATCTTATTGTTGGATTTAAGTTAAATTACATCCCAAGTGTATTGGGACTAGCATAACGCTAGCAAAGAGATAGTTACATTTATAATCTAGGGATGGTGTGCAGTTAATGAAAAAAAAAACAAGGGTAAAGAAATGAAATAGTGACACGGAAATCATATATTAGACAATGTAATAATGAGAGGAAAGGAAAATCATATGTTTTGAGCATATAGATAGGGAACCCAAGCGGCCATCATCAGCTCAGAAGTTGAATAATTATCTACCAGATAGACCTTCACCAGGACAAATGACATTAAAATCAGGGGCGAGGCAAATGAGGAGTGCTTTGCCAAAAGAGACCCTTTCACACTCTCCGCCAGTGAATGCAAACCTTACCTTTTCCCAGTCAGTCCCTAGGCTACCGTAGACAAAAATAAAATAGTGTGCGGCAGTGTTCACAGAGCAGTGACAGAAGGAATCGTGAGCTTTGCTGCCAAATCAAAAAGGTTTCAGAAACGGGATGACAAACCTCAAACAAAGGGGCCACCATGATCCGCTAACTCGTGGTTTTGCGAAGGACATGTGCTGAATCCACAGAGCTTGGACGCGAAGTGAGTGTGATCATTTGTGTGGAGCTCCTGTATTGAGAGAGAAATGCATCCTACGTTGAAGGGCGCGTGTATGAATTTGGCTGATCGGCGTTGTAAAGGGAACTGCTTTCCCAGACAAACTAGGCTGTGGACACCGACAAGTTAGGGACATTAAAAAAGTTGCAGTAAGAGTTCAGATTTCAATTCCCCAAGACATCTTTACCAATTCTAAACCCAAATGTATTTTTAAATCATTTAAAATCAAATAAATGTTAATCCTTGAGGAGAGACAAAAAAAGACACTACAACCTTTAACCAAACAAATTCACCTTCTTCAATTTAGTCACTATAAATCACTATCTTGTGTGTCATCAAATTTCCATAGAATGGCACTTCCACTTTGAAAAAGAGGATAACAAAGCCTGTAAGACCACCTCCCAGAGTACTCCGGCCCCGCGATTCCCACCGTGATGATAAATGTGGCTGTGGTGACCAAGATGTGACATAAGAATAAGCTAGTCTGCCACGTTAGCGTTACTAAAGAAAACCATTTAGTAGTAGGAAAACTGCCATTGCCTTCACAAAACCCTATATGATCCACAAAAAACGATGGGAAATATAAATTGTGCCCTAGAGCGGGGTATTGTTGTAATGTTTAAAATAAGTACGAAAAAATGTCAATGATTGAATTGAGATGAAAACAGCTAGCACACAAACACATTAGGACTTTCTTCATAGACTAAAATGGGAACAAATTGTTGGTTGATCAATAAAGGACAGTAGAAATAAACTACACAAATAAAAGTATTTTCATTCAGTACTTCATTCTTTCATGTAAAGATTATGAAACAACTACAATGTTTTGGCCAATACCTTGGATTAATGGGTTACCTGATTCGGGGTACATTTCGAAACCACCATTGGACATCACCGGGGGAAATCCTGTTCCATCTTTAAAACTGAGGCTGCTCTGGGATTGTTTTACATGATGACCCATTTGTGGCTGCTGAGAGTTTTGGTTACATATGGACCCCTCGACTTCATGTCCGCCGTAGCTCAGCGTCCTCATATTCCCGACAAAAGGCAGATTGTGCGTTTGATTCACTTGACGTGCAAACTGTTCCATGTTCAGGGGCTCACCCCGATCATCACGACAGTCTTTGCTGAAGTTTCGATAGCCTGTGATGTCTCTACTTTGGAGATGAAGGGGTCCATGCACATTCTGCATGTTTGACATCGAAGGCACACTCTCCTCAAAAAACAGCGGTTTGCCGGATGAGGATGGTGGTTGACACGCATGACTCAGTCCATTCTGGGCCTCAAGCTGGTGGTTAATAGGTCGAACAAGTGGTGCCATTGAGGCATCGTTGGTTGCCGCTCCTTGCTGCAGGAGCCTTTTAGTCGGCTCTGGATAGCCATGCAGACTGGGGCCGTGCTGCATGTTCATATGGAAGGACATATCCCCGTCAGTCTCGCCGGGGGTTTTACGCTTGCGCATCGTCCCTCGTTGCTGGGACATCAGTTTGTCTCGGAGCGCTGCTCTTCCACTCTGTCCCTCACTCAAGGGGACCCCAGAAACACGCAAATACTGGGGCTCCAAACCGCTGCATCCATCACTGTAAGGCTGCCTGCCACCACCAACCAACCCAGGGTGACCCGAGCTGCCACCCAGATTGTTTTGATGTACTAACTGTGCTTTGGCCGCTGCGGACAGTAGACTACTGGCTGGGAAAGTGGGAGGGTTCTGACGGTCAAGTTGGCGAGGGGCTGTTTTCAGGGCTAGTCTAGTTTGATTGACACCGTCAGTTCTGGGAGGCGGAAGGCGTATGGACTCAGAATGCATGCTGCCACCAGCGTTTATTGCTACTAGTGGCTGGATCACAGACTCTGTCATGTGATGGAGCGGCACTGAAGTCTTTGGGGATGAAACGGGCCCCTGCAAAGACCGGGAAGGCTGCTGCAACGACACCTGTGCAGCCAGGCTGACACTACCATAATGTGAAGAGGAAATGGACGTGTGTGGGTGCAAAGAGGAATCCTTTAACCTAATGGGGGCAGAAGGGAGTGCCATGTGTACTGGAGATCTAACGGGTGAAGATGAAATGGATGACAGCGATGGGTGCTGCTGGACTCTTGGGCCAGGCCCAACCACTCCAGACTTAACCACAGGCATGGGGAGATTACTAGGCAAGGGGACGACAGCAGGAGGGGCGTGTACAGATGCCACCTGAGCCTGGTTATTGACCTGGAGTCTTGAGGGCGTTGGGACAGCTTGATCGTGAAAGTCTGATAAGCTCGGTATTGGGTCGAGTATGCCGAGAGGATCCTTTTCAGAAGAGCTCATGCATCTCTTCTGCACAATGTAGGGAGCATGCTGTGGGATCGGATGCTGCTGCTGCTGCTGCTGCTGCTGCTGCTGCTGCTGTGTGTTGGATGACGAGGGGGATTTATGTTGATAGTCTGTGTTTTGAGGGAAGCCGCAGGGTGATCTCTGCCTGTTTGGGCTTTTGGTGTTCATTGAAGGCGATGAGGAGACACTGGTTCTTCCAGCCAGGGCACAGGACAGCTGGCTGGATGAGGGGGGACCGTGCACCATGACACTGGGCGGCGAGAGAGGGACGAAGCGTTCACCGTTCACGTGGCCAGAGCCAGGGCTTAGGGCCCCGTGAAAACTGAGTGCAGCAGACTCTGGGCTCCTGAGAAAGGGGGTCCTGTCGCCATAATGCTGGGAGCTACATGTGGTGGTTGATGGGGGGCTGAGTAAGCCACTATGATGGTTACTGCGATATGGAGACCTTTGGGAGTTGTGGTCACCAGCACCAGGCCGCGACCTGGACGGGTGTGCATACGCATCCCTCAGGGGCGGGGAGCCCAGTTGGTGTTTGTGTACGTAGTGCTGTGGACCAGATATCGGCAGGCCATCGGGTGCGACTGAGTTGGAGGGGCCGTTGCGCAGATCCTTCCTTATTGCTTGAGGATTCAATGAACCAATGTGACAACCACCTGCAACGTGAAAAATAAAATATGCTGATCCAAAACTATTCAAGATTCAACTAGTAAAAAAGGGAAAGATTAGGGAGGAAAGCTGTATTACAACCTGACTGATCTTAAGCATGAAGCTTTACATGCAGGTGAGTTCCCCTATTTCTACGGGTGTATATGGACAGGTGTGTCTGTGTGATGTTTAAATATATACACAATATTATGTACATTTATATCATACCCAATCAACTACACAAAATTATAAGTGAACACACACACACACACAACGTATACATACCAGGGGCTCTACTTGACATCTGGGACTCCATGCTCCTGTGCAGAGCCGCGACGGCGATGATCTTCCTCTTGTGTATGCACAGCTTGGTGACGGCAGAGTCTGCTTTGACATCCTCGGCTGTCCTCTGCGTGACGGCAGCCCCCGGGTCAAAGTTGAACACCTGGGAGGAGGAGGAGGAGGAGAAGGAGGAGGAGGCGGGAGAGGACGCTGATGACAAGGTATACACGCATGCGTTTGGAGCCTACCACTATGTTCCGAGAGAGCATGTTAAACACTGGGCACACGCCAAGACGCTGACCTTATGAAGGATGAGGGGGCACTCCAGGCCACACTTGCAGGTTCCATCTGTCTGGAGGTAGCTCTTGGCTTGTTCCAGACAGGCTAGCACTGAGCCACTGGGGCTGTGGGGAGAAAGAGGAAATGGGACTGATCAGCCAATCACAATACATGTTCGCTTGCTTGCTTACACACACACACACACACACGCACACGCACACACACACACACACACACACACACACACACACACACACACACCTTAGAATTTGGTTGGCACCAACAATAGATAGAGAGGTAGTCATGCAGCATTATCTTCAGTCTTTATCTCCTTTTTATTTTTATTATCTGCATGATCAAAGAAAACATAATTGACATGCGTCACTAGTCCCTTTTTTACAAAAAGTATCATGAAAGAAAAGCAAATATGATGAATGTGATCTAATTGTATAAACTACCTTTATATAACCTAATACAATAGGACAATTCAAGTGCTCAATATTAGCACTGCCACAATGGACGCATGTCCATTTACATCAGTGAATATGGAATATGAATATGCAATGGAGAAGAATCCTCCACCAAGCTGTGTGGGTCTGTCTGATTGCTCATGCAGAGAGGGACTAGCACTTGACAGGCTCAGCAGCCTGAGACAACACTGCGCCCCAGAGCTCCCTTCCCCTCAGTCACTGGCCCCCGAGCAGAGCAGCAACACTGCGTATATTCTTTGAGGACATTAAAAGGAAAAGGTCAAAATAGTTCTTCTTACATGACAACCCCGCCAAACTGAGCTACATGTAAAAGGCGGATTAAAGGGCAAAGAGGGAGAGCGAGAGAAAGAGAACATTTTAACTAGAGAGG
The DNA here is from genome assembly GCA_027122695.1 of Merluccius productus. NCBI lineage: Eukaryota > Metazoa > Chordata > Actinopteri > Gadiformes > Merlucciidae > Merluccius > Merluccius productus. The sequence continues at coordinate 6,546,727 of JAOPJI010000080.1, forward strand.
TGTGACAGACAAGACAAAAGCCATTTCGGCCGCCTTTAGAAAATGTTGGCTTCAGAGCCGAACATAACAAGAACTGTTGAAATGAAGGGGGTGGGCTTTGAGCAATATATGGAAATATACCATGAGGCGGCATAACTCATTGATTGAGACGGCAGTTTTCTCACAACACCTTTCCAAAACATCACCCTCCGCATTTCTTAACGTTGATATCAAAACAACCTCACTGGATGTTCTGGCCCTGGCAGATGATGAACATAGAGCGACTTTAGAAGCAGTGAGCATGACTATTTTCACAGAAAATACTATTTTATAGATCCAGAAGGCGGCATAACTCCGAAGGAATGAAAGAGAAAGCGAAAGCGAGAAAGCAAATGTGCGATAGTGAGAGAGAGGGAGAGAGAGAGAGATCAGACAGTCCACATTTCCCAGCAGCTCCTCTTTCTGCTCTTGCTTCCTCTCACTGCCAACTGAATGCCATGCCTGCCATGCCTGTGTTGGTGTGGCTATATGTACATGAGCTCTGCGTGAACACTTATGTTTAAATCACCCTCCCCGTTGGATTGGTTTAGAAATATCAAACTGTATCTTCCGCACTCGTCCTTAGGCTGAACCTGCAATGCTTATGTGATTAATATTCACCAGTATTTTGACCAGGCAACATATTTACTTCCTGCTGGGGTAACATTTGTATCTTCACTGGGTGAGTGCATCACCACTTGATGATGCACCACTTGGCTAACTGTGCTTTTAGATCAGACTGACTCCACGTTTGACATGAAGAGAGACACACAGCGATGCATATGCAGTTCTTTACCTTAAGGAAAAACACTGAAACTGAAAAATACGGCACCTCACAGAGTTCAAAAGTGAATGACGGATACATTACATAACTCAATGGCTCTCAGTTACTTCCCGCAATTTCAAAAGCCATTCTACGAGAGTGGGATTTTGTTGACCCCCCCCAATGTATAGTGCACTGTAGGATCATACTCCCGCTCACCGTTTTGGATACCTTTATTGTTCCTGATTGTTCGCCCACCCGCTCGAGAAATGACATATCACAACACGTCAATCAACAGTGAACAGGGATCGTCTTCGGTAAAGGAGGCAGAGCCCTACCTGATGTAGACGACGCAGCCGTGGTGGATCTTCCGCTGCCAACCAATGGGGACCTGGGCCGGCGGCTTGCCAACGGGGCAGTGGCCACCCCCGCCGTACGTCACTGTCCTGTCCATTGTCATGAAGGTCCGGCACGCGCTCAAGCCGCACCACAGCAAATACCACAAAACCTTGTGAGACTAACACCGGACCGCCCGAGCTTCCTCCCGGACCATGTCGGCGAACCCGTCCAAAGTACACATGGTTGGGACAGGCAAATTCATGGACACCCCGATATGCAACATTGATATTATATTGATATTAACAGCAAAAAATCCATCGACGTTGTTGGCCATTTTTGTTTTCCTGGCCGTCCGTTCCTCCAACTTTCACAGAGGCGGAAACCGGGCGCTGACGAGGTGCGTCCGCGTTGCCCCGCTCATGTTGACAGCGTGGCGCGCCTCGGTTGTTGTCCCCCTCTCCGGCGGAGTACCGACGGTAGCCCTGTGGGCTAACCACAGTGGTCACTTGTGTAGGAAAGACATCAGCTTCAATTGGATCTCCGTTTTATTTTTGTATTAAGGTGAAGAACTGCAATAGGGCCCCCCCGAAGCTTCACAGCGTTTTGACGGAAATTGTCAAAACAGCTCTCCGCGGTAAGAGGGGTGACGAAGCTTCGAGACGGCAACACATCTGTGGAGAAAACAAAACACAAAAAAAACATCTCAATTAAATCATGATAACCATACTCAACCATCTCTCAATTTTAAATGCTACCCCCATCAGTAAGGCTTAATATATAGAAATCAACAAACGGCATCAAGACTACTGCATGAACAACAACAACTCATGAGGGCTCCTCAGATCCTCTAAGGCTGAAGTGGCAGCAGCTGACAGAAAGCCAATAAAGAATGCACTGGAGGAATATTACCATCTTGTTGCCACTAGTGATAAGGCACCGGCCAAGCCAAGGGCTAGATTAAAACGGGGGGGATGGGGGAAGATAGACGGGCATTTTCTTTTTACAGTGGCGGTGACAAAGGTATGACTAAGTCCCCTGGCAGTTTTTGTTTTTTTCATTCACAGCAAGCAACGGCTGCTTCCTACAGGGATCCTTCACAATGGCATCGTCACATTCAACTGCTATTTTACATCATTGGTTTTAAATTTAGAGTCCTAACAAGCGGTCTTAATATATTTATGACATACATGTCACCATTGTTAGCCATTGATGACAAAATGAAAAAAAAAAAACGTAGAATGAAAATGAGCAAATGAGTACATTTCTGTCAGTGACTATATGTAGATCAGGATTTAGGCACATACCTCATATTCTGACAGACCCCCCCCCCCCCCCAGTCTCGCAGCGTGCTCAGCACAAGCCGTCTCTTTTGAATACTGATCCCCAGATGTATTGCCGTTCTGGTCACATGGGTGTTATGTCTGCCGACGCTCAGACTGGGCGGTTTTGAGTCTACAATAAATGCATACATATGCATGGATGTAGTGGTGAAATGGTACGTGCATTCGTATTGAACCATGCGGTACCGGTGGTCCACAGTGCTCAGATTGGTACGCAACCGAACATTATCAATCAGTTATTAGCTAGTAATAAACAAATGAATAAATGGCTTAATCGAAAAAATTATGTATAGACATAAACCAATGGCGTGTATGCCGGAATTAACACGGGGAAAATATCTACACAAAGTTAAGTGATGCTGGCAGAGTCTGAGGTGCCATCACTTGAGACGTGGTCGGACACCGTGCGCGTCGCTAGGTTGGGCGCTGTGTTACCGAGCATGGCGAGTTTAAAACACACAAGATCAGCTGCAGCTCAGAACATTGTGGCTTTCTGGACTGTACTGCAACTCTTTGACGCGAGACTCGGTCCATCCCCGCTCTGAAATTGCCGCGGCGCATCGTCCGTAGGGAAACAACGGAGCGGGTCGCTCATGGTGTCCAGATGCATCTTAACTGAACCGGTGATGAGAACAGGTCTGCGACGATCAGTCGATTCATCGGTTAGTCGACAGAAAATAAACTGAATAACATTTTTATAACAGATATTTTAGGTCATTTATCAAGTACAAATACCATTTACTGCTTGATACTTCAGAAATTCAAATGTTTGGTTCATGGATCATTATAAAATGAAAACTTTTGGTTTTCTTGGCTGCTTGTCAGATAAAGAAAGCACATTTAAGACATCACTTTGGGCTCTGGTAACTTGTGATGGCATATACTATTATTTATGACATTTTCTAGACTACGAAAATGATCGTGAGTTGCAGCCCTAGATGAGACAATTGGTGGTACTCGGTGAACAAATGAAACGGCAACCAAAGAGCAACAACTTCTCCACGCAGCCTTCGGGCGACGATATGCGGCTGGTTCCGGCGGGGCCGAGAGATCACCGCAGCGATAGCGAGTTTCATAGGCAGATATGAGACTCTTCTCTGTGGTCGAGATTACAGGGTGATTGTTGGATGGACATTTAAAGTGCTTGACCCGTGATACACTATCACTTCCCACACACATTTTGCCCAGACAGTAATGCCGGCCTTATACAACAAAACAAAATAATAAATTGACATGTTGACATGAAAATCCTTCTCTTGTGCCGACTACAGACAGTTGGACATCTAGCGACAGAGCTAGCTAGCTAACTAGCTAGCTTGCTGTAAGGGCTCCTCATGGCTGGGACTGGTCACACTTCAACATGATGGTCCTGTTTTATTTTAGGCACTGCTGTGTGACTTAACTTTGCCTCATGCTGCTGATCTATGCATTTCTTTGTTGAAGTTGTGTATACAATTACTATTTTATGTTATAAAGCAGGCACTACTGTTTTGTTCATGTTTCCATATGCCGCTGGAAGCCAAGCTATCCATGTTGTTTACTTACATAAAAATACATGGAAAATCTTAATACAAATGGAAAATGTTCAGGCACTGTAATAAATAATTGGGGGAATGGTAGTAGGTCATATGCACCACTGTACTTTTCCATGTCATTTATGCTGCTCATGTATAATCATATTATTATCAGAACAATAAAAGCATAACCACCAAACTACCCTCTGATTCTTGATTGGTGTAAATATTCCCGGTCCGTGGTAAAAGCTGAATAACTGAGCAAAGCGCATTTGGCATAAAAGAGTGACCCAGAAAAAAAAAGGGGTGGGAGGGGCATTGTAAATAAATTAAACGCACCACCCACGAGAGATGTGCGATATCATTGAAAAAAAAAACTATTTGCACAATATTTCTTTTTACACTATTACCTGGGTGGTAATGTGATTCTGTGTTTCGGAAAATCACATTAACCATTTCATTGCATTACATTACATATTGAGACGATGGTCTTTCATAATACCGTGCAATATCTAGCATCCTACCATTATACCGGTGTTATTTACCGGTACTCTCATAATGCTACTATAATGCTATAGTTTTGCGTCACACCCCTTGCCTAATGCCGCTCGCTCGCTGCTGTGCAAGTCGAGGCCAACTACCGGGACGCCTACCTGTGACTAACACTGATTGCACAGCAACATGACGACAGGGCAGAGTTACAGATCATGGGCGGACTATTCTTGGCGAGACACACTAGCCACACATGAGCAGGACGAGCACCCCGGTGTCTCGGCAGTGCTGCTCAATGCCTGGCGAAAGAGAGACAGAGAGAGAGAGAGAGAGAGAGAGAGAGTTGAAAAATAGGACAGGTTGCTGTCTTGGATGCCATGTAGGCAGGCCCAAGAGGAGGAAGGAGGTGGTGGTGGTGGTGGTGGTGGGGGGGGGTCAGTAAGAGATTCAACAGTGCCAACTATTTTGGCAATGGATATGGTTTCAGAGACACACTAGTCTCTGTGCCTGTGACGGAGAACAAGCAATGTTTCCGTGTACCTGGTAGGGAAAGGGGTCAGAAAATACAAATAATCCAGGAAGATTATTTTGTTTTGTTGCAAAAATGGAAGTCATATGTTCACCTTTCAACCAGACCAGAAAACCAAACTGTCTAGCGAAAACTGAGTTGACTGCATCCAGCAGCAGCAGCAGCAGCAGCAGCAGCAACGCCACCAAGCCGCCGCCGCCTCCTCCTCCTCCTCCTCCTCCTCCTCCTCGTCGTCGCCTTGCAAAGGGAACAGATAGTGCAGCAAGCCTTGTTCTCTCCAAATCATAAATCTCCAAATGCCATTTGCTGCCAGAAGTTATGGATGCTGGCTGTGGGCAGCGCAGCCAAAACTAGTGGCCGTGGCAAACCCAGGAGCAGCCGGCGCCGCCAGTAATGGCTTCCTGCAATCCCCCACAGATACCAACACACTACCACCGCTGCTTCCCCTCAACCAGGGGATATCCGCCTGGACATTTCTGAAGGGGTTTTAATCATGTATATACAAAAAAATATATATATATAAAAATAAAAGGGGGAGGGGGTCTCCATTATAAAAGAAATATCCCCCCCCCCCCTCCATCACATCCCCATCCCAGCATTAGTGGCGGCACACGCATGTCGTCTTGGGTTAGGGTGTGTGGGGGATCCGCAGCTCCAACAAATCAAAGCTATGAGAGGAGGAGGCACCGGTCCAGGAAATGGACCGACCTTTTCCATGGGGGGAGAGAGAGAGAGAGAGAGAGAGAGAGAGAGAGAGAGAGAGAGAGAGAGAGAGAGAGGGGGAGAGAGAGAGAGAGAGAGAGCGCGGAGCGACCATTATTATTATGATGCTGCTGCTGCTGCTGCCACCGTGGAGGAGGAGGAGGAGGAGGAGGAGGAGGCTGTGGTGCCGGAAGAGACCCGCGTTCACAAACCCAATTAATGAATGCGGTGGGCCCGCTTTTGCCCACTGTCTGTCTGTCTGTCTGTCTGTCTGTATACACAAACACACACGTGTGTGCATACTACGGACATGCGTGCGCGCGCGTGCGTGCGTGCGGTCAAACATTATAAACACGTCTCGCGCAGGGGCAGCCGTTGGGGTAAAACGCCGGGCTAATTTGCGGCAAACGTTAGCAGAGCTAAGCTAGGCTAGCTGGTGGTGGTGGTGGTGGGAAACATCTGCAATAGCGACGAGCTAATCATTCCTAACTTCATGGGCTGCTTGTGTTAAAATAAATGAAATGAAACGAAACAGAATAATACAATTGTGTGTATGTGTGTATGTGTGTGTGTGTGTGTGTGGGGGGGGGTCGTGTTTGTTGTGTTGTTGTTGTTGTTGTTGTTGTTGTAAGATGACAGCGAGCCTGGAGTGTGTTGCACACTTGGTGAAAGTAATCGCGTATCGTAGCGACAACAACGGGGGACGTCAGTCCTGCTGCCCCCCCCCCCCTAGCTAGCTGGGTAGCTAGGTGGGGGACAACAACCGGCGTGTTATCATCATTATTACTTAGTAGTAGCATTATTAGTATTATTAGTAGTAGTACTATTACTACCGCTGACGTACACAACACAAAAACCCAGCACATTTAGTTAAGCCATGGTGGTGCTGGTGGGTGAGTGAGTGGGGGAGATATGGGGGAGATATGGGAGAAAACTGGACAATCAAGAATGAAAAGCACAATATTACAGGCAAACATAAAAGTAAGGACCCCCCCCCCACACACACACACACACACATATATATCTCACTAGCTTGGGGGGGGGTTAAAATCTCACACACACACACACACACACACACACACACACACACACACACACACA
>JAOPJI010000080.1:6553624-6564015 GCA_027122695.1 Merluccius productus
ACACACACACACACACACACACACACACACACACACACACACACACACACACACACACACACACACAACCACAACCATAGAGAGAGACAATGACCTCTGTGCTAACGGGTCGGGGTTGCGTGGTAACGCAGGGGGGGGGGGGAGACGCGGCCATAACATAGCAGCAGCAGCAGCAGCATTTTGAAAGGTTTTCACTCACCAGGTTCCCCAGCCGGCGTGCTGGACGCAGACCGCCTCCCTCTCTCCCTCTCTCTCCCTCTCTCTCCTGGTCCGCGGACGCGTAACGTAACGTAACGCTGCTGCCGCTGCCGCTGCTGCTGCTCGCCGCCGTCGTCATCAAGCCGTGGAGAGTGAGTCACGACGGCCTGGATTTTCAAAATAAGGGCACGGCGGTGACTGGTGAGACGCCACACACACACGACGTCTTATTGTTTACACACAACGATGAGCAACCGTCTCTGCTGTAACTAGTGATGGACAGAGTCAAATGATAATAAACTAAAAAATAAAAATGAACACTAAATATATTTTTTTCAGAAGGCCCCCAAAAATCCCTTGGAGGACTTATATGCTATATATAGTATATAAGTCATCCCTTGGAGGACTTATGTACTATAACTATATATAGTATATGGGGTAAGGGTTAGGGTTATAATTATGTACTATATATAGTATATAAGTCATATATAAGTCATCCCTTGGAGGACTTATGTACTATATATAGTATATGGGGTTCGGGTTAGGGAGTGGGATGGATAATTATGTACTATATATAGTATATAAGTCATCCCTTGGAGGACTTATATACTGTTCCATCCATAAACCTTCCCTGGTCAAAGCACACACCTGGCCCACCTCTGTGCCTCCTTGCCTGCTGTACATGCCCAGATTCAGGGCTTATCTACATTTAAATACAATATGGCACGTTCAAAGTTCAGCAGCCCAATGCACTGGCTCTGCTTTAATGCAAATGCGAATGAACTGTTGATAGCAGCCGACTCTGACATGCCTTTTAGTAACACTTCCCTGTCAATGCAGCCACCTATGACTTGTTAGGAGGTCGCTCAGGTCCCAGACAGGTTTCCAGAAGAGACTCCCTGGTCTCCTCCTGTTACATTCATAAATGCTTTCAGTGTAGCAGTGACGTGATATCCAGTGTATCCCAGTGTGACACCCCGCGACACATAAAAACATCTGGCCATAAAAAAAAGAAAAAAAAAGAAACTGCCTATTATAAATATGCCTATTATTTCCAGAAACAGCAACACTGGGGGTTTAATGTTCTGCAGGACAGCTGGACCACTAGCTCCCTGATGCTGGAAGTGGGGTGGATAATTGGACAATCTCCTCACCGCCTAATTAATGATGCATTAAATAATGACCCAACATACCCTGATCTCCATTCAAACGGCTCCTGCTTTTTTGAGCCGCGCTACCAAGCGCTGCAGGGGGATTTTAATTTATTTAGCTTTTAACTTTTGAATTCAATAATCATATCAATACATCTTATGTACTCTATGACTTAATGTAGTGGGCCTCCAGAGGCATTGCAATTCAACGTTTTTTTTATTTTATTTTCAGATTTTAGTACTGGCAAGAGAGACAGAGATTATTTTTTTCCTCCAGCTTTTAATGTGAAATTCAAAATCCAATCACCGGAAATTGATTTACCAATAACTCATGTTAAGGCCCAGGCAGTACTGGGCTACGTGATGGTATATACAAACATAAAATAAACTGCAAACCGTGACATTTAGTGTTCAGTTTGTGTGAAATAAACGCAGCAAGATGCACCACGTGCAGTTTCGCCCTACACTGCTGCTCGTGCTGGACTTACGGCAACTCGATTAGGACAATTCTCCAAACCTGACACTTGGCGAATTCAGTTCAGATGTCTGTTGTGGGGACCGTTCAACCCACAGTCATATCAGTATAATGACTTATTTGTGGGGCTGGTTTTAATAGACCCATTGGACGATTACTTTAGGTGGTCAGCCTTGCCATGTACCAATACCTCAAACCTAACGGTCACATTTCCACCGGTAGGCTAGTGGTGAAACAGTGATGTTAATTATAAAAAACGAACTACTATGAATGGATGCTGTTCAACTGCTGCCACCTAGTGGTGGAAACAGACACACGCATGCGAGACCTTTGTCATACTTGATCTCTGCTCATGGTCTTGAAAATGTTAATGTCGAGTCAAAAAGAAGCGAACCAAAAGGTTTGGATTCAGGAACATTAAAACACATCACCATTGGAAGTCACTGGGAACTTCACAAATAACTAAACTGGTTTATAGGCCTACATTTGAATGCCAACCCAAATGACGTTCACAAATGTATAAAAAGCAGGGCTAAACGACACTTAACTCTTACCAAATGATATGGTTAATCCTTGGGGAACAATATATGCCAGGATGTCAATTGTGCATCACAATATAACCATGACTTATTTGTATTTATAGCATAAATAGCACCGTGAGTGGATAGTGTGGGGGCAGTAGTAGAGGCATTACAAAAACACCACCCAGAAGACACTGTATAGAGCAGTCACTATACTTTATTTTGGGAGAAAGGGAGAGGGGGGTAGCATACATTTTCTTCTGTACAATATTCAACAATCACTTCCAACCAAGCCCTGAAACAAGTTTAATACTTGCAACAAAATGAAGAAAAAAATAATATACAAGATGGCATGTTGTTTCCTAACAATGGGAATGGCCATTTATAGACCATTTTATAAACTCCCTGTGTTTAGTGACGTCCCAATTAGTGTCACAAAAAAAAAAAGTTGTGCGAGAGGGGGGGGCAGATGGGGGGTGTCAGGAAAACAAAAGAAATAAGAACGGGTGATCAGATGTTTTGCGAGTTGTTTTCTGATGTGGCACCGTCATCTGCGTACGATGCCACCAGCATGGTGAGCACCAGTAGGGATGGATGAGGTAAAATGAGTCCATTCTGGGTGGGGGGGGGGGGGGAGACGGAAAAAACGGCATCAGCATGGAAACCCCTGTCCCACACTGCTCACCCTAGAGAGGAAGATTAGTGTTTTTGAGTCTTGGACATAAATTAATAAAACCATTTGTATATATTTTTTTTCCTTTTTCTAAAATACCATCGTCTTATAAAATAAACAACATAATTCTTTAATATTAACATTATAAAGATTTTTTTGCCTTGAGACCATAAAAAAGAACCTCATGCTAAATTCACAATCTAACACAACATTCATATGTACATACTGTGCATTGTCCATCCAGTCATTTACTAATATTGTCAGGAGGAGAAAGAGGGGGAGAGGGTTTGGCTTTTTATTGAACTGTTGTACTGTGAAGGCCGTGACACAAGAAGCGCGTCACACACTCCCAGGTTGCATGAAAAACCAGGTGGGATTTTGCGTCGACACAGAACTGATTGGGGGGTGGGGGGGCGGGGTTTGTGGAGTGGCAGCAGTTTGTGTGAGATGTGAGGTGAAATACAGAACACAAATCCTTCTCCTTTTCTTCAGACTGTCAACCTTTAGCATCCGCACTAGGAATAATAATAATACAATATTATCATGAGTTATATGACAATGGCAGCAGTTGCAAAAAAAACCCAAAAGAAATAAAAAAATAAAAAAAATAAAAACCCTCTTTCTTGGATCTTACAAACTTGTTGGCTTCGCACAAAAAGCTTCACCCACAATTTCACCCGGCAGTTTCTGGTCACAGGGAGGTTCACGGCGCTCCGCTAGCTCCCTGTGAACCTTCGCAAATCTCGTCCCCCAGGGGCGCCGCGTGAACCAACTCGCTTGAATGACCCAAAAAAACAAAAAAACAAAAACATACATACACACACACACACACACTAAACAATGAGGATTCCTCGGTGCTGCTGTGGCCTTAATCGAACCCGGCACGTTTGCTGATTCATGTCCAGGTATCCATGAAGCTGATGCTCTGTACAACCAGAGGATGTCTACATGTCAAAGAGTTTGCAAAAACCCCAAGAAATGACAAAAAACAAAAAACAAAAAACAAACAAGTGTAGTGAAAGTAGGATGGGATCTTGTTTGCTCCGACCTTTGATTGCATACAGTTTAAACTGAGAGGAAACTTTAGCGTCAGATCCCTGAAGGTCTCCGAGGTCTTCGACGTCGACGCGGGCGAGGAGTGCCGAGATGAGCCGCTAACGTGTCCCAGCTAACATGCATAGCAGCCAGCGATGTCCAGCCAAAAGTAGTGTTCTCATTTCTTCTTCTCTCTTTTTCGGGGGGCCATGTTCTGCTTCCTTGAGATGGCGGTGGGTGTAAGGTGTGGGAGTGACGCCGGTCAACGCAGAAGCAGATGACCGGGCTAACGTTATCCTTACCACAGCGTTAAAAGACAGCACTGATCTAAATAAGCATTAGCCTCGAGCGACATGAGGATTCTGAACAGCCAACGGTTGGCGAGAGTAGAAATGAAAGAACGGAGAAAAAAAAAACAACCAAAAGTATCTGGTACCTGACTCCAGTAGCAACTCATATCCTGAGCCTGGACCTCAGGCTCGCCCACCGGCCCAAACGGAAGAGAGGGGGGGGAGGTGGGATGGTCGGGGAGTACGACCCCCACATCCTTTTTCTAGTTGTTTTTTTTTGAATACACATTTTCACAACGTCTACTCCTCCTCCTGAAAAAAATCGCGGTGGGAGCCGGATGTGGCACAAGAACGAAGCGGGGGAACCTCAGAAGACTTGGGGGATCGGACGATGGGATGTTTCCTGAGACATCTTGAAAGACGACCGGGGGGGGGGGGGGGGCGCACGCCACAAAGCGGCGGCGGCCCTTTAACCGGGTGTTGGGGGTGAAGAGAGTTCCATCAAAAATGTAGAAATTATTAACTAAGGCCAAGGGGTGGAGTTCCTTTACAACAGACATCATCGTCACACCTTTATATATATATAGATATATATAGATATATAGATATAGAGCATCAATATTCAGAGAAAAAAAATAGGAGAGAACAAAAACAAGAAAAACAACACACCTTTTAAAAAAAGGCATTTGTTACATTGTTAAATGGGCACCGCAAACCGACTATTATTCCTTTTCCTCTAAGATATTTCATATTTGCAGGGATTTTCTCCTCTCGTCTCCGTAGGGTTTAAAAAGAGGCGTCCAATTTTGGTAGAACCACAATCGCCAAAGTCACATTAAAAACGGGTCAGGTGGCTCTGGGATGGTCAACAAGGAAATATACAAACTAGGAAAAAAAGGCAAAAAAAAATTCAACGAAACAAAAAAAATAAAAACACTGGTCTGTGAATGGCTATTTCTGTGTTGTCGTTGGCATACTTTGAATACGTCTCCTCTCCCTCCCTCCCTTACTCCCATCTAGCCTTTTCTCCGTTCCTCAAATCGTACATTTCCAAAAGCTCGGTTAGCAAACGGGTGAATCTGAATGTCCTGCAACGACCCCCCCCCCCCAGAGGAAGGGGGAGACCGGTCGTTTTTTTTCGTAGAATGTCAAACTGAGGTATACCTGGTTGAGGAGAGGTTTAAAAACATGAGTACTCCTGTGTTGAGGTGGTGGATGGCGGGTGTGCCGCCATCTCCTCGGCCCTGCTCCCCTGTTAATGGTGAGGAACCCCCCCCCGCCACCCCCCCGCCCGTGGTTCTTTGGTTGAACAGTAGTCTGGTGGTGCCACCGGGTTAACCTGAAGCCGCTGCTGCTGCTGTTGTTGTTGTTGTTGTTGTCGTTGTTGTTTACAGGAGCTACGGCGAAGGCAGTTGTCATGGTGACTGGCTCTCGGGAGGTCCGCGAGAGCCACACCTCGTTTCCCGCTCGAAATGGGGGATCGTTTTCTCAGCATTGCAGAAAACTGATTTTTTTTTTAAATTTGAAAACGAAGGATGCGGGGGGAAAAGAAAAACCCAAAACAAACGAGCCGAGAGTCGCCGGGATCACGTTGACGGAGGGGCGAGGCTCCGCGGCCGTTTGGGAGGTGACCACCGGAGAAGACGACTGCCTGCCTTTGAATTGAACCCACAGGTGTATCACCGGGAGATATGAGGGGCGCAGGGTGGACCACAACCAACTGAAGGTAGGTTTCTACCGAAAAGTCTGGATAAATACCCATGATTACACACTTCTCATTGACACCTCTCTCACGGTCGAGATAGATAGATATATGTATATATCTATATCTATATAGATATATAGATATATATATATATACACGCCTATAGTGTCGTATGACATGTTTGTGTGTGTATATATAATATAATTATATATGCACAGCAGCGGTACACAGACATTCAGAAGCTGTTTTCTTATTGGCATTACATAGTCATTCATAGAAACACACAGAAAAAAAAAAAAACAGCAAATGTGTCATAAAATCCAAGTCGCCCCCCATGTGTCCCCCCCCCCCTCTCTACTAGTGTCATACTGAATTGAAATTCATCATGTCCGTAAAGTATTTCCCCCTTTTTTCTTAAAAAAACAGACAATAAAAGGGCAAATGTCTGCCTGGGAATTTGTTCCCTGCTGAAGCTTTCAGTCTTAAGGGGTGGGGGGGATGAGGGGGGGGGGGTGGTTTCAACTGTTAAAACGGCGTTGTCCATTGTAAGCAGTGGGGGCGCGTCGGGAGGAGGGAACCTCAGTGGAATTTGAGTTTGTATTCCTGTGGCCCCCGGCCTCTAGTCTGTCTAGGCGCGCGTGTAGCCTCGAACGCTACAGGAAGTGCTTAGGTGGAGGACCTTTAGTTTCTGCCTCCCCCGGCGAGAGCACAGGTAGGTGGGTGGGTGATGAAGGGCAAGTTCCCACTCCCACCCCTCCCCCGCCACCACTTGACGCGTCATGACGACAACTCTGTGTACAATCGGTGACGGACGGGCCTCGGAAATAAAATAATAGAAACAAACCCAAATAGAAGTCCAAAAAACACCAGGAGTCACGGCTCATTGGCTCGGTGGGGGGAAGGGGGCGGGGGAGGTCGCGCTTGGGCCAGCCATGGGGGGGTGGGGGTCCTTGTCCTGATTGATGTGATCGTTCGTTTCGATGACTTAAATCGGGCCGGAGTTCCCTCAGTCTAGTCATAGGCTAGACTCTTTCGGCGGGTAGTCCACGTTGGTCACCATGGTGACCACGGTGACAATCTCTTCGGGCGCCGTGACGGTGGCCTGCCGCTGCATCTGCACCACGCGCTCCTCCACGCAGCCGGCCGACAGACGCGCCTCCCCCTCGTGGTCCCAGCACTCCTCGATGGTCTCGCACAGCATGGCCAGGCCCTGCGAAAAAACAGTGAGAAGCGATGAGCCGCCATGCAGAACCCTCCATGCCAATTCACACAAAGTCCTGTCGATACAAGGCTGTGCATGCACGCGCTAAGGAAGAGGGGATTGAACATTAGGCCAAAAATGTACCCAAGCAATATCAATGTTACTTGTGTATTTTTACCCCAAGAGGATCATGGGATGCGGCCTCTTTTCTCATCTACAACGTGAAGTGCAGCACTAACCAGGCCCTCGTCATCAGCGGAATAGCAGAGCAGCGCAACTGAGATAACGGGTTCAGATTTCCCAAAGTCTGAGGGGGTTGTCATTAGCTTGTTGTTCTTGCTTCATATGAATAAAAAGAGAAACCCTGTGGGACGCCAGAGGAGAGACGAGCAGCATACTGTAGCAGCATACTGTAGCAGCATACTGTGGCTGAGTACAGCCACAGACTGGACTCTGTAGTCTGCGGCTGAGGCATTCAGTGCAAACGCTCATGAGGGTGGATTAGTGATATTTCCTGCAGCAAAAACCCAGGAATCTCCAAACGCTGTCTCAGTACCATCACAGGACCTTTGATAGACAACACGGTCTCGTGCCACGACATACACCAAAGAGCTGAAAAACAGGCCGAACAAGCTACTCCTCCATGACCGCATCATCAGATAAACAGGCCTCAATCATCCACTGACAAATGCAATGCGACCACTTCCGTATCGTCACCCAGAACCCCAAGTTGACAGATAATGATGGTGTAATGATTGATCGGTATTGTAAATCAATACAATCGGTATTGTAACTCAATTCAAATAGTTCGAGGGCTGAGCCGGAATATTCAAAAATCCCTTTGTTCATTTGGTATTTGAATCTCAATTCAGGATTTGAATGCTTTGTTTATTCCTTATGAAAAAGACACCTGCCGTCCAGTGTGCGAATCGGCAAGACCGAACTTGAACAAGAACAGACTTTAAACCAACTGCGTATAATAATAATAATAATAATAATAATAATAATAATAATAATAATTAAATGTTCTAGGGTTCTCCCCAGGATTTTGTTTTCCATGGTGCCGCTCCCACTAGTCAGTTGCGGCCATAGAAATAAGAGGTTGCAGCCAGCAATGATTTTAGAAGGGTTTTAATAATGAGTGGAGGCTATTTAGCCACTATTTCAATGTTTAAACAAGGCAAAAAGTTACCAAAAAGCTCTTCCTACTAATAATAACGGGTTGGTAATGTAATAAACATAAATAGAACAGGTAGTGATGTTTTTTTCCTTTTATGGCGATCCGTTACCCACAATAGTGCCTGTGTGATTTTTCTTCTGCTAGTCCTGCTGTGCAATTTCTTTAAACTTTCCACAATGTTCAAACTATGGAATGCCATTTTAGTCAATATTAAATAAATAAATACATAAATAAATAAATAAATAAATATGAGGAAATAAATACATGAATAAATGTCAATATAAATACATAAATAAGTCAAAATAGTGAAATAAATGAATTAGAAGGTGATGTTAATGTTATTTCACTAGTGCGGGACGTCCACCTATGGACATTCAGGCGATATTCTTGCTTCCTCCGTGTTAACCGCTCCATCAACCCAAGAAATCACAGATCTGTTTGGCGTGTCATCCAGAGATAACCACAACCCATTCATTTGAATATATGAAATGGAAATAAATGTGGCATTTTGAAATAAAAGTCCCCTGAAATAAATAAAAGCAGTCCTTTGAAAAAAAAAAAAATAAAGTAAATATATATATTTTAATTTTTGTATTAAACTATATTGACTCAGTTATATATTTATATTTATTTATATATTCATTGCCTCGTTTATTTATTTTAGGATTTACTTCATAAGCATATGTATTTATTTATTTATATATTTATTTATTTATTTAATATTGACTAAAATGGCATTCCATATATCAAACCACCTATTTGCTTTATGATAATTGGAAGTAGGCCTACTCTCACACTATGGAAGCTGTGTAGGCTACATACAGATGCTCTGACGTAACCGAGTCGGCCTCGGACCGACGAGTGGACAATCCACGCAGCAATCCTACGTGATATTGTAGTTTTGCTTTTAACATTATACAAATAAAACTGTAGAAATTAAAAGGAAAAACAATCAGTTGATAAAATGCGATTCTGCAGCAGTGGTCTCCGCCGGCTCCGATTCAGGCAGGGAAAGATGCACACCATGAATTGTTCTTTTCTCCAAATATTCAAATATTAGTTTCCGAAAACCTTATCCGAACGATTTTCCCCAACCTTGAAATTATGTATTCGAGCCAGCGTTACCCACACACTAGTCAGCCCTAATGGTGCCTCACATTAAAGGAACGCTCCAGTCTTTAATGGCAGAGAACAGGAAGTAGCCGCTGCATTACTCGACAAAAACACCCCAGGTTCACCTACAGTTTACTCGAACAACATCCACGCTGTTTTTTTACTTGCTCAGCAGATTTGTACAGGGTAAAAAAATGGATGAAAAAAAAAACATGCGGCAAGGGGAACGACTGAAGTGCTAGCTCAGTGGTGAACATCATTTATGCTGGCATAAGCCAAGCTAGTTAGCGCTCAGCGCCCTCCCCAGAATAATGATACTCTGCAACCTGCTGGCGCAGATGGCAATGAAAGCACTAATGAATAATGAAACAAAATAAAAATACACAAAAGAGAAAAAACAACAACTTCATTGGCCCGCAAAGTATGGCAGTGACCTGTTTTTCTAATGACCAACAACATAGCACTGTGGTTTCGAAAACACACTTCATGTTAAGTACCCCTCGACAAATCCCCCATGTCAACCACACACACCGACACCCACACACACACACACACCTCTTTAGTCGAGGCCCCATCTCCCCCATGTGTTTGTGGCTGTACTCACAGTGTGTTTCTGCCAGCACTCCCTGAGTGTGGGCCTCAGCTTCTTGTGGACAACGACGTCCTGCATGTCCTCCAGCGACGGGTGCTGGCCCACCTCCTCCTCAAAGGGCAGCATGTACTCGTCTACTGGGCCTGGTGGAGCACAGCAGGCTCGGTCAAAACACTTGCAGAATGTGTGTGTGTGTGTGTGTGTGTGTGTGTGTGTGTGTGTGTGTGTGTGTGTGTGTGTGTGTGTGTGTGTGTGTG
>JAOPJI010000080.1:6576929-6592452 GCA_027122695.1 Merluccius productus
CCGCCCCCGCCCATATTATCTCCTTTCCAAATATCCGGGACATTCCACATCTCGTTAGTTGCTTCCTAAAATACACGAATGGTTGCATAACTGGGCGGACGACACCAACAGAGTAGGGAGATAGGGAGCTTGCTAAACAAACCTCCTGTCCTACCGGCGACGCTTTCCCTTCCTATTTAAAACAACCTACAGTGTCAGCGCTTTTCCCCTATTATGGGAGGAACATGCGCGCACGCGCACGCGCACGCACACACACACACACACACACACACGCGCACACACGCACGCACATGCACATGCACGCACATGCACGCAGGCTGGCACGCACGCATCTTTTGCATTTGTGTCACTGGGGGGTTTGACTAAATATAAATTAACTAACAATACAGGTCAAGGTGAGCGGCATACAAGCCATGGATATGGTCATGAGGCTCGTTCCCTGGGAAATAGCTTGAAGAAACTGTTGGTTCAATTCCCTAGAACAAGCTTCATAAAGGAGATGTATCAGAAGTGGTCATTGGTCTAGATAGGCGAAGTACCTGGCGTCGGTAGACACAGGCGGTGTTCAGCTGACAGTTCTGTCCGCCTAATACTGATAATTATATAGTGGTTCTGAATACATCACCTGTGCTGCCAATGATGTGTTATGCAGGTTTTGTACGATCTCCTCTAGTTGGATGTTCGGGATATTTTTGTATTTGGACCGATCGCAGCCTTCAGATAGTTACTGTGTTTATATTTAACAATGAGTGGGGGACAGCAGCTGCGGTGGCTTAGCGAGAAGCAAAAGAAACGAAGGTCTGTGTGTGTTTCTTGTAATGTTTGCCAGCCATCACGCTGAAAAGCAGGATGACAACTAGCTTGACAAAGAGCATTATTTGACATTGAGATATTTCCTCTAAAGCACAGGTGCTGAAAGGCACAGGAGAAGCCAAAGAAACTGAGGTCACACACACACACACACACGTAAACATGTGCACACACACACACACTTACTTTGTATTTGGGGCTGCGTGTCTGGGTTGTAGGAGAACTTTTTGTTGCACATACTGCCTTCACAGCAGCAAAAAAACACCTCTGGATCGTCTTTCTTCTCGACGCACTCGTTCCTGTAAAAGAGGTGGGTGGGGGAGACGTTTGGGGTGTGTCACAGGATGTTAACAGGCCTCTGGCCTCATGATCCACAATGAGCCAGCTGGCCTTTTTTACATGTACTGCAAAAAAATGTGAAGTATAACCAAAGGGCGTACCATATAGTTGACAAATGCACACCTGAAGCAGAATTTATTTGAGCAATTGAAGACACATTTTTGTGAGTTATGGGGCAAAGAAAGACACTGAGCGTTTTGGGGTCACTACTGTTTAAATGCCTTCAAGCATATTCACCAGCCATTGTAAAAAAATATATATAGCTAGCTTACACACATTTTCCTTGAATCGAAAGCAAAGGAAACCTTGTTCGAGACAAGAAAGCCGAAAGGAGTTTCTAGCCACATTACTGGGAATTGTATAGATTTACTTGGATCTACCATGAGAAATGTAGCGTATAGCTTTACAGCTTGCATGAGAAATGCATGCTCTTTGTCTCACACGGCACTGCCTAATGCGTTGACCCTGGTGCAGTCACACTACACAATGTGGGTTAGTCGTAGGGCTTTGAATTAGCTTGAAATACATATTCCTCCAATAAAGACTTTTTTAAATGACACTAGTTGAATCATTTGGTCATTTAGTTTTGTGAATCATTTTATTTGTTGCGCTTTTTTTGTAAACCAAGGTGGTCTCCTGGGTCAGTAGGCCTCTGCACTATGTGGAGTTATGCAGAGTAAAAAAAAACCTGTCAACATGCCACACACACAGGGTGAAAAAAAGAAAAGGAAAACAAATCGATCCAGTTACTGCAGGTGGGAGGTAAACGGGTTCAGTGGCATGCTATGACAAGAGCCTCCAGGTAACCAGAGCTCATCCAGGGCCCTGGATGAGCTCTCTCTCTCTCCCCCTCCCTCCCTCCCTCCCTCCCTCCCTCCTTCTCTCTCTCATTCCTTCTCTCTCCCCCTCCTCCCCTCCCCTCCTATCAACCCATCTCTCCCTCTGTCACGCCAAGCCAGAAATGTTTGCTGGCAGCCTTGTTGGACGTAGAGCCACAGCGAGATAACATCAGATTTGGAAAAGGGTGTTGGTGGGGGGGGGTGGGGGGGGGGAGGCGGGGTGCGCTCCAAGGCAAAACATGTTTACACAACATGGAGAGGCCTCAAGTGCAGCAACAATTGGGTGGGGTGACGTATCGGTGAGCCGTAAAAACGGGTGTCAATGGCCAAGTTGTCCCTTTCTCAGTTTAACAATGTGTGTTTTTTTCTAAAGCACTAGAGAGTGTGAATGTCAAGCTTTTATTAAAAAGTTCAGAGTGTTTGGAACAAGTCAAGGCGGTGTCCAGGTGACGTCTGTTGTTGGCAGCGGTTCACAGTGCCCATGTGCTCCGCACCTTCAACGCAACGTCTGGAAAAGTTTCTGTCAATCACACAAAATAATAATCTGTCCCAACAACCAACCAACGACCTACGACTGAAAACCTTTGATCGCGTATCAAAGTTTCATCTTCTTACTCATTTTCTTCCTTTTAAAATATCAGCAGAGGTTTTAGCACGCTCAACTGCAATTCCCACACGCCGCGCGTTTATCTTTCCCGTACGAATCAGTTGCGGACGGGAAGCGTTGTTGTGACTAAAATGGCCTTTCCATGCACGGCAGCTGTTGGTTGGTGAGTGAAAACACACCAGTGTTGAGAGGGAGGGATTTTCATAAGCTCTCTGTGAAACTGTCGCAACAATGGACTAGGTCACGTCAACTGGCTTGTAGGTCATTCCGCCTTGGATCGGACAACCATGCAAAAATTGTTGAAGGAACATTTTCAACGTTGCTCGATGTTTGAGCAACACAACTGGCCGTGTGAGACAATGGGCTGATACGGTTACTAGCGGTTAGGATGTTTAAAATCCTTGTGGCCTCAATTGGGATCTGGACACAATCTTGAAACACCAAATAAATAAATATTGAACTACTTGATAATATAAGAGTATCTATTGAGCTGCGGTCATGAGCAATGTGAACAATGGTCCTCGTTCACAAAACTGTGTGACTCAGACAATGACATGGAACACTTAAAGAAATGTACTTTGAGTCGAAAAATAGGAAATCGGACAATATCTGATACCATAGTCGTGAACAGACAAAACACAACGCACGTGATTCCCAGACTTTTGTTCAAAACATGCCTTTTGTAAACACTGAACACCATTGTTGCGAACTCATTTTGCCAACACTTTCGGCCCATTCACGTTGATATATAATTCAGGCTTCAGTCTGCCAGACAACTCGGAGCATCTGCTCATTTCTATCCACAGCGCCTCTGAGAATTTTAATAGCCCTCAACATCAGTCAAAACCCTCATGGCTCAGGGCAAGAGACAGGAAGACGGCAACAGTTGCGGCGATTTATTATTTGGAAACATGTCTCCAATAAAATTTAGTTGTGAAACACAGAATCGCATTTAGCCCCAACTTCAGTCTGTACAACACGAGGAGACATGCTGATTGTGTTGATGTACTAGCCACCGATGGACAAGGAAGCAACGATAAGCAACAAACATGTTGACTTGGTTGGTTAGCTAACCAGGTTAAGTCAACTATGTGACTTTCACCTAAATTCCATCTTTGTTGATCAATGGTGGCAATTCAAAATTATACTTTTATAATCATTCAATCATTTCAGCATTTTTACAGTGTACTTTTCCACAATCCAAATATATTACTGACTGACAATCTGGATACAACTGATAAAAGTTTAATGTTCAACCGTGCTTTGACTTGCGTTGTGGTCTGGGTGTTGAGAAGCTCCTGACATAGTAAGATGTCATCACAGCAGTGGCTGTGAGCAAACCTGTTTAGCTCTTCTCTGACACCTCTGCTGTTATAATGTTCCTTGGCTGTTATGCAGTGCCTCGGGCTAGCTGCTTTTAGTGTGTTTCTAAGAAATTAACAGGCTGCTCAAAAATGTATGTTATTTCATACTGATGGGACCTAAAAAGCCATACGCCATAAAAACCTTAACGGGGGCTGCAGCATATCTGTAGTTCAAACGACTATAGAGCCTATCCACCCTAGAAAACAGATTCAACAACAACAACAACGTGGACCACTGAGCATATAGGAAGGCTACTCTACATACCGCACATGATCCACCCATGACAGTCAATAGGCGCACCACCGAGCATCACGGTACACGAGCAGCCACTTGAAGCCACTCTGCAGCATATACTCATATGCTCATAACCAATCTTCCACTGATTCAAACGCATGACATACATGGCACAGGATAGGTTTGTACTTAGAAGGACAGGGAGGGGGGGGGGGTGTTACCTGTCGTAGCAGTTGACGTCATCCAGCCAGCAGCCCTGGCGGACCACCTCCACCGCGCCCGACACATTCCTCCAGGTGGCGAAGCAGTGCAGCCTCTTGTCCTTATCGCCGGCGCATGGCTCGACGCCGCTGCGGTTCACCCGACTCTCGGCCGCCGACGGGTTGTAGTTGTAGTGGACGCACTCCTGAGTCTCCGAGCGTCCCAGGATAGCGCCTGAGCAGGTGGGGAGGGAAACATGGCGTCATGAAATGACAGTTGCCTACACAATACTGGAGCCTTGAGCGTCATTATGAGCATCATGCTTGGATAAATTGGTCCAGGCAGGGCAATCTATTTGTTTAAAATGCCTACTAAAAAAACACTTGTGTCAACTGCACAATACATTTCCATTTCCAACAAAAATATATACCCAAGAAAAAAATTAAGCTATTTTGCTAAGCCGTGTTAAATTATTTTTTTATGGTAGCCATGGTTGTGCATTTAACAAAGCTTTCCACACAAGTAATTTAGTATGGCCTCCATTTGCTTGGAACGCTACAGCAATAGCTATAAAAATTCAATTCAACATAACTCAGTTTTAATCACAACGTTTTAATTGCTGCACTTAGAGAACTCGTTTGCTAATGTGTATACACATACCCTACTTATATGTGTTAATATAGGTTGGCTTAACATTTGCCATCTTTACTGATGTACGTCAAAACGAAGCACTTATTCGCTTGAATACGTCATAAAGCATGCTGTATTTTGGCGAATAACTCTAGCTTTCTTGTCCTTGCAGCCAAACACTTTTTCCTGCCTTTGAGACCGGCTGCATTTAGGAAGGTCCTAAATGCAGCATTCGCAACAAGCGGACGATTACTGCGGCCTAACCCGAAGCACGCGGCACGTTTGCTCTTTGTGGCGCGCACCCGTTCATCGCGGCGTGCTGGGCGTACTGTGGACGCCACAGGGTGCCCAGACTGATCACCTACTCAGACAGCTGTCATCAGACTCAAGCAGAGGGGCCCGACTGTGGCCCTGTAATTAACCATGGCTGATGAGAGCCTCTGGAGGGAAAGTCGCTTCATGGGGGGGCCTTCACCAGGGTATGCTGGCTTTGACACATTTACATGCACACACTATACAGGGTGTAGGGTTTAACATGTGTTCCATTATAGGCTTGTTAAATAAAAAACAAAAAATTAAGATACCCCAGGTAGTCGTTTTTTTTAAATTTGTATTTCTTTATAAATAGGGCTACATTTTATTTGACCTTTATGAATCCCATTGCTTTCGCAGACATTTCAACGCTGCTATGAGCTGCAGCAAGGAAGAGAATCCCTCTGCCTACTTGTGCTATGATTTACTGGCTCTTGGATATGATGGACCCAGATACGAGGGTAATGGGATAGTGTTCACATTGGGAATGCAGAATCTCAGGTTCAGCATAACCCAGGCTGCCTGGGAAGTGGATGGAGCGTCTTTCGATGTGTGCTGCGCTGCAATACAACCCATTCCCTGGTTCCATGAACGATTCAGATGGCAATGAACCAACAATACCCTGCTGTTATTACTGCCATAAAAAACGGGATAGTAGGTAGTAATGTTTTAGGATCTGAACAAAGCCACAAAGTGTTGTTTACCACAAAGACACAAGCCACGGGGAACAAAAACTAAACAAAACATCGGGCTCACTTGGTGTAGGTTAAATCCCAACTTCCTCAGCGAGCTTGCGTTCACGGCGTCCATATCACAATGCCTCGCTCATCTACACGGCAGCTATGCGGCCAAAAGAAAGCAGCGGCTCATACCCCAAAAATAAACAAAACTAAATTCTTTAGAACAGGCTGATCCTCGGATTTTAAGATAATCCAAATCCAAGGAGAGGAATTTTGAATACAAATTTTGTGAAACCTCGCCGGCGGGCAAACGTATGGTTTTGAAACAACAACAATGGGCTCTGGGTGTTATGTGGTTAACCCCAGTGAAAACCTCAAGTGGTTCTTCACAGCCAAAAAAACTAAACACAACTCGCTCACAAGGCCTAAGGATGTGGAGCGGAGGGTGGGGTTTTCGATAAAGGCAGCCACACTTCTGCCTGCGCAAGAGAAAAAGCGTGGAAGGTGCCAAAGCAAAGAAGGTATACGCAGACACACAATACCTACACACGCATTTGCAGAGAAGTCAGGCACACACGCATTCTGTGAGCGTGCTTGCATGTGTGTGTGTGCGTGTGCGTGTGCGTGTGTAAAAGGAAAAATGAAATGAAATAACAGCAAGCCTTGTTGAGCTAAAATCTCAACCAAAAAAAAAAGAGCCCATTTTGCTTCACGGCCTTGAGCTGGTATTTCAAAAGAATGCCACCTTTCCGACTACACACTTCACATCTATTTGGGGGGTTTGAAGCCTCAAACCCCCCAAATAGATGTGAAGTGTGGTCAAGTTGCTGCCGATAAGTACAGTAAAAAGAGAGGAATAAAGTAGGAGAGAAAAGAGCCATCCGAGCCATCTGGCCAGGGCTAGAACACGAAGAAGAGTGGCAGTTGGATTATCAGGAGAAGAAGGAGAAGAAGAAGAAGAAGAAGAAGAAGCTCTCTACTGCTTTTCATACCTGCCTCATCCAACTAGAGACGGTGAGGGAGGTATGTACGGTGACATTTATGCCAACAATCAATAATGGATGACTGGATGTGTCAGCTAAACTTGGAACACCGACAGCCTCAGGCCTGAACAGGGAAACTCGCCACGCAGGTCGAGTGAGGGAGGCGGTTGGTTGCGCACAGCATCTCCATTAACGACAAAGATGTTTCGTGAGAAGAAATGTGCAACATTTCTTCACAATTTGAATCCCAGATTACCCTACCGGTGCAACAAACCGTTGGCTGTTTAAGCGACGATAAAACACTAGGCCACGACAAGCCACCCTCTATACTAGGTGCGGATGGAACAGCACCCAGCATGGGCCTTGCTTCTTCTACTCGCATTTAGAAGCGTGTTCATTAGTTCATACGGTAAGGTCAGCTAGAGTGGCCATGGACCCTAGCCAATACAAACCTCTTTATTCATTTTAAGCACTGTGTGAACACAAATGGCCCAGCCATAAACGCATAACAGTCATAACACTGTCATAACTGTCTCAATGAGAGAGAGAGAAAAAGAAATGCACGCAGTGCAGCCAAGTGTGCTGTGCTGCTGCACTGGATACAAAAAAAAAATAGAAATATATTTATTTTGGGGAGGAATTAATTTACTAATTGGCCCTCGGTGGGGGATTAATGCGGGGGGATTAGTTCCAGAAGACAACAAGTCACCATTATTAGGATTACACGGAATCTGCTGGAATTACTGTCACATCCACGCCTGGGAGATGGAAGTAGGAAGACAGCGGGAGAAGATGCACATCGAGCGCTCGGGGTCTCTCTGCCGTGATTACAGATCTAGGCCAGCAAATTGAATCGGACAAATTGACCCAGACGCTTAACAAAATTCACAAAGCGGGGAGCCCCCGCCCCGGCCCCCTCATTCAAAAGTCACTGCTGATTATTGACTGCTGGGGTGAGTGGGATTGTCCAGGGCCTAAATGAAAACGCTGAGACAGTAGTCTCGCTGGGATCCATTCAGCAGTAGCAGGCCTTCACCGACAAAAAGAACTGTCAAAGACACAGCACTGCCAAGAGAAGAAAACCCATGTATATCTAAAAAAAACCTAATTGTTCAAATCCTATTTTAGCCCTTGGCTCACAAAACTAGAAATGATAATGAAGCGGCATATGCAGGAAAATGCATTATTCTTCAGAACGAAAATAATCAATGCTGCTAATTAGTATTCATTTCATTAGCTAGAACAAATGAATACAGCCAGAACATTTTACATTGACGTATTGCAGTCTTTAAGACCAGAACCGCATCCATCACATTATGCTAACCATACTCCCAGAACATATCTAGTCTCATCGATACAGTCGACCAGCTCTAACCCAAGGATATTTACAGGAAGCATTATTCCATGGTAGATGTGCGGCTTGACTTTTCCTTGTGGCACAGTTTAGGAAAAGCTTACGTCCAACTCCCTCACCCCATCCCAGCTCAGCAGGCCTCTTGACGAGTCCTCCTCATTATCTTGCCCAGGGTTTGCGAGCGAGGGAGGGATTAGGTGAGAGAGGGAGGAGCTTTGTAAAAATGCCATAGGGAGGGGGGGGCTCAATCTTTCTCCCAAATGCCATGCCAACCCCAAGGGTTGAAACAGGCACTCACCCCGAAGGACACGGGGACAGAGGGCTTAAATATATCCCACATTTGTTTACAGACAGCCCAGCATATAGCTTCAAAACCCTGTATCAAATTCCTGCTCGTCAGGTATTAAATGTCCCCGGGCAAACATCAAGTGACCCGTCAAAAACTCTGGAGGTGGCGGTTTTGAAACAGTGACAAGTGTTCACGGGACCTGGGGCAGTGGTGCAGGGCAAGGGCTGTGAGCTGACCGCCGTCATGCAGAAGAGAGCGGTTGAGAGCTTTCTGCGGATTACACTCAAAACCAAGCCTCTCAAGTTAAATAAGAACACATTTATTTGCTAATACATGCTCTTTCCAGATGGATGAATGCCTATTCTAGCCAACTGCATTGGAAACATGGGTCAGCCGGCTAAGCCTGAGCCCATTGAGGAAGCAGAGGTTAAGTATCTTGTTAATGTTTACTTCGACCACAAACACATGGGATCAAACTCAAAGTCTATTAGTTGGTAAACCCATTGCAACACAGCAATTTTGGTCAAGTAAAACAAACAAGCTTAAGGAAATACAATTGGTGTTTATTCATGCATTAATTAATTCATTAATTCATTTGTACATAGATGAACCAATAGTTAGATATGTTCAATACGAAACCATATCTTAACACAATCTAATGTAAATTAGTGTAGCTGTCCAACGATCTGGGCTAGTTTTGGTTACCCAATATTTGCATGTGGCCCTTGGCTGTGCATTCTGAAATAAACCAAGCGAAAAAACAAAAGTATCTTGTATCCTGTATTCTGACTTGAACCAGTAAACACAAGTATCAAAACAAAAGTATCATATTCTAGTGTGCATGAAATGCCATTAAAAGCTTTTCTTTCTGGGGTGAAAGGCTGATATAGTGCTAAAGACCAGTGCCAGGGGAAGAAGACCAGAGTGGAGCAGCATGAGTTGAAGCAGAGAGCCAAAGGCTGCTGGACATTCCAGCCAGGATTAGGAGCTCTGACTTCATCGCTGCATTAGGCTGTTTAACAGAATGAATAGACTTGCAGTCCCTGTGTCCAACAAGCGGCATTAGTACACAAGGTTGAGAATGGGCCTCTTGTTGCCCTAATGAGTGTGTGTCATTGCATCAATTTATGCAATGCTACATTGTGGATGTGTTCTGACGGCCAACAGGAATGAAGTAGTAAGTGTATTCACAAAAACTCAAGGTTCAGACAGAACATGACTCAGTTTCCCCTTGAAAACTCCTTATTTACATTATTCATACCGGCCAACCTTGGACCATATTTATGAGTACGATCTAGACGCATGGGGCGGTGGGGGGGGGGGGTGACAGTTTCCTCATCTGACATAGCCACCTGGCATTATCAATAACATGCATGAACATGACTATCTATATGTGCTTTATAAAACACAAACCCTAAACACACAACTTAATACACAGTTATGTGGATGGGAAAATGACCATAACCTGTTAATTCAGCCCAAACTGGACTAAGTGTGCATGTAAGAGAGAGGGACTCCAGGCACTTTCTGAACATCACATCATGAAATGCAGACTTGAGTAACAACATTTCACCCAACGTATCACATCATATTTCTCAACAGGAGCTATACAAGAGAACTACAGTGTTAATGTAGGCTCATGTTCACCAGGGTTTACAATGAATGTATTAAAATGTGTGGGCCACCACATTGTCTTTACAATCAGTTTCAAGATACTAAGATTGGGGAATTTAACGTTATATTTATAGTTGTCAAATTCCCCAGACATCTTTAGACCTATAGTTCACCCATTTTGTATATTTGGCTTTCATGACCTAACAAGACTTTTTCAAGTTCACAACTATTCTTAAGATAATATACTATTCAAGTGGTCCTAGTCTATATAGATTACAATGCTTTAAAATAAAAACCGAGTGCCAAGCTAAATGCTGATTGTAATCTATACCAGCGTCAGGCTCATTTGTTTACTTCCCTGTAAAATAATAAAGGTGGATATTCAGCCAAATGTGCAAAATTGGTTAAATATTTGGAGTGCTGTATCGTCACATAGTTCACATAGGTAACATTGTTTTGGTTCGTAGTCAATCACACAGCAAATGCTAACATTAGTGAACAAGCTACCTACTTGTCAGCCAAGTTGGGGTACAGAACATCAGCCCTTCTTCTTCATCATTAGCCTACCATCTGCTGATGAACTTTCTCTCCCCTAGCCTTGTGAACGGGTTTATTTGAATGTTTTTCCCTGCACTAGACACATCACTACTCCGTTAACTGATGTGTCTGAGGTAACCTACGTGGTTCTGTACCTGCAGACAGATCCGACTTCTGATTGGTCAAGCTGAGCGGTGGCCCAGTTATTATTGGTTACTGGCAACAGCTAGTGAGTGTGAGTGTGTGTCAGCTAGTGAGTGTCATGAATACAATTTAGTTTCAAAACGATATTCTGATAGTATTAATTTAACTAAACTAGTGCACGTATCTGTCGGGGGTGTGGCTCATCACCATTAACCTTTATTTTACCAAGATAATTAAGAACAAATTCTTATGGGGGCTGGGAGGGGACTAAAAAAAAAACGTAAAATGAACAGGTCAGATGGACACAGAAACGATAAAAACAAGGGAGCAGCAGAGACATATGAGGCAACAAACCACAACAATGTGTCAACAGCGTGTATAATGCCGTCAATAGCCGTCAACTAGGATGCATCGAGTATAGCCGTCGATGTCAGTGTCTGCACTGATTGATGCTTTGCTGCTTATCAAGTCAACATTCTGTAGTGCTGACCAAGTGAAAGGAAGGGGGGGGGGTAATTCGGTAGGTATGATTATTGAAGACAGGAGGTGTTTAAACACGAAAATGCAAAATACTCACCTGTGAACATTTTGCATTAAAAGGTTTCACACCGGAAGCGATGCAAATTTGCTAGATTCGAACATCCAGCGACGATGATCTTGTCCTCCTCCTCACTCAACAAAAGGAGATTTTGGGTACATCCCATTTTACCTTGCTACCAACTGTACTACATCCAAAGTAAACTACATAAGCTACTCACTATCCTGATAGCCGAGTTGTTGGGCGATGCTACTCCACACGTTGCCCTTCAGCCCACTGTCTTTATAATTTTGATGTCCTTCGTGAAATTATACGGGGTGATGAGAAACAATCAACAGGTCCACCATTGTAGTGACGTTGATTGGTTGATGCCTTTATTCAGGTCGGGAAAAAACATTACACCACTTTTTCCCCACGTAATAATATATATGGTAAAGTACCGTTTGAAAAAATATATTGATGTGCAAATTAATCACGAAAAAAAACACCCCTGGCGTGTAAAGACCTCAACACGATGCCACATAAAAGGGTTTATGATGAGGATTGAGGGTGCGTGCGTCATTGAAATCAATGGAAATCCACATCCCCCACAACCCACGTCTTGCAAATAGCTGGGTGCACATTATGTAGCTTAGTTAAATGCTCCCCGCCATTAAAATGCTGCACTTAAGAGCAAATGACACACGATCAAGGCCCCTCTTGTGAATTGAACTCGGAAACCTAATCCACCGTTTTCGGCCTTGTAATGATGAAAATAGAGGAGTTATGGGGGGGGGGGGGGGGGTGCTTAAAACACCATACCATGGGTCCGAGCTGTGCCCCAAACTAAAGTATGACCGATGTTTTCTCAGGCACAGGGGAGAACCGCAGCGTGGAGGAAACCAGATGGAAACAAACAAGGCATACATGAGTTTGGAAATAAGCTGCCTATAACAGTGAGCAATGTTAGCTCCAACTGCTTGGTATAAATAATTCATGCAATCATGGTGCTATGGCCTGCAACACTATCTTGGTGCTTGAAATTCACCTCTGCACGGCCAAACACAAAAAAAATAAAAAATACAAAAACATAACAAGCAGAAGCAGCAGATTCTCTAACTGGAAGACAAACACATGCCAGAGGAAGATAAACAGCTACTCAACTACATAACACCTGCTTGAGTCGATGAACATACTTTGCTCATTTTCATATCGTGCCCGCTCCAGAAGTCGGATATTGACCTAAAAATAGCACAAACAACCCCACTGGTAAGAAGTGCCACATGTGACCTGGGCTATTTGTTTTGGCAACTCTGTAGTGTAACATGGCTGTGGGGATGAAGGCTGCAGACAGGAAGGCATGGTCTACATCGAGCAAGCATCACAAAAAAGGTTACCCTTTGGGAGTAAAAACCCTAACACTGCATATGGGATGGGGGGGGGAGAGAAAGAGAGTGAGAGAGACACACAGACACAGACATACAGACAGACAGCTCGGGGAACTCTGACCACAGGATGAGGGCCACACTACGGCGTGCTGGTATGCGATACTGAGAGAGGCAGTCAAACGCCCATCACAGTGCCATTAATGAATCATGTCGGGGCAGGTAGGATTATGTGCTAGAATAGAGGGATCGGCCTGGGGCGGCCAAATCGCACTCATCTTATACCCTAGCTGAAGAGCAATTATTTTGAGGCTAATCGTTTCACTTGATCTACCGCTTGATGATTTGATCACAGACACAGTGCCTCCTGAGGTTATTCAGAGCTCAGGATCCTAATAGGCCAGGAGCAACAATAAGGGACCAATGATCATCTCATTTGAGCAGAAGAACACTCGAGTAATGAGCAACACACGAGACTAACTGTGCTCCTAAGAGGAAAGCCGCTCACACTCGGGAGTAATTGTAGCTGTAATTCAGAGAGGAGGTGAAGGCGTTTTTCCAGCCTTTGTTGTAAGATTTTGGAGGGAGAGTAACACAAGGAAAGCAGCATGGGGCTAACGAGTGTACTGGTTAAAACAATAAAATTTAAAAAACCAAAGGAAAAAGGGTCATGGTCATGACTCATTCTGAATATGGCACAAGGTGGTACGATTCCTATAGGCAAGTCATAAGTGGTGTCGCTGATGTTCTGGTAAAGGGCGCTTAATTGGCTCACAGCGCTTTGTACCATTTCAACAAGCAAGGAGATAGCCCCCAGCGATAAGCAAGGTTAAACTCATGAATTAGCACTAATATATTACTATATATTAGGTTCTTGTATGTACAAGTTGAAAATGGAGATTGTGTCCTTGGGAAAATAAGCGCATGGTTCGGTTATTATGTGTACCCTAACCTTACACAACCTTTGCGATATGCTATTCTTAACAGCGCCAAACGTGCATAGTGCATGAGAGCGCAAAATATATCTGCAGTGCACACATTAACCCATATTAAATAACTAACTTTAATCGTTGTTGTCGTTGCTGCTGACATGATGTGAATACGTTATCCTCCCGGTGATAATAGATTGTCATTGTAAAAACGTCATTCCTTTAATCTTAAAAAATAGAGGATCAATTCGGGGGTGAACAAACAAGCTTTGCATCACTGATGGCAGAGGATTCCATAAATGGAGGATTTGAGCCTTAAGTGTGACATTATCCCTGACTATCGTATCAAAAAAGGAAGAGATAATTCTTTGTTTTAGGAGGATTTGTGAGAAAAGTGGTGTCATTCTCTAATGGTCCCCTGTTGGGCTGTCCGGTTAAGTACTGATGGGAATGACGGCAATCTATCCTGCTGGTCCAGCTGTGCTGATTGGGGACAAGCTTTTCCCTGCCAAATGCAGAGCTAAAAAAGGGCAAATGTGACAGTAGGTGGAGTTGGAATTGGTTGTTGTTGCCGTTT
The DNA here is from genome assembly GCA_027122695.1 of Merluccius productus. NCBI lineage: Eukaryota > Metazoa > Chordata > Actinopteri > Gadiformes > Merlucciidae > Merluccius > Merluccius productus. Next base: position 6,591,276 of record JAOPJI010000080.1, read on the forward strand.
GGATTGGTTTCTGTTTCATCCTGCTCTGAACTACAGGGATCTTAACGCAAATTGGGTGCCGGTGAGAAGAACTGTGTGGAAGTTGTACTACTTGTTTAAATGACACAGCAGTAGGCCTGCATAGAAAGATGTTGACGGTGTTGAACCCCTTCACTCCATTGGCTGAAGACATAAAATGAGTCCCAGCCCTGGACGCGAGATATCCGCTCTAAACAAACCTATGGAAAAGGGAGGTGTATGTTTCACTCACAATCGGTCCATAAGGGATACCTGACAAAGTACCTTTCAACTTGAGCCAACGTCAGATACTAATTACAAACGCTGATGTGATAACTACATAATAAAAGACCCTCGGTGTTCGTTCCATCGACCGACACCGACACGTTGTTATCGAAGCACTGGAGCTGCAAAGGGAAAGCCTGCGATGGAGATAGTGAATTGCAGCGTTCAGATAAACCCTCGTCTTTACACAGGTAAGCAATATAAAAATGGAGTCATTCCACCGCATCACAACAGCCAAGAGTGAAGCGTGCGCAAGAACGTCCCTATCTCCGTAATCAGGTCAAAGTCCACCGCAGGTAGGAGAGCAGCAGATACCTCGGCTTTAATCTAGACGTGACTGAAGCAGCAACTTTGATCTAGTTGTTTAATTAGGATAAGTACATGGGGGGTTGAATCTCAAACGACAAGGCTTTCCCTCTCATTTCCCTTTTGATTTCACCTCGCCCATCTCTTTTTACTTTGTTGCGTTGCTGCTATTTACGACCGGACTTTTTTTTTCTCTTTATTATCTGAAACCATGTGGCATGCCTCGCATCGTGTGCTCTTTGACCCGTTATAATTGCAGGCTACTTGTTTCAGGCGCTGGTGTTTAATCATACATCAGCACACAATCCAGAGGATTTGAATGTGGTAGTGGGCTGGTTAAATATGCAGGCGTTTTCACGTTGCACGCAAAGCACACAATGCATTAATCATTGCATGATATGCATTATACAACTGCCCGCTCTCAATCACGCACACGTTGGCTGTTTTCCGCATAGAGGGCCCCGTATTCACGCCACTTATCCCCACTGGATAAACAGGTCCACTGCCACGTCTGTTCACACACACACACACACACACACACACACACACACACACACACACACACACACACACACACACACACACACAC
>JAOPJI010000080.1:6611359-6624112 GCA_027122695.1 Merluccius productus
GTGTGTGTGTGTGTGTGTGTGTGTGTGTGTGTGTGTGTGTGTGTGTGTGTGTGTGTGTGTGTGTGAGAGAGAGAAAATGAAAATATATGAAACAGTGAGTGCAGACAAATGTACCAAGAAGCCACCTGTACAAATATAGAGAATGGTAATGTTAGAAACTGCTAGTTGATTTCCAAATCCAATTAGCCATGAGAGTGGCGGCCCCCTTACTAATATGGGATTCATGTCATAAGGCATTTACACAATCGCATGGCTCTCAGAGTTCTCACAGCAAAAGGACTCATTGCACCAATTCAGCCTGTAGTCTCCTTACAAGCTCTCCTTACAAGCTCTCCAAGCCTGTATTCTTGAGGAAAATGAAAGGTGAGATGAGCTGGAGGAGCTTAAAAGACAAAGAGGGGAAGCAGATAAGGAGCTTGCTGAAAAATGTTATTTAATTAATCACTCGGCATAAACTACCCCGTTTCCTCAACTCAAGTTTTCCCAGAGGACTACCTAGGGCCTTAAGCTGCACTGTTGTCCATTCCCCGTGCGTCTGCCCAGGCTATACCCTATTCCCTTTCTATTCACCAGTACCTGCCTCCAGTCACTTTCCAGGCCCCTAATTACTGCATCCACGCCTGGTCCTGGACAGCCCACTTTCACTGGTAGTCTACCACCAATGCAAGCCATGACATCCCAGCAGCAAGAGTCTGTTAACATGTTCAAACCCCAGATGTTATGGATCTGTTCATAGCCTCTGCTTATGGAATACCAAGGTCCTCACTTCCTGTGTTTAAGACCGGTCCACAGAGGGATTTTGCCCTCCTGAAAATGGCTCTTGATAACCACCTTGAAAATCACCACCCATCTTACTGAGCAGTACAAATATCAGACCCCCACATCTTCGGCACCCAGGAGCTGACAAATTGGATCACGTTTAACAAATAAAAATAACAAATAACAAATAAATAAATGCGCTGAAAATTGGACCATATATACTTGTTAAATGCATCAGTTTTGGACACATTTGTGCAGAGGTGTTCATGATACTAACCACTCATGTAGGGCTGCAACTATAGATTATTTTGATAATCTAAGTATTTTGTCGATTGTTTTGACGATTAAAACAAATTGAGAAAACATTGCCTTTTTAATGTTTATTTATTGAGAACAACAGCCTTGACTTTGGCATTGTAGAAACAACAAACAGCACTGCATATAAAATAAATACATATTTTTAAATGTCAGCAGCTCTTGAAAGTGTTGAAACCTTTTTTTAATATAAAAAAAGAAAATGTTGAAAAACGTATTAATAAATATATTATCAAACGCCAGCGCTGTTTTTGAACAGGACCCGATAAATGTGTTCAGTGAATCAGCAGTATGCAGGTCAGGTGACACGACATGGCTGCGACTCTTTCTTTCCTCCTGTCCCCCTCCCATTCCTCCGTCTTAAATTGACTATAGCCTAGCGTTACAATTTCATTATTACAATACACCTTTGGCATTAATCTGAATTTAGATTATCAAGGTTGATCAAAATATTAACCCTCAAATGACAGACTAATACTACTAAGTGACACAACTCATGCGCGAGTGAGCCAGCCAGTCACTGCCACTGACTAACTTTAGGACAGTAGTTAGACATCACTGGAAAACATTTATTCCTATAAAGTAAGTGCATAATATGAGATGATAATCTAAATCTGGGAGTACTCAAGGCAGAAATTTTGATTAGAGTTTTTTTTTCGAATCATTCAAGTTATTCGAGTAATCGCTTCAGCGCTACATTTGTGAACGTTGGGGAAAAGCCACATTCCTTCCTGTGCACGATCATTGAGTGCACTGTGCACTGAGAGGAGGGGCTATTCAGACGGGAGCGAGAGAGAGCAGGGACAAGGAGAGGCAGATGTGCTGCACGCAGTTCTACAATGAAATAAGATTTTACCCATTTTAAAATAGTTAGAAAAAAATAAATAAATAGAAACATAGAAAATCAATATGTGGTGGTCAATATTGATATTGTGGTGGGCTGCCACAAATAAATCAATGTATGGGAAACAATGTAATCCGCTTACTGAGTGAGCAAGCCATTTGCGAGAGCAGCCGTTCGCTTAAACTCAGTAGGCCTAAAGAAAGTTAAGCAGAAGTAGTAAATATAATCTGTTGATTGTCAATTGATTGACATTTCAACGATGCGCCTCCGGAGCGTCTACAACAACTGAGCACCGCCGCGTGTGTGTGTGCGTGCGTGCGCAGCAGAGTTCAATCCTTCAGCAGGAGCACGAGCTAATTAAAACAGGTACCGGTATTTAAATGAAGTCATGAAAAGACCAACTGATCCTGAACGGCAGCGCACCTGACATGACTGCAGTTACTGACTGAGGTGAAGAGTGAACTGTGAACCAGATTAAATGAAATTATTAAATGAATGATTAGATGTTTTGGGGAAACTACACGTTGTTTAACGTTGGTTAGCGTGAAGCTATTAACCTAAATACATGACCAATGTATGCTAACCCTGCCGTTTGTCGCCGGCGACATGGTCGAGCCTATTAAAAGCACGGTCTAATTCTTATACGCATATTTCTATCAATAGTGCATGGTGTGCTTCCACGGTTTATAGGCCTATTGGCAGAAATGCTTTTCTCAGAGAGAAAAAAAAAAGCGTTTAACCCACTACTTTTTCTGGCGCCAACTACCAAGCGCAGCAACGGCTAGTCGTTTAGTCGACTAGTCACGCACATCACTAGTACCTATAATGGCTAACATCTGACTCCTGTCGCTACAAGGTGTTTGTTGGCACAAGAATAGCTAAGATTCAGACTCTGACTGACACAAAGAGCTGGAGATATGTTGACTCAAAGAATAATCCAGCCGATGACCTAACGGGAAAATCCCTCCTTGAGCTTTCTCAGCAACACAGATGGAGTCAAGGCCTTCAATTCCTCTTGCTGAACACCAACTGCTGGCCGGCCAATCCATATGTGCTAGCTGAAAAAAAAAAAAAAAAAGAAACAAATAATGTACTTTATGGGGCGGCGGATCACAACTCAACATAGCCCAATGCTATATAAACTCAGAGAGGCATCTTCTGGGGCCAATGAGAGCGCTTCCCTGAGGAATTCAATGCCCTCCAAACTGATTAATCCATACAAAAGAGTACTACCAAACTAGTCAGAGTGGGAGGTCGACTTCGAAGAGCGGAGACCCTTGACCATGACATTATCCAATTATATTGGATCCAAAACATCCCATAACCAAACTCATTATCAAGCATTACGGTGAGAAACTGCTCTACCCAGACCCTGAGCGTGTCCTAGGGAAAATGAGATGCAGGTACTGGATCCTGTGTGGCTGTCACGCCTTTCGCCAGCATCAACACCAAGGCAGAACACCAAGGCTCGCCCCTTTTGCTCGCTGACGATTTCAGATGTGGTATGTTCTGTGATTTGTTCAAATACTAAGTTATAAAATCAACTTCACTCAAATCAAAGTATATATTAAAGGACATGGGTAGTCTTGTCACATCAGGGCAGGAGCTGTATGTTTCACCATCATCACCAACCACATTCATGTGTTTGTCTATCAGATGTGCTGTGTAAAGAAACGCTGTGAACCTGAGAGAAGTTGTCGAGTGGTCTCTTCAGTTGTCTGAGATTTAGCCGAAATAGAGCGGTTACAGATGCAGATGCATTCTTAATGGCCTTCAGAAGATTTGTCTCATGAAGAGGGAAACCCTTTGAACCCCTCTCTGACTGTGGGACTAATTTCAGAGGAGGAGAGGCAGAACTGCAAAATACCTTCCCAGGCCATGGCACCAGACTTAAAGCAGCAATTAGCCCATACACAAGTGAACTTCCAATTCGACCCTTCATCTGCTCCATCTGGAAACGAGCGATACAATCAATAAAAAATCTCCCTCCATGTTGTATTAGGAAACCAACCAACCACAGAAACAGAGACACACAGTGTCTGTTCCTGCACACAGTCCTGTTGTTGAAGGCATTCTGAATTCAAAGGCTCTCTAATAAATGTCCTCTGACCTGCCAACCTTAGACCCAGTCACACCAGATAGGTTGCAGATGAGGCGGCCCAACTCCTCTCTTCCTCAGGCCATCTACTGTGAGAAGTGAACTCCTCGGCAGGAGAAGACGCCGTCACAGTCAGATCTCGGCTATTAAATTCTGGACAGCGTTCATTAGCTATTATCTTCCAAACCTTCAAAATCAGGCAAAACGAGAGACTGACAAGAAGAATTGGATTCAGGTCAGGTTGTGATGATAGTTGACCCCAAATGTCCTCAAGCATCACGGCCCACTGGAAGGATAACTGAAACCTACCCAGGAAAGGATGGAAAGGTTTGCAGTGCTAAGGTCATTATTCGAGAAGGTCGCGAATACATCCGCCCTATTTCCACATTAATCCCACTCCTTGAAATCACAGATGAAGAAACTAAATGAAACGTATTGGCGGCACAGGGGGTGGCTGTTAGAAACTGCAAGTTTATTTCCCTTCCTCTCCATAAGGAGACACCAAGTGGTGGTCAGTGTACTCGTGGTAGCACCTCCCACTATAAATAGAGGACTTCCTCCTCCTCAGCCCCTTTTGGACAGAGATCCTGCATATTGCCTTAAAAAAAGATCCGTCATTATGCTGCTTTTGACTATTCATACAAAACCAAACAAAGCGGCTTAATGTGTAATTTTACATAGCATTCTGGCGTTCTGTATTTGAAATCTTTACAGTACTTTAATTACAGTACATGATTTAAAGGCTGGATTTATGATTTGTTTGAGCACGATATTGTAATTCATTTATTTCTTTGTTTAGAACCATGGCAATCAATGTTTACATCATTCTCTGGATAAATAAACTGGACAGTTGATTGCAACCCTTGTTTCCTGGTTGTTTGTGGCTCCAGTTAGAACCTTAAATCCATAACAGGTAAATATATGCACACACAGACAAACAGATACACACAGAGTGCGTAAGAGAGATGAGAGAGGGAAAGAGAGAGAGGAGGCACGGGGAGAGAGGAGGCACGGGGTGGCTTGAGGACCATTTTTTTTGTATGTAATAAGTAATGATACAATGACTCAAATAAGAGTTAATCATTTTTGGACTGTCACTGTTTCTGTCACTGTTTGTACATTGATTGTCTTCTAGTTACAATTCCTTTTTTTGTTTATTGTCTCCTTTATTTGTGTAATATTATTTTGTATCTTGAACAAAGAATGAATGGAAATTGTGCACTTTATGATAGCTTTTGCTTTTTCAATGAAGAAAATGTACATTTAGATCATTTTGATTATTATCATTGAAAGTTGATGTAAAAAGAGCAGGATAATAAGGAAGCACTGTTACTATTTATAGTTTTATTACATCAACAACAATAAAACATATTCCTGCAAGGTAGTTACTATAGTTACTAATTGCAAATCTTGAGTAACCAAATAACGACCATCACGACCCACATGCCTACTCATCTCTCTTCCAAAGGGTTTTTGTTATAGGGGATGAATCAGCATTTTGCAGAAGTTTCAGACCGGGCAATAGCGTTTATATTGTCTTCCACTTTGTCTTTCTGGCATCCTTTAAGTACAGTGGAGTTCAAAAGTCATAGGCTGGGAATGGCCAAGACATTTGGCATATGGAATTTGGTACTAGAAATGGAATCAACTGTAAAATGTGAAATATTGCATCATTTTCCATAATTTGGCTGAAATTGATTTAAAAAATGTATCAAAATTAGGCACCTTAATGATTTAATAATTGTAAAATTACATACAAGTAGGCCTAGAGAAATAACTCTGAGAGGGGGTGTATTATACTTTGAGAAACATGTCGAAGAGGCCGTACATTGTAAAACACAGAATTCAGACTGGGCTGAAGAGCAATGTAAAGAATTGTGAACCAGATTAAATTAAATTATTGTATTAATGATTAGATGTTTTTGGAAACTACACGTTGTTTAACGTTGGTTAATTAGGCCTATTAAAAGCATAGTCTAATTCTTATATGAATATTTCAATCAATCAATAGTGCATGGTGTGCTTCCGTGGTTTATGCAGGCCTATCAGCAAGAAATGATTTTCCTCTGAGAGAAAAAAAAGCTTTTAACCGATTACTATTTCTGGTGCTGACTACCAAGCATAGCAACAACTAAACGTTGTTTGATATAGTCGAATAGTTGTGCACATCTGCGTTTTTGTGTGACATGAGATAATTTTGCTTTCAATGAGCTATTGAGATTAGGACATTGAATCAATCACATTTTACAATAGGCTATAATATAGCCTAAAACTAAATACAATAGGCCTAATCTGTTAAATTAGAAATCATATCAGCCACATTGGAAACCCTGAAATATCGATGCTTCTATATATGCAGCACGAATGTTTGACACACAGGTTTACAACAATACTTAATTATGCAGTATTACAGCTACTTAACCGTTATTTTCAGAATGGTCTCCAGTGTGTGTTCATGTTGATAGAGCCAGGTGAGAAAGGCTTGGTGAGTGGGGCCGAGGGACGCAATCAGACCGATAGGAATGGCCTAATAGATTTCAAATCAGTTTCTGGCTTAGTGAAAACTACATAGCCCAGCTTTAAGTTGCCAGACAGCTTGAAAGGAGGTAATAAATAGGCTATGTTGCTCCTCTCGTCTATCAGGATGTGTCAACATGTGCTTCATAAAATAAAGTAGTCCAGGTAGGCCCATAATTCTCAGCCTTAAGGTTACTATTTCAACAAAAAAAAATCATATAGGCCTACTCATCAGTAAAGCTAGTTTAATAATAATCAAAGAAAAAATGACTTTGCCAAATCGCGAACCAAACCAATACTTCATGCCTGTCTTGACAGTTAAAATGCTACATGGTCCACTTAATTTATGCAGTAGACAGAAAGCCAGCCACTTTGGGGGAACAGACATGTGTGTGTTGGGGGGGGGGGGCGATCTCTTGATGCTTCGACCTTGACTTGAGATCTACCTCCTGACTTGTCAACCCCCCCACCCCCCCCCTAAAAAGTACTCCTACCTAAACCTGGGCTTAGAAGATTACGGTTAATGAAAAAAAAATGGTGTTAAACGCTGATTTTATTGAGACAATTTTTGTGGTTGCAAAGGAACTAGAAGTATTGTCTATTAGATATTTATGTGACATAAGCGGCTTAGTGTAATTCTTTCTGAAGAATGAATAAATCACACCAAATAAAAACACCTATTCAACTCAAAAAAACCTTTCTACTTTCAAAACTTTAGACACCCAACTCATGTGGACGACAAGAACTGGTATTCTGCCCAAGAGACAGATCACGTACACACACACACACACGCACGCACACGCACACACACACACACACACACACACACACACACACACACACACACACACATCCGCATGCCTAGGACGCGTATCCTCCTAAAACCATAGACGTAGAATCGAGCCAAATTAAGCCAAAATGTGAAGAGAAGAGAGGGATCCCGGCCACAAGCCAAAGGTTTGTGCATTTTAAACAAAAGCCCAAGGCCACTGCAACGTTCCCATCCTCCATGCTCATTGACTCCCTAACGCCGGGCGGAAGGGGAGAAGGTAAAATGGCTCTTTCAAGAGGCTTTGCAAAAGGAAGCTCTTATATATTGAGGGGTGAGGGGGGGGGGGGAGGCTGTTGCTACGGATGTGAGTTAAAAAACATGTATAAGGACGGATGCTGGTAATACAAATCTATTTTTGGATAACTTTTTTGTTGCATAGTTCATATGGGGAGCAAAACAAAAATGCTGTCCTGAACTCTCTCTGAGAGAGAATGCTTACGTTGTGTCTGAGTTTTGTGGGGCTGCCCCCCCGACCAACCCTTAGTCGATCGGCAGACAGCTTAGTTTAAAAAACATTTTTGTATTTTTTTAAGACAAGATGATAGTTGCACATCCCTAGTAACTACGCCCACCAAGGTTATCCCTCCCGGACACCGCTGTTAACATTAACCGCTCCCCCGAAGGAAAATACGAATAAACATTTTTGTGTGCAGTTATACGGTGTATGAATACAATTATCAAAAGTGTTCAATGTCTCCTTCCTGGTTGTTCCAACAACATTGAGAACCGCTTTGTCCATGCCGTTAATAAGCGGCCCGCTTCATGCGTGTGCTTGTAAAAATTATATTTTGAAGGCTGATTATTATCTGTAAAGTAGCACAAGGTTAACAGTGTTTCTTTTATAACACTCTCGCCGTGGAACTTATACCGTTTTCTGATGCCCCAAAAAATAAATCGAAGGAGTTACATTAAAAGTGCGACGATTAGTCGACCATCGGCTTAAAATGGCAACCAATAGCCTAGAAATCTAGACGCCCCCTAGCGGCAGCAAATATATTTGGCAGCCAGGTGGGTCTAGCACTGCTCCATCGGCTTTTTGGTGCTGGAAACACAAAATCGGAAGCCGGGCTACCTGGTTGGTTGTAGCGCTATCCTATTGCGTGCAGAGGGAACTTGAAAGACAACCGTTTATCCCGCCCACACTGCCAATGGAGCAGCGCCAGACCCTACATCTTTCTGATGTGGGTCTAGCCTGCCAGGCTATGGCCACATGTGATCAGCCCAATACAATACATTATGATATGTCTGACAGGGTCTGAATTGAGAGCAAGTAGAAGGGCTCTGAGGAATATTTATGTTGCTTTAATAAGATTAGTGATTGATTATGGAAGTGTAGTATAGCCTACAGGTCAGCAGCTAAAACATTGTTAAAGAAGCTGGAAGTGATACAACATCAAGCACTGAGATTATGATGTGGCTATTAAGCTAATGATGAATTATCTGGCAAGTCTACAAGGGCACAAGGAAGAAGATATAGTAGATGAAAGACTAAGAACAACACATAAAACATTTATTTCAGTATATACAGATGGATCAAAGAAACCTAAGAATATAAATACTGTTTGCTTTTGTTGTACGAGATTTAAATATAAACATTAAGGAAAGAACACCAGATTACTTAACACTATATACAGTCAAGATGTTAACTATTGTAACTGCATTGCAGTGGATAGAGCAAAGTAAGCTGAAAAAAAAAGGTCAGTTTATGCTCAGACTCATTATCAGTGCTGGTATCACTGCAGTCCATGTCATCCCAAATCAGACCAGATATATTCAGACGACATCATCACACAGAAACAGCAGTCATGTGGATTCCTGCTCATGGGGCATTGAGGGGAATGAAATGGTGGACTAGCTAAACAAGCTTTCAAATGGAACATAATTATGGAGTTAACTTTCAGTAAAGCTGAAGCTAAAGCAGTAGTATGGAGCAATATCATGACTGCCTGGCAAAAAGCATTGGGATGAAGGAAACAAAATAGAGCAAAAAGTGGGAGGAATGAAAACAATAGGAAGAAACTCCAGAGAGCAAACAATCATATCAAGATTTAGGTTAGGACATACAGCGTTAAATAAAACATCAAATGCATTTAATGTGGAAACATCCATCAGGATTATGTGAATGTGGCTTAGAAGAAGAATCAGTTGAACATGTTATCTGTGGCTGCCAGAAGTAGGCTATAAAACACATAAGAGAGTGGGGAAATAGAAAAGAGTGGGGGAGTGGGAGTATTGAATCTTAGAATGTATTCAGCATTGAGGAAGGAAACTATAAATCCTTGTTTGAGTTTTTAGAATAAACAGGGTTAATAAAGAGAATTTAGTTTGTTTGGTTTTTATTTGTTAGGGAACTCAGGCCCACACTCCAGCATAGTAGGGGGCGGTAATGCACCTTAAAACTAGATGCCTTCCGCCATTAAACAAAAGAAGAAGAAGAAGAAGAAGAAGAAGGAGGAGGAGGTATGGCCACATGTAACGGCATACAGTTAGTGACTGGTTTCCGTATATAACATATTTGCGACACTTTCTTTGTATAATTACATAGTCGCCACAGTAAACCTTCTGGGTTAATCTACTGGTACGCATGTTTTGCACTCACGACGGCGTGGCGTCTTTACTGTCGTGTTGTATTGCTATCACTAGCGCACATATGCTAACTACTTTGTTGATCTCCTCCTCCATTGTGTCTCCTGGCAGATCTGACATTGTAGGCCTGCTGTAAAAACTGACGCGGTGAGACAATGATATTACCAAGCTGATGTATTATCTTTTTATATTTGATCCAGAAGGTCTCAAGATGACGAGATGGGCCAGAGCCAATAACATCCATAAACACAAACCAGCAGATGCCACACCATGGGACCAACTCAGACACTCGGGGCGATCCGGAGCGAAAAGAAACTTCACACCGTCCACAGGAGCGCCGCGTGACGGCGGCACGGCGGACCCTCTGCGGAGGACTCGGCGGCCCGGGGCCGCAGATTATACAAAGCCCAACAAGAAGAAGAAGGACTACGATAATGTGGACGTGAACGGCTTTATGGAGTACCTGCAGAAGAGCGGCCAGCCTGTGCCCAGGGGCCAGCAGGACGGGGAGCAGGGCCTCCGAGAAGAGGTGGAGACCGCTCTGAGAAAAGACCACCGACGGGAGGAGAGGAGGATTAAGAGGCAAACCGATAAGAAAAAAAAGATGGTGAGTTATTTTTCCCCAAAACCAGTACCTCTCGCTACGGTTTTTGAATGCTTTCAGTTCTTTTTCACGTTATTTAGCATACATTTAATAATGTAGCAGACGAACAATCAGTCTTTTCGCTGAGAACAATCAGAGCAAGCCATAAACATGGGAGTAGATGCGCAAAAAATAAATATGATGCTACCATATCATAACACCAGGGCTAGCATCCGCTCCTGCATAGTTCCCAGAGTTAATAATGCAGGTAAAAATTATTTCTTTTATACTGGTATCATGGCTTGGAATAGTTTGCCTACTGCTACACAACTCCTAGCATCAAGAGGGATTTTTAAAAGACAGGTAAAGCAGATTTTATGGAATAAGGTGGATATGTATTGATCTTTTTTTTCTTTTTTCTTTCTGCAGTTGTGTCTTGTTATTTATTTAGTTTGATGCTATGTCCCCCACCCCCCAGTCTGAGTCTTGTCTGCTCCTTGTCTATTTGTTTCATGTGTGCAACACCAAGGACCATGCTGGAAATAAGTTTTGTACTTTTGCATGTCATCCTTTGGATTACTGTATTTTATTAGCCTGGCTAACACCAGACTAACTAAGATGTGGTGTTCCAGGAGAGATCCTCTGAGACATGCACACCCAGGAACTTGGTGCTGCTCACCCTCTCCACAGCAACAGCGTTGTTGGTCAGAGGAGGGTGCTGGGTGTGCGTTCTCCTGAAGTCCACAACAATCTCCTTTGTCTTCTCCATGTTCAGGGAGAGATTGTTGTGCGCACACCATGACGTCTGATCACCTCACCTCACTCCTGTAATTTGTCTCATCGTTCTTGCTGATGAGACCCACCACGGTTGTGTCATCCGCAAACTTGATGAGGAGGTTGGAGTTGTAGAGCGGGGTGCAGTCGTGGGTCAGCAGGGTGAAGAGGAGGGGGCTCAGCACACAACCCTGGGGGGCCCCCGTGTTCAAGGTGATGGTGCTGGATGTGCTGCTGCCTGTGGTCTCCCTGTCAGGAAGTCCAGCAGCCAGTTGCACAGAGAGGTGTTCAGTCCTAGTCGGTCAAGTTTGGTGATCAGCTGTTGTGGGATGATTGTGTTGAATGCTGAACTGAAGTCAATGAACAGCATTCTGACGTAAGAGTCTGTATTGTCCAGGTGTGTGAGGGCTGGGTGGAGGGCGGAGGCGATGGCATCCCCGGTCGAGCGATTTGACCGGTATGCAAACTGGAAGGGGTCTAGGGAGGGGGGGAGTACAGACTTGATGTGCTCCATTACTAGCCGTTCAAAGCACTTCATGAGAATGGGGGTGAGTGCAACCGGACGGTAGTCGTTGAAGCTGGAGGGTGAGGACTTTTTCGGTACCGGGATGATGGTGGTGGCTTTGAGGCATGTGGGGACAACCGCCTGACACAGCGAGGTGTTGAAGATGTCTGTGAAGACATCTGCGAGTTCCTCCACGCAGTCCCTCAGTATGCGGCCAGGTATGTTGTCAGGACCAGAAGCTTTACGGGCGTTCCTGCTGAGTGTTCTTCTCACACTGTCCATAGACAGTGTGATCACCTGGTCGCCTGGAGGAGGGGGGGACTTCTGTGTCGGTGTGGTGTTCTGAGCCTCAAAGCGAGCGAAAAATCTGTTCAGCTCAGTGGTGGAGCTGTTGCAGGTCTGCGGTGGGGGCTTGTAGTTCGTGATTGACTTGCTCCAGTGTATCACCTCCACCTCCCCCACCTCAGCAGAGGCCTGGGCACCTTAACCAATGCCCACCTTAAAGGTTCCTCCTCCACTCCCACACCCACCTCAGTGACGAATATTTCCATCCATGAGTGGGACGTCAACAAACACTTCAGGAGACAGAACCCCCGGAAAGCAGCTGGACCGGATTCTGTCTCCTCATCCACCTTGAAGCACTGTGCTGATCAGCTGTCTCCAGTGTTCACAGATATTTTCAACACCTCACTGGAGACATGTCACATGCCAGCCTGCTTCAAGACCTCTACAATCACCCCTGTTCCCAAGAAGCCAAGGACCACAGGACTTAACGACTTCAGACCCGTCGCTCTGACCTCTGTGGGTATGAAGTCCTTTGAGCGCCTTGTGCTGTCCAACCTGAAAGACATCACCGACCCCTTCCTGCAGTTCGCCTACAGAGCCAACAGGTCTGTAGACGATGCAGTCAACTTGGCCCTCCATTACATCCTCCAGCACC
>JAOPJI010000080.1:6646325-6656872 GCA_027122695.1 Merluccius productus
GTGGGGGGGGGGGGGGGGGGGGGGGGGGGGGGGTGGGGGGGGGGGGGGGGGGGGGGGTGGTGGCTAGGGTTTAATATGACTCGGGCCCGTCTTTGATGTAATTGAAGCCTACAGGGAGATAATTTTCCCCGCTAAGCACCGCAGTCCCCCTCTATCACAGCGCCTCAGATGTCAGACGCCTCTCTTTGAGCTTCTGCTGGAGCTCTCGCACTGAGAACAAATTGATATTACGGGGCCTCACGTCGCACACTCAGGCGAGAGACGTACGGCGAAAGACCGTTACTGCTAGGAGAAAAAGAAAAAGAGAAAAATCAACAAAAGAAAATTCACAAAAATGCAATTGGAGAAAGTAAAGGTCCGGCCTCTGATCGGCGTCTCAGTGCTGTGTTAGTGTGTGTGTGTGTGTATATGCCTCTGTGTGTATGCATATGTGTGTGTGTGTGTGTGTATGCATGCGTATGTGTGTGTGTGTGTGTGTGTGTGCGTGTGTGTGTGTGTGCGTGTGTATATGTGTGTGTGTGTGTGTGTGTGTATTGTGTGTGTGTGTATGCCTCTGTGTGTATGCATATGTGTGTATGCATGCGTGTGTGTGTGTGTGTGTGTGTGTGTGTGTGTGTGTGTGTGTGTGTGTATGCGTGCATATGTGTGTGTGTGTGTGCGCATGTGTGTGGAAGCAGGAACTGCCAAGTCATTGAATAAAACAACAAACATGAAGACTGAAAAATGGCAGAAACCCGATCCCGCTACACGTCGTAATGGAACATTAGCTTTACGTGTTTGTTTGTCTGGCGTGGCGAGCGAAGGGAGCACCACTCGGCTCGGAAAATGTAAACAAACAAGTGGAGCGAGTGTGTACTGTTTGCTAGAAAACAAAGTGGCTGACCAAAAACAATAATTAGGTTTAGGAGTGTTGTTAATTACACTTTCTTTCTTTCTTTTTTTTTTTCTTCTGTTACGCTTCTTGTTTGTCTTCGCGAATCTCCTTCCTTCGATGCGATTTTACAGTATAAGTATTTTGTTTCCCCAATGGCGTTTCTGCACATTTCTGCACATTTGCCTGGCACATTACTAGGGCTTTTGATAGACAACGGCAAGAATATGAATAATAACAATAAGCATAATAACATGGATGAAAATACAATGCAGAATAAAGATGATGAGTGGGAATGTTTACCTCTTGTTTGGTAACTCGGCTCACGCTTGACTAGCCAAATGGCGCTAATTGTGCACCACCCTGTTCCTACTAATTTGATTACATTTTGAACGTCAGCATGCGACGTGCAAGACAATCTGAGTGGAAACGTGACAAAAACACACTTTAATTGGATGATGACGATGCAATCTGGATCATAAACCCAAGGTATAACTTCTATCTATTTATCATAACGTTTCCACACGTTCCATCCCTTAACTCAACCGAGTTCAACTTGTGGGCCAGGCGCGGTTTGATGGTCTTATTCATAATAATCATAAATTGCACACGGCGTAGAGAGGAGACGTTGGGTATCGTCGGTGTTACACCTCCCCACACACACACACACACACACACACACACACACACCAACCACCCTTCCTCTCCTAAGAAGCCATACAGATGGAGTGTTTTTTTTTTTTTTTTGTTCGTGCCGTGAGGAAACACGTTCAGTTATAACATCTGGTCTCTGACAGCTAACTGGGTTTATACGCTCTGATGAAACGGTGTGTATACCATTGTGCACGGCCCTGCCTGCTTTAATAAACATTTCTCCAGTTTTATTTGACAAAAGCATTCCTGGCGTTTTCCTGAACATGTCATGCTCGCCGAGTCAGAGCCGTCTCTCCCTCCCGTGCGCACCGCTACCACGTGCACGCTCACGGCGGGAGAGCATGCCAAGTGTTATGCACTGAATGAAACAGATCAAGGAAGTCCCCGGGAGAACGGTCAAGTTAAATATTAATAAACATAGCGGTAGGAACTCACTCGCATACATAAAATGGAATTTTATTTGCAATTAGCGACTCTCCAAACTGACTGGGACACGGTTCAATGCAGGGATACTCATGCAATTAGAGGCTGTCTTTCAAGTTTTCTACATTTCACATAATTAGGCGCACGGTTTACGTAAGATATACAGCCCTGATAGTGCTGTAAACTACCGTGGGTCCCTGTTTTTTAGGTTTTCAAGGGACCGGGACTTTTTTCTTATTGATGCGAGATGCTGTTTAGATCACGTCGTAAACCGCCAGTTGATCGTTGACACGGTTCCTCTGTGTTCCCTCAAAGCAGGAGGAACATCGCCAATATCTCCTGCGAGCGGCCCATCGCCATACCGATGCAAACACACACACACACACACACACACAGCTTTTTGTTCACATCGTAGGCCATGCAAAAGATATAGATCACTTACTAGGTCACCACCTCAACAGCATATAGGCCTTAAGGCGGGTGGCTACAATAGAAGCATTTATGTCCTATAGAGGATACATTCCAAAGCGGCTACCGCCAATATATTTTTACACTTGGATAGGGACACAATCGTAATTTAACCGCTTGTTTTCCATTTGTGGGCTTTGACATCAAAGTCATGAGTTAGCCGTAATAGTGCAATTTGTGCTGAAATTCCTCCTGAAACACAACAATAGCATAGTTTTACCACTCTTACGAGGCCTGATGGGCAGCAATGGCCACTTCCTGTCAACCACTTGCTCTGCGGATTCTTCTATGACTGCTGACCGAGTAAGCAACTCTCTCAGGAACAGAGACGGCATTCTTTGTTTGTCCTTCTCTCCTCGCGCGCGCGTGCGCGCGCACTCACACACACACACACACACACACACACACACACACACACATACACACACACAAAGGACAAGGTAATTAAGTGTGAGATATTCCCAAGAAGTTGCTTCATCCTGCACGGATGATGATGATGATGATGATGATGATGATGATGATGATGATGATGATGATGGTGAACGAGGTTGAGAGTGGGCAATCTAGCTTGCTTTATTTCTCCGCTTTCTTAGTTTGAAGCTCCCTCTTTGAACCACAGTGTTATTCTGCTCATTATTGAACACATGCACACACACACACACACGTCTGAAATACATTTTAGTCTCATTCTGCAATTGGCCGCGTGTCCGATAACGCAACAGGATAAGATAGTGCCCGTAATGACAATATAATTACCTGTATCTGGGTCCACAATGGCCAAGGAGCCCCCATTCAATGCCCTGTATAATAAAAGGAGATGCAGATCATGGAATTTGGTCGTATCTGTGAATTTACCACTTCCTGTCCCTTTGAAAGCAAAGTGACATGACTATTAATCTGGGGGGGGGGGAGGAGGAGGAGGAGGACTTGACAAGGAACGCGTCCAGGGAGGACAATCGTGTTTCAGATGGACGCGATGCCGCTGGGCGTATAGCAGGGCCAGAAGGTCAGCGATAACGTGGCTATTAACCAGACAAGTGGCCTGTGCTGTAATTAGAGCTCACCCCCCCCCCCCAATAGGTTATCACCATCACCCACGTCTGAAACAAAAGGGTGACCTTGGCGGAGAAATGTCTGTACCGTGCGAAGACACTGGACCTCAAGTCCGCAGAGTTTGAGATTGGGTCGCCACATCGTCTGTTATCACATCCGACCGCGGCCCAGTAATTGTCCCCCTTTTCTGCTCGGAGTCAAAGGAAATAAAAGGTGAAGTGGCTGTATGGCTGTACGTCGGACGTTTTGTTCTCCATCCAAACAAACACTTCACTTTAAAATGACCTGCCATAAATGACTTGCGCCAAACGTTTTCTTGTGTACAATTATGTTATGTTGCTTAACGTTTCTTGTTACTATTCTTGTTTTCAATTCATTTCAAGTCATTATGTTCATACTCTTAACACGGTCCGAACATAAAGAGGCAACCGGTGGTACAGGACATTGTCTTGAGCTGTTGAAATATAAGCATACCCGTGTACATTGAAACCGTTTCCATTCATGTGTGTTAACTGTTTTTCAATAGTCACTGTATCTTTGGTCCGGTGCCAATACAAACCCACTAGGGTGGACGCTGGGCTGGTTTTTGAGCCAATTTGTGGGGTATAATGAACTAGCGTGATATCTGCATCCAAGCCAATTGCTTTCTGGTGTATTAAATAGACACCAGGTCATTTTTGTCACAGTCCTTTTCTCCCCGACACACTAAATGGGCCATTGAACAGAAGCAGACAGAACGGATTAAATAGTAGCCAAAACAAAGCTCTCATTCAGGCAGGACTCTATCAAAGCAGGTTGTACACGAGGACGCAGTGTTCCCCTAAAGAGCGACGAGAGAAAGCAAACCAAAGGTTCCCCTCAGCGCTTGGACGGGTGAGCAGGAAACGCTGATGAAAGTGAATCACTGGAAAGTTGAAAACTTGTCTTTTTCGGGGACCCTTGGGTGCAACTGTTCGGAGCTTGGCTGCGGGGCGAGTGTGAGAGGCCAGTGTGAAGACGAAGTCGTCACTTAGCAACAGCACCTTACTGCATGTTATGAATGTGAGGGGAAGCCCCCATGGTCGGAGCCAGAGCGGACCATGGCTATGACAGTTCCTCTTTTCGAAGTGCAATCAAAGGGCCGGGGGGTGGGGGGGTTTGAGTAATGGATTTCCTCTGTAAATATGTCCAAAAGACAAATTATTTTTTTATGTAAATGCCGTTGTAAGAGCAAAGACAAGTTAACTGTATTTATTTAGTTGCTTTATTTTTATCAATAGACCTTGTGTACAACCCCCGTCTTCTTGGCCAATGGATTTATGCGTGACGATGATCGAAGTGCCTTTTGTGGGGAGTTTTTTCTCTTTTTTTGTTTTTTTTTTGCAAACACAAGGGAAAACTTTCATAAAATCCCGATTTTCTTTTGCATGGCTTTGACAACTATTTAACGCGTCAACCTTCTGACTGCGTCGCTCATACAGAGAGGACTTGGCCCCTTCCGCTATTGAGCACAGTGGGCTGAGGAACTGAAGAACAATAGCCACGATCCTGTTCCCATATCAAACCTCTCACATGGAGGAGGAAACTGTCATCGCCACTTTGACACCAAACATTATGCAAATGGTGCCCTGTAGGACTAGACTTATTAATCTCTCGCCTCCAGCTAAGACGCATAAGTAAAATGCCCATAAATTACTAGCCAATCGTATATTTTTAGCCCAAAATAAGAGCGTGTGTTAAAGATAATGTTTAACATCATGCCTGAGGGAGGGTTGCACATGTCCAGAAATTGGGCTATTTTATAATTTACAACCAAACCATGAAATGAAGACAATATATTGTATGCTGGATACAATAAACCGGCAAAAAGATTACACAACGTTTAATATCGCAAACTTTTCACAAGAGCACTGTTTCCCTCTTGTGAAAGCTTCACTGTGTGTCCGTGAAATATGAGTGGGTGAATTTGTGATGTCACAAGTAGCTCAATCACTATCATGGTCATCCAATATCATCCAATATGCAACAGATGCAAATTACAGTGGATTGATGTGTTGAATTTAGGATTTTAAGAAAATACAAGATTAAATAGCATACAATAATAGTGATTTTTCATAACTTTGTTTATTTACATCATTATTATCTGGTCAGTGCCCTCCTAAAGACTCAAACCGTTCAACATGTGACTATGTTAAACTCTCTCTCGCCTTCCTGTCTATTGTCCTGGGGGCGTCACACACATAAATACCAGAACAAAAAACTAGACCCAAAACTAGGCAAAAAACAAATCTAGGGGGAATTCATGTTCCATTAATATTTACTACCCGTGAAAGTTCAGATTGTCACATGAATGAGCTGCAGTTATCATAAAGTATATTTTGGGCCATTTTATTAACATTGTGATGCACTAAAACTATATGTGTCACGGTTATGGCCAAGCCTCCAGTTACTCCTTGTGTTAATTGTGTATTCCCTTTCACTTGTGTCTCCTGTGCGCCCCTGTGTGTGTGTGTGTGTGTGTGTGTGCGTGTGTTGTGGGTGTGGCGCTTCACCCATTCATTCTCCCGGCTCCCTGATATCTTCACCTGCTCCAAGCCACATGCCTGCAATCCATCATCTCGTCGTTATACCTCTCATGTGTATTTTTGGCTCGTCTCTAACTCTGCCTCCCTGTGCCACAGGATCTCGGCGTCCACAAGGATCTGCGTCGAGGTGCAAGCTTAGCGGGCTTCGCGCTCACAAACACTTGGGGTTGTTTTCTGGCGGTCTGTCAAAGGTCTGTTTCCATGGCAACGTACTGTGAACGTTCTGTTTATCCACTCGCACGAGAAGATCAACAGAGCGAAGCTGTGGCGGTCCAATCGAGCATCTTCTGTGGAGTACCCACCTAGTCCTAGAAGGGAATCGCACATGTCCAGGTCACACTCGATGGACGTGTAGGATGACTCCACAGAGAGGATCGGGACGGTTTTGATGAGGATATTGATGAGGATTTTTGGGTAGTCAAGTGTGTACATGCTCCATCTTTTATTGTGTTATTGCTAATTCGTTATTGTCTCTTTTCGCACAACCGGATGTGGACCGTGGCCGTCAGACAGACTGCTGGGTCATATCTGGAGTGAATGTTGTGTGTTTCCATCGATGAGCTATTTGTCAGAAATGCACGCCAATGACTGGTAGTCATGGTGCAATGGTATTGAGATCATAAGTAGCTAAAACATGTAACTAAATAGATGAAACTAAATAAATAGTAAATAGCACATATAGTGTTACACATTATATATATAAGCATTATCTTGACTGCATTGCATTCTCAGCAGCCTCCTTTCCCTGCAAAAAGCGGAAAAATGAAATAAAAGGCAAAGCAAATGAAGAAGCCCATGTCCTCCAACTCATCACATTGTACCTTTTCCTCGGTGAGAAAAGTGCTAAATTCAAAGTACACAACTCCTCCTTCCTGCCGTTCCAAGTAAATGTCTCACTTATTAAGATCTTATCAACCATTTTTCCACTGCTCAACGGGAGTGGCAGACCTGTCCACGAACAAAAAAAAGAAGCGTTGCACGGCACAACATGTGTTTGCCATTACTTTTCCTTTTCCCTCCGGCGTGCACGGTGCACGGCAACCGAACGGTTAAACATTATCCCTTGCCACCATTCACTGTAGATCGCCAAAACCTTAGACTTCCTGTCTGTCTAAAGTAGAGCCACCCTTGCGACGATGTCTTCATTTCCTGCCCATCTGAAATGCATTGGAGCTAATGGACGTTCCCCACCCGCAAGCAGATCAAACGGTGATATTTTGCACACGCACGCACACGCAGACACACACACACACACACGCAAATAGACACTGCTTTGATAGCGGATTGTGTTCTTTTTGATTAATAGTTCATGAAAATTGATGGCGCGTCTACATCTGAGAAAGTGTTTTGTGCGCGCGCTTTAATGTGGTGTCAGTTGGGCTGTGGCGATAGGAACCACGTATTATCTTTTTCACATCGCAAACAGCACAAACAGGAACGTCCTGTCTGGAGTTGCAATAACAACGCCGCACTCAAGTACAACGCGCTCAAGAAACTTCTTCCTCTCCTCAGGAATATCACGGATCTCGCCACAGCCTCGGCACCACTGGAAGGACGGACGGACGGATGGATGGATGGAGGAGTTTTCCACCATCTTCTTTGTGGCGCCTCTAATGCACATATCTCTGAGATGTTGCTGCCAATTCCTAGTGGTTTGGCATGGCTATTGCGTCTGGGACCATATCTAAATAACTGCAGACACTTTGTAGAACATTTGAAGGGCACACAGCCTCTGATTTGTTGCACCCAGAGCTGTGGGTGTTCTGTTTGCGCGCAGCGTTGATAAGGCTATTATAGCGTTTTCAGAGGCTATTTATGACTGGCAAATTTCTGCCCGGCTTGCGGCCCATAGAAGGGGGGGGGGGTGGGGTGGGGTTGGTGGGGGTTTCTGTCAAGCCCCACGCGGTCATGACAGACCCCCCCCCGACCCCCCCCGCACCCCTGTAAAGCCAGCCACGCCCATATTTGATAAACAGGCAGGGAGCAAACAACATTGTAGAAATGGCGTCCGAGATCAGCCCAGCTTTGTGATGTCCTGGCATGGCGCGGCGGCACGAGGGGTTTCGGGGGAACCTAATCTGCGCATGTGTATGTGTGTGTGTGTGTGTGTGTTTCTCTGGATGATAATGGTATATATTCCACCAGGGCCGCTTAACTCCATTACGTCTGGGCACCACTGTAATTCCTTTACCATGAGTCCAACTAAACTTAAAGGATGGTTCATCTTCTTGATTAGGGACGTACGATGTGTGATGTGTTGGGGTGCGCAAAAACGAGTGTGTGTGTTGGTCCTTATTCGTCCATCCATGCGTGTACGTACGTGTGTGTGTGTGTGCGTTTTAGAGGTAGTCAGTTAACATTTTGGATAACAAAGTGATGATGAATTCTAGACCACAGTATGCTGCCTTGACTGTAAAGCCTAGCCACAGACCTTGATTGCCTATACTCTCCAAGGACAGCGACTGGGCAAGAAGAAGGGATTCCAACCACAGAATTAACCTCATTGCAGATTATCGTCCACGTTGGGTATCAAGTGCTGGGGTAAACATTCAGAGGAGTCAGGAACGATCGAGGTTGTTTGGATCAGGGGCTCTTTAATGCACTCTTATTTTTTCACTTCTTTCTGTAGGTTAGAAGATGTCAGAACCTCGTTGTGAGACCTCAGCACTAAAAGAACGGTTTACAGAGAAGCGTGTCTCAGGTGAACAGTACACCCGAAGGTATGTTAATGGACAAATGGATCCACACAACAACAACAATAACAACAACAACAACAGCAGCAGCAACGACTAAAGCTTTTAACGGATTGGAAGACGATGCAAAGCGTTGAGGAGCTTTTTTTTTTGAGCGAGGTCAGTGATGCAACGCTCTGCACACATCCCAATAACCATGCCTCCTGCGTCTCCATAGCAACCGCTGTGGGCACACAGAGCATCCAGATGCGGTGGAAAAACAAAATCTGAACGACCCACAACCTGGTTGTCTTTTCACCCGCAGACTCGCACGTCCCTCTTGCAGCGTACGTTTCGCGCGCGGCAGAGACCGCGCGAGTGGCAGAACCACACCGACAACTTTGCTGTTGTCTCCGGGTTTTGAGGGATGCCTCAATGGATGCCCCCTTCTGTCGTCTCCGCTGGGCGTAATAGTCACGCGGGGGGGAAAAATGCGTCCTGCATTCACCGTGCAGTCGAAGATTGATGTTACTTATTCTAATTGTGCTGTGATGATCTGTTCCTCGCCATCTGCTACTAGTTGATCCCGTTTCACGTTGTGAATTTATGACGCCGTGGGAAATATTAGGTCTATTCAGTCCTCTTTTTGTGTCTTTTTTTTCATGAGATTGAATACGTGTTGTTTGATTGGTTAACATGCTGCACCTCGGTTTAATGAATCGAACGTATGAAAGTAAAAGTTGTACCCGATGCCTGATGGTCCCGCGTGGTGCTGAAGTCACTGGAGGCTTAACTCTACACACACACACACACACACACACACACACGTGTCTGCTTACAGACACATAGCCATATTGTCATCCTTAATGTTAATTGCTATCGGTCAGGTGGTTTGTTTAAACACGTTTGCGCTGAATAAAAAGCATTGTGCTGCATGTCAGTAGTTCACCATTTTACACACGGATGACCTAGTAACAGAGAGAGGGTTGTGGGAGGGGGGGTGTGCGGGGTGGGCGTGGGTCAATCGAACCTTAATCTGCAACGAGGCTAAGAAAAGCCAGTATAAATGGCGTCTTACACAACTGTGTGTTTTCTCCGAGCCGCACCGTGAAATTCACAATCCTCTTAGACAAATGGGTTTGAGATTCAATGAGCAAAAATGTGCATGTGATGGTGATGCATGTTTCTGGGTGTCCCCCGGGGCTCTGTGAATAGAGTTATTCAGCCCGCTTTACGGATTGTCGTGGGGGGATTTATAAAAGTCAGGGGTGGAACTACTGGTTTTACCAGAACCGTACCACAGACAATATGTTGGGCTGCCTAGGGTTGGAGGAAAAATATTGATACGCTCGAGAATCACAAAATATGTGTTTTTGCTTTCCCGCAATATTGTGTGGATGTGAACGCAACACGATATATGCTCCAGCCACAGTTGGTTAAGTTGTGGTTTGTCAACTCTGACATCCACTACATTGTAACTCAGTATTGCAATACTGCTAAGTATCATACGGTACTGTTGTGTCAGGTGTTATCTGTTGGTCAATACTACAGGCGTCTTTCTTTTAAAGGACAGCACATATCAGTGTATTAATAATATCCCAATATAGTGTATATCATTGTATATTGGATCAGGATCTCTGTGTATTGTACTTGCCACTTGCTACCATTTGCTACCATTTTGGTCCACAAACAGAAGCCAGATAAGAGATAGGGTTAGATCATCCCTTCAGGGTGATTTTTGCTATAGTTTAGAGAAAACAGATGCAGAGCACACACACACACACACACACACACACACACACACACACACACACACACACACACACACACACACACACACAC
>JAOPJI010000080.1:6829352-6839856 GCA_027122695.1 Merluccius productus
GGGGGGGGGGGGGGGGAGGACAGAAAGGAAAGGGTGGCTGTGGGGGGGTGGGGGGTGGGGGGGGGGGGGGGTGGGGGGGGGGGGGGGGGGGGGGGGGGGGGAACGAACGGTGCCGGGGTCCTGAACTGTCCTTTCCCCCTTTACGAGCGAAATCTTTAAAAAGGTGTTCCATTAAACAAGGGACACCCTAGGAGAGCATCTGAGGACTCGTGTTTCTGTGTGTGTTTCTGTGTGCATTTGTGTGTGTGTGTGTGTGTGTGTGTGTCTGTAAACACGGCGAAGGGAGTCAGAGTACAGAGAAAGAGTAGTGAGCACGCGCGCATATACGCGCGAGAGAGAGAGAGAGAGGAAAAAGCGAAAGAACATAAGGGGCGAGAGAGCGAGACACACGCTAGTGACAGAGCTAGTGCTTGCATTCTCCTTGGGCTGAGGCTTGGCTTGGGGACAGGAGCAGACCAAGCTTTTTTGGTGGGGGACCAAGCAGCTCCACGGAGGAGGCTGCCCGCAGGCCTCGCAGCCCGTTATGGAGTGAGGCCTGGAAGGGGATGGAAGGGCTGCGGCGGGGGGCCCCTCTCCAAGCTGTCAGTGGGCGCTTGACGAAGCGTTCTGAGGTGGGGATCGCAGTCCCCTCCTTGCCCTAAAACGAGGGGGCGGTGGGGGTGGGGGTGGTGCGGGGGCCTCTCATAGCATAATTGCATCCAAAAGGTATTGTCAGTGTGCCAGGGATGTTCATGTTGCGATGCAGTGGCGTGTCTCGCGCTGTTCGCAAAGAGCCGAACGCCATGTTAGCTATGCCTCGCGAGTCATAAAGCGCACACACACAAAAGCAAAAACACGCGTTGTGAATTTGTCCGCCCGGATATCACGCACTGCTGCCATCGCATGTGTTGACTGCACGCATGCACACGCAGACACACACACACACACACACACACGTATTCATTATGGGTGTTTAACTTTATTCTGCATGAATGTGTTCTCAGTCTCTCGGAGCACATTTCATTTATTAAGGTCAAAATCAGGATATATCTATCATAGTGCATCTATCACCTATTCAAACTTGGCCCGCAGATGTTTAATTGCGCGCGACGGCCGACATCTTGGCCTGCCGTGTCATTAAGACTGCGGACCGAGTACGTGCGTGCGTGCTCTGCATAGCCCTTAACCTCATTAATTAACTCAAGTTCATCATCCACATTGGCATAATCATTACGAATAATTATTGTCATCTCACTCTCTGCAAAGAAATTACATTTTCCTTGGCGTGTATTTAATCCGTGATGCCTCAAAACATCTGCATGGAGGTGACAACAGCTACAAAGACGAACGGTGATGAAGACCGATATGAGAAGAGAATTATACTGTGGGATACTTTTTGTTGGTTATTATTTATTTTTATACCAGCATACTATGACATACGTGCACACGCGTCACACAGCGTCAGCGGGCTTGAACATAAAAACGGCAACGCAGCAAAAGCAGCCATGTCCAAGTTACCGTGGGCCACAGTAACCGTATCCAGATTTAAAGCTCAGTTTTCCAGGTGGGCGTTAAATTGCAGGAAGTAAATTCATTGCTATTCAATTACCTCTGCTACTAAAAGCGCAATTACCGAGTTTTACAATATCATCGCCAGCTCCTTTACTGTTTCCACGTGAAGGAAGGACCCAAGCCGCTAGCCACATAGTTCTTGGCGTTAAGAGGCAAGGAATACTTTTGAGTTCGTTGAATTGTAAACATTTCAAATAATACAAACAGACGACTTCGACAATTTCCGAATAAAAGTGAACTCGGTTAACGTTTGAGTGACGAGAGAGGTCAGAAGGGGGCCACGCGGTACACCTGGACGATGAGTCAACATGTCGGTACAAAAAAAACCGTCCATGGTGGATGACCTGTTGATCCTTTTATGGCTCACAGCAAGTTTGTTCATTTTTTTAAATGTTATCCGTGTTTCATGAGTATATACACGAAGGGAACGACTTCTTTGCTAAAGCTCCACGCCGGGCGTACTGCATAGTATTTATTGTGCATTTCTGTGACTTAAGTGTTTCGGGGTGTGTCCCTGAGTGCAGTGTAAGTGAAACCCGATTAGAAACGTGTACACGCTATAATTTCCCATTTATGTCTGCAATTAACCTCAGCCCCGTGCATGTACACAGTACATCACTGTTCCATGCCTGTCCTGGCATCAGCATTTTAACTTAATTAGAATCGTACAATGATCTAAGGGTCTGGATTGCCATGCCTAATGGCCCACTAATGATCTCGAATAAGGAGACTCAATTATTAAAGTAATTCTGCTGTATATTCACAGGAGGAATACATCACCTTGTACCGAGGCTCCCCTCCTGATTCTTCAGCTCCCTGGCAATCGGTAGTGTTAATACAACAGCTGCTCTTCCAACCCTTTTAATTCTCTCTTTGAACCTCCGATTCTCGTCCATGCCCACCCCCCGACACGGACCCGTTTCCCACAGTTCGTCGCGTACCCGGTTTTCCCACTTCGCCTCCACCTTCTCGCCCCCTCTGTGTTCTTGACATCGACCACTTTAGCTGTCTTTCACTTTCTTTTTTGACGGATCGCGGCGCGTTAGCTCCGACCGCTAATGCAGGCAAACTTCCTCCGCACCCACCGCTCCTCCTCCATGTACACTTGCAAAC
This sequence comes from Merluccius productus, assembly GCA_027122695.1. Lineage (NCBI taxonomy): Eukaryota > Metazoa > Chordata > Actinopteri > Gadiformes > Merlucciidae > Merluccius > Merluccius productus. Next base: position 6,832,017 of record JAOPJI010000080.1, read on the forward strand.
AGTAATTCAAGGGTGGGGTGATGGTGAGAAGGGGGGGTCATGGTGGCATGCACAAAAGCAAGTGTCCGGCGTGCCTAGGAGGTGACCACAGGACTCTTGATGTGAACTGACGAACCACTGATAACCCCCCCACGCCCCCCCCCACCACCCCGACCCGACCCCCACCCCCCACGACACGGGCTGACGTGCACGACTCAAGATGCCAATGCTAATTAATTAGCATCTCATTTTCCTTGAACGCGTGCGGTGTGTGTGTGTGTGTGTGTGTGTGTGTGTGTGTGTGTGGGGGGGTGCATAACAGGAAATGGTAGCTGGACCATGTTGGCGTCCCCTCTCCCCGCTCGCCTGGAAGGCTCCTGCTAATTGGGTCAGCATCATTGACTCCTTCAGGATCACGGGGCAGATAATAAATTGAGGTGGGGAGGAGGAGGATGTGGAGATGAGGAAGGCAGGAAGGGAGGGCCTGCCGAGCCAGAGGAAGAGGAGAGAGAGAGAGGATGGTTGTTGATGATGGTGGTGGGTGGGTGGGTGGGTGGAGGGCATTGGGGGGTAATGGCCCCAGTGGCTCAGAACTGTAAGTGTCAAGAGTCGTGAAGTGAATCGACAGCGCCCACGTCTGATCTAAACGCACATTAACACAAGGGGAAGGGAAAAAAAACAAACAAAAAAAAAAACTCCCTGCGAGTAGTTTCTACTACCGCGGCAGGAGGTAAATGTTTACGGTCGAATTGCACTGATTGGTAAACGCGCCCCAGAGACAGCCCACCTCCCGCGACCGCAACCCCGCCCACCGCTACCCGAAACCTGGGGTGATTTGAGAGCGCGTTGGGGCCGCCACCACCACGCCCATACGTGGTGGTTTCCACCGGGGGCCTCCCTGCCACTGTTCTCTTAGGGTCAGCAAGAAGTGGAGACGGAAAAAAATAATAAAAAAAAAACCTTCGCCTGTAGATGCCTTAGAAAAATAAAATAAAACAAACCTCCTCCCCGCGGTAAATGGCAACCATGAACAGCGGTGACAAAAAACACCCACAAGGAGAAGGAAGAAATAGAAATGGCTAAGTGAAGGTACACTTCAGAGACTCTGGTTTCCTTGACCACATCATCACAATGCGAGTACACAGCTTCATATTGAAGCCAGACCCCATGGATCGAGGGGAGGGTGGGTAGAAGAAAAAGAAAAAAGAGAAGCCGTGGTTCCACACAGGCAGAGGATGAAGCCACAACAAAGGATATGAAAAACTTCATAGACTCCTGCGTTACTAAAGGCCCGGCCCCAGCCAGGACCGAAATAAAACCCCTCGGTGGAGCCCGGGATCGTAAAGAGTAAACCTCACTTTATGTGCGAGATGAGGACACACACACACACACACACACACATACACACACTGACACACACACACACACACACACACTCACACACACACATGGTTCTGCATTAACACAGCAACACACAACCCGTAACCACTCTCCAAAATGCCATCTTGTAATATCATCTGACATTTCTGATAAGCATTTTGGTCAGCTGATGCAGGCAGGGAACTTTTCTAATTATTATTCCCAGCGCTCCCCCTTTTTTCCTACCCTTTAGGAAAGGGAGAGACGGTGCTTTTGGTACACAGTGTGCCCTCTCCCGCGTCTTAATAGGGACCCAAATAAATAAATCACACATGATCCGCATTTACTGTGGTCTGCAGTGCAATTTAGATTAACGTACGAGAAAGAGGGGAAGACAAAGAAGAAGAAGAAGAAGAAAGAGTGAAATAAGGATGGGGTTAGAGGGAGAGTGCGAAATACATCACAAGAAAAATGAGAGAAAGAGAGGGGTGGGGGGGGGATATGGACTAGCCCACATCACTAGGTGTGGGTGTGGCGGCCCAAGTTCTGGCGCAGCTCCCTTGGGCCCTGTTCTCCTGCCATTCTGTCACATGAGACGATCTTGGGTTGATTATTTGCATGGCTAGAGGGGTGGGGGGATTTTGTGGCCCGGGAACAGACATGGAGGCACTGGTTGGGATTCAAACTCTTTTCCCACAATCTCCTTGTCGCACTTAAAGAGCGTGAGCCAAACGGCGTAGCAGTGAGGCTTTGACATGTGTGTTGTGTGTTGTGTGTGTGCTTTGAGAGAGTCTCCGTTTCATTAATGAGCTCATTCAAGCTACAGGTAGGCTCAGCTTTAAACAAGCAAGAGAACATGAAACCGGAGGTACAAATAAGCGATTGTCGCTCTCTTCCTGATTTCATTAGATTGTGCCGTGCCATTTGTTTCATTGGCAAAGTGACACAGAGTGAAAGGTAGTGAGAGAGAAAGAGAGACAGAGGGAAGATAATCATTTCCAGAATGCGGGAGGGAGAGAAAGGAGGGAAGGAGCGCGCCGGCAGCCATCCTCCAAGGGCGTGCAGGAATATGAATAGGGAGCCTTTGGACTAATTGAGGAACCTGGCATGCAAAACCAAACAGACAAACACATTTCCCCACCGCAGCCAAGGGGTATGTTCCACTTAGGGAGGGGCTCATAAATCTGAGATGAGCCGCTTGGCCCCTCTCTCTCTCTCTCTCTCTCTCGCTCTCTCTCTCTCTCTCTCTGTGTCTCTCTCTCTCTCTGTCTGTCTGTCTGTCTGTCTGTCTGTCTGTCTGTCTGTGTGAGGCTGGTAAATATGGAGAGGAGCTGGGGAGATGGGGATAGAACACCTCTCTAGGGACGCAGGGCTGTGGCCATATGGCCCCTCAGTTGGGCCAGGACAGGCAGAGTGGACAGGGGGCCAGTCATCTTGCTCACGCAGCACCGAGGTCACTCCCCCCCCCCCCCCCCCCCCCCCCCCCCCCCCCCCCCCCCCCCCCCCCCCCCCCCTCCTCCCCCCTCCCCTCCCAACATCTCATGTGGGACATGGAGAGTGCTGAGGAAGGCCAGGAGAGGCTGTGACCTCCTATGTCCCCTCAAAACTGCTAGTTTGACCCTCCTGTCAATCTGGTAAAGGGGATAACAGCGCACGACAGACCTGACTCAGGGATTACACTGTGACAGTTGGTGTGTGTGTGTGTGTGTGTGTGTGTGTGTGTGTGTGAAGCAACTGTGTTAATACTTAATAACACAATACTATTTACTATTTAGTAAAATATCAGTTTTACACTTTTTGACACTTTTATCCATTTACATTTACATTTAGGGCATTTAGCAGACACGTTTGTCCAAAGCGACTTACAAAAGTACATTTGTTAGAAGAAAGTGCAACAGTAAATCGCTATCAGTAGAGTAAGGATTTCACAAGAACGAGTTGCAAGTACACCTAATTGCTAAGTTAACCGATTGCTAGTATACAAAAGAGATAAGTGCGCAAAGTCCATCCAGTTATTCAAAGCAACTTGAGATACATGTCATTAAGGAGCAGGTAGGACGCCTACAGACTGCATTCGAGGATCTAACCTAGAACCTTTCTGCTGGGAGTCAAACAGCCTAGCCACTTCACTATCCTGTCCCCAGGACCTAAATGCTGCATTTAAGAAGTATCTTCAAATCTCAATGAATGCTAAAGTGTGGACATTTTCCGATGTGGTGAACATACCTCTGGAGGTGATCAAACAGGAGCGTCATGGTGTCCAGGTTGGGCTGGGGAAGCTGATGGATCAGCTTCTTCACAGCCTGCACCTTCTGCCTCAGATCCTTGGTTTCTGTACACACGAAGAGCAGGTGCATGCATGACATTTCCCATTAGTTCGTAAACTGTGTGATGTAATGTGATTAATTGACTTACTTTCAGTACTCTAATTGCTTTGGTAATTAAAAGTCACTCCAAAAGTAAGGCATGTCATGCTTATCACAAGTACTCCATCAACAACAACAACAACCAAAAAAAACCCTCAAACCCAGCATAATACCAGGAAAAGTAGTTTTTGCCATGTGTAGATGGATCAATATGAGAGACACGTTACTTGGGCACTTGCATGCAAGCCGCAATGATAGTGACTTTCTGTAGAAGTTGTTGATTACAGGAAGCCATTAGTTGCATATTCTTTCGCAGTGTAACACGAGCCTTGATTACTGACCAATTAGAGACCACGTGGGGATGAACACTATCACACTCTTCCTCGCGGGACTGTGGATATTGGCACTAATGCAGATGTTGGGAGTGTAAGGGAAATGACCAACATCCTCCCTTCGCCTCAGCTTTGGAATGCCCTGCGCTGAACTTTGACCCAAAGGGACACAGGAAGCATCGAGCCAAAAATCGGGTAAGAACGACGAATGCCAGTGAACTGCCTGAACCTCGGCCTCCTGACGAGTCTCCTGAGACTGTTCTCGCCTGCAATCAAGGGGAGAAAAAAATAAACCTTGAGCACATGGGTCAGATAAGTTAGATTATCTGAGTGGAGAAAATCCTCAATTAAGTCCTCAAAGACCCAGAGACATCAATAGCACCAACGATTCAAGCTCCTTTTCTCCCCCAAATTTCCAAACAGCTTTGCGCGTTAATCCAAACAGATGTTTGCCCTTGTGTAAATCTATTCTATTTAGGAACAGTCGGGCCCACATGTGCATGTGTCTTTACTGTATCATTCGTCAGCTCGCCCCAAACGCAGGAAAGTTAGGAAAACGAGAGGCATCCTTTTTAAGTGAAAACTGTGTCCCTGATTCCCTCTGCTTAAAAACAGAAATAAAGTCAACACGAGAGCCGCCGCTACTAAGCTACACATGTCGCCCTATCTAAGCTACCGCAAAAGCTTTGCCACAATTCATCTGTTGAATAAGCAACCTGTTTATTTCATTACATATTTTCTGCTTCACCGGTTTGCAAAGTGGAACGCCTTCCCACAATACATCTGTTGAATACGCAAACGGTTTTTACCTCATCAACATCTCCAACCGGGTTGAAACAAACTAGATAACCAGAGATAACCCCCTCGGAGCTTGTTAGCCCTCGTCCCCGTCGCGCCCGGCAAGAGACCTCTTTAGGTTAAGCAGGTAACCTGGAGAGCGTTAATGGCGTGTGCCCCTGTGTGTTCTCATTAGGGCCAGGTTGTTAGCAGACGCATTCAGGACAATGTTTGGCCCCGCTGTCTGTTGCATCGCCGAGGCGCCCCTTGAGCACGGCTACAGCAGATGTCTGCGTGTACACCGAGCTGGCACAGGCACAGGTGGCAGATGCCCGCGTCGGGTGCCAACCCCCGCCAGTTGGGCACAGATGGACAAGCACGTTCAGGGAGAGGGAGTAGGGCCCCTGACCTTCTGCCGTACTGTAGGTGAGGTACTCTGTGGAATGCGCCGCAGCACTTTTTTACCCCCGTCCCCTCGGGTCCAAAAATAGACGGTTTAAAAAACCATCGCTCCCGATGATCAACTTTGTCACAGACAGCGGATAGAGTTCAAATGCAGATTCTTTAAATATGAAGGAAGGAGCGCCGCTGCTTTTTCGATCCGACGGCAAACGCAGACATTTCCGGCATCTGCTGTTGTGCGCAAACTATCAGCAGTTTCCCTAGTAGGCTTTGAAATATTTAATCTAGTCTCTATCGCTGGCACAATGGACATGATTCATTAATTACTTTGCCGTTGGTGGCAGACATATTGGAGATGCCCCTCAGCCTACCATTGCGGACAGATGGTGCGGACGACGTCATTAATTTAAAGCAGGCAGAAACACTAAGATTGAGCCATCTAAATGTGCTGAATCACTCGGGCTAACGACGCGCATTGGGAAAAGGACAGGAGCGGGGAGACGCCCGCAATGCAAAGCTCGCCAAGACGTATACAAAGTCCAGCTACAAGCACTGGATCAACAAGCTTCTAAATCTCCCCTTTGTGGTGAAATAATATTATTGTAGCTCACTCGTGATCACAATCAATGGAAAACAAACACTAAAGGTAACAAGGGTTGGGGACCATGATTGGAGGAAATATTGCGGGTGACTTTTTTACTCGCAGAAGTCTTAATGGTCATTAGTCTGTCAAGTCCCTGAGTGAGGTTCTGGCCCCCGCATTAGGCTGCTTTTTGGGCACCTTAAGGGACTAGAGTGATTTATGGCCTGTTATGACAGGAGACCATTAAAACTCCCAGATGAGCTCTGCTTACAACAACACACAAATATGACACAGTAGAAATGAAATTCAATATAGTGACAAGAGGGTGGGGAGGATGGAACGAGCTGCAACAGGCCCTCACAGGCTCAACTGACCTGGAAATCAACAAGGTACAATTTGTTCTTCCTCCCCGGATTGATTTCAAATAATCAAGGCATCAGATATCACATATTTCTGTCCATGTGTATATTAAAGGGACATTTCGGTCTCAATTGTCCTGAAAAAATAATGATATGCGTCAGTGTGTGTGTATATATATATATATATATATATATATATATATAAAACAAATTCCATTAATTAATTCCTTCAGCAAATTCTATTAATTAACCAGACAATAGCCTCAAGTTTTGTATGTGTTTTTTAATATATTTTTTTCATCCCCTAGATAAGTGTTTCAATCGGTGACACAGTGACTGGATACACATTCGGTTCCTAAAACTGCTGTGTATCTAATCCCATTACAAATAGAGGGACCTAGTTTGTTTCAAGACTGCCTGCTGTACAAGGCTGTCTCCAGGCTCGCTGTAGTGGCTTACCCCGGCCCCGTCAAGGCAAATATTAGCAGAAAGCAAATAATCCTGCAGGTTGTGATTAAGATTTTAAATGGATCCCAATTGTGTGCTTTTGGTTAATGAATAACAAAGTCGGATGGCGCTTGTAATTTATTAAACATGAAAAGCTCCTTGATGAAATATAGAAACTAGATATATTTTTGCATTTCAAACGATTTGCGTGGCCAGCTTACTGGCATGCAAATGAGGTGGAGTTTCAAAGAGTTATAAAAAGAATTTTGCTAATAAGTACGATTGAATTTCTCTGTTTCACTGCAATAGGTGTCATCTCGATCAGAGGTAAATAATTTAAGGGCGGCACAATTAACCCGCAACATGCACACGAGCACAATTGCACAGCACAGAATTTATTTATTCCATCATTGCATATTTATGCGAGGGCTTCACTTCACTCCGAACCCCACAACAGAGAAACACACAAACATAATTAATACTCATTAAGAGTAAGTGAATAATCAATCTGACTGATAATGGCTCGGCTGCGCTCAATAAGTCTGTCTACATCAACTGAAAATACATTTCTGAGGAACAGAACATAGCTTTTGTGGGCTTATGTGTGTATTATGCAGCAGAGGTAACAGAGGCTGTGTTACATCTCAAACTTCCAGATGTTTTTCTTTCTGTAATCGTGATTAATTAAAACTCAGCCATAGCATAAATATGTACAATAATTCCTATGTAAATGGGAGGCTCTTTGAAGTGGTGTGCTACTGCGGTTGACCTGGAACTAGATATGGACTTTACCCTTTTTCCAAGACAGATCCATATGAAATATGCATCTCATGGGCTGACCCAATTGTGGCCAACCTTGCGTTATGTAGAATATCGCTGTAATACAGATCCTTGTCGGATATCGGAGTTGTGATTATGAATATGAATACGGATATGCAAAGTTAGGGTATCCATCTGTCAGTTTGTGAACATGTGACTCCTGTGTTCAAAAGTGGATTGCACCGGTAGTGAGTAACTCACACCTACAGGTATACCGACACTTTCACTTTGCAAAACCCAACAGATGTCATTGGCTCTCTTCGAACACCACCAGGTTTTGAGTTTGTTTTTTTACCCTTCTGTGTTAGTAGTGTGAATACATTTGAAGGAAGTAAATTCAGCTAGTTTGATGAGTCTGTGTGAGTGTGTGTGTGTGTGTGGGGGGGGTGGGGTGGGGTGGGGGGTGGTGTCATCCCT
>JAOPJI010000080.1:6843065-6854758 GCA_027122695.1 Merluccius productus
CCCCCACCCACCGGCCCAGAGTTCAACTCCCCCCTGAGGACAGGAACACATGGCTCAGGTAGCGTTTCAGTACCAGACACAGACCTTTAATGGCATTGTTTATACAAGGTTACCGCGGCGGCGACGGCCGTGGCGGCAGTGGCGGCGGCGGCGACATCCAGCCGCCTGATAGGGCGGGCGTCTCGGGGAAAGGAACCGGTGGGGCCTAATTGAGACAGCGGCGGGGTGACATATGAGTGGCCTGAGGATCTGGTGACAGCTCATGTCTGAACCCGGGCAAAACAATTCCCGTCGGTTAGGGCAGAGCGATCTTATAGGTGGGGCGGTGTGGATGTTTGGTAACGTATGGAAATGAGGAAAGTATAGAAATTAACGGTGAATGTTTAGGAATTTTTTTGTTCAGAAAAAAAACAAAAAACACACACAAAAGTATAATTAGTATTAAATCATTGCAATTAGTATAGATGGCTTTCGCAATATACTATTAAGTGTAATTATCTAGGCAGTAGGGTTGAGCTTATATTATGTCTGCTTTTATTTATTTATAGTATGGTGCTTTTTTTTCCACTTGAAAATATGCCGCCATTCTTTTGTACCTTCCTAGATTACCTCGTCTTATCCGCCATGACGAGCATAATTGCGGTTCATTTTTCACACTCTCAGAATTGAAATTGCAATCCCAATTCATCCGAAATGCAAAAAATTATAAAATCACGGCTCGCTGTGGATTGACCGGCGTTGAGGCGGGCACGCTATTGATTGCGTCTCTCTGTTGCTAGGGCACACAGCGGAAACATCCACTTTGCTTATCAGCCCCAATCCCCCAGTGGTCTCACTCTCCAGCTCGCAGAGTGAGAAATAGTTTAGTCTATAACTGAGCTGCCTTAAGGGACAGGAATTCAGGAGGCAAACAGCGGCACACACTGTAAACAGGATTAAGGCTAATACACCGCGAGGCCAAATGAATTTTTCCCTATGTAAAACCTCAGAGAAAAGATGCATAAAATACAGTCCTCGCCGAATACCGAGCGCTGCCGCTCTCGCACATTACCCCCGAACAGTTGCGACGTTGGCTGAGGCCGAGCCATCGGAAGTCGATGGCAGAAACCTGACATTTAGGAATGCAGCGGGAGGACACTTTGGAAACAAACACATAAAAAGTGCAGTGTGTGCGTCGCCCCGGCGCAGGATGGCAGGGTTTTGGCCCCTGCGCTGACACATGTGGTGTTGACAGCCACACGCATCTGGCCCCTACTCACTTATTGCCTCGACGAACAGCTCGAAGAATCGGAAGGGAAACAGTGGCTCCGGCAGCTCGCGGAAAAACATCTTGAGCGCGCCGGTGACGACGTGGATGTCTTCCCACTGGCTGGCGTCCAAGTCGAGTTCCTCCTCTGGGAGGAGAACACCAGGCAGGCCGGGGACAGGAGGGAAGACAGAGGGAACAACACCGCTTTAATTGAGAGAATTAGCCGGGGCTAATTACTATGCTAATGTTTACCTGCGAACAGCAGTGCTCGCTAACAGCCAGGCCCTCCCCGGCTACCCAGAGGTCTGGCGCCACATGTTTTTTTTCTCTCTCTCTCTCTCTCGCTCTCTCTCTCCCTCCCTCCCTCTCCCTCTCTCTCTCTCTGCGTTTGAGGCGATATAAGCCTCTGCTGAAATCATTGTTTTTAATAGGGCTGAGACCAGAAAGTACCCCTTGGTAGTGACACAGGCCATCAGGTAGACAAGCAATTCAGAGGAAAGCGGCTTTGTGTTGCCACGGGAGAGGGGAAGCTGCGTGTGAGCCACAGCCAAGATGACAGGCCTGGAGGTCTGGGAATGTTTTTTTATTTTTTTTATTTTTTTTAACGCCACAAAGTCACATTAGGGTTGTAACGCTGTGCTGGAAATATGCCATCCTTCACCTACTGAGACAATTACCCTTTATGAGATGATAATCATATAGTATCAGGGGATGCGCTGAACAGTTCAAACGGGGGAAGGAAGACATTCTGCGGGCGGCGGGGTTTTATAATAAACTCCCCGCGCCCTCGCTCAGATAAGCTCAAATCCCACGTTTGTGTTTAGAGCTCATGACACGCACCTAGACGTAAAATGGTGGGCTTTTATAAAGGAATCAAGTCTTTTTGTGTGTGTGTGTGTGTGTGTGTGTGTGTGTGCAAACTTTGAGGCAGCCTCCTCGACAGCTGCCCCCCTTGACACCTCTAAGCTACTCGCTTTGAGGATCCACACTATTATGTCTACCCCAGTACGTACATCAAGTTGAGCTAAACAAGAAAAAAAAGAGAATTACTGTCACGAAAAAAACTGCTACTGACAGTCGAATAGGTCGAAGGTGGAATAGGTTGAGTGAACGGGTGTAAAAGACTCGCCGTCTTGTTCTGTGTATGTGTATGAGTGTATGTGATTCAGAGGGGGGGGGGAGGAGAGAAAAAAAAAAGAGGACAGCCGTTGTAAGCTGTCCTCTTGCGACGACCATATTGAGGTGGTTTCCAATAGAAATATAGCCAGAGTTGGAGCAACAACACGATGTTAGGAACAAATGGGTGGAACAGAATGAAGGCACATGGTGTGACCATGACAGAATGCAGGGAATGCTGGAAATGTCAGTGATGTCACTCTCCTCGCCGCCTTGTGTAGCGCGTGCAGCCCTCCAAACACGAGAGCCGCTAATTACAGCACAGAAAAAAGGGTGACGCACACTTCCAAGTCGTCCTTTTTCTTTTTTTTCTCTTTTTCTTTTTTCAGCCGCTTTTTTTTGCGTCATTGTCGAGGTCAATGTTCAATTTGTATTTTTATGTATTTATTAATTTATTTCGCTTTGGACTGAGCTAAACAGACGCTTATTTGTTTCCGAGAGAAATGCCCGTGGCCATGAGCATCTCACATGGAAATGTTGGATGGTTGTCAGGTTGAAGTAATGGGTATGATGTGTCAATAGCGCTGTACGGCTCAGGCATGCGTTTACATCACGCTCTTCCACCTGTGTGTCCCCTTTAGACCACATTAGCAATAAATACATACAAATAAATAAACATCAAATATTTCATATTATAGAAATAAATACGTACATATTATGTACGTATCATATTTAGAGTGACCGGAAAACCACTCATGATTGAACTAAAGTACCATGTTAACTGTGACAAAAATGACCTAAAATAGGCAAATAAGTTTGAAAAATGAGTTAATGAAGTTTGGGGGGTCGGGAAATGAATGTAGTGGACCAACCTTGATCAACCATGAAGCGGAGCTTCTGGACGGTAGCGAGATTACCACTCACTCTATAAATGCCATCAACTGTGAGTCCTGGAAAGAGAGAGAGAGAGCAATAGATAGAGTTACTAGTGCCAGAGAGGGAGAGAGTAATGCCATGAGTTCAAATGTTAGAAGAAATTGAAGTTGAAATCATTTGTCGTGCATGAATATGCACTTTTACATACTGACATCCTGACTAGTACGTACTAGTAGTTACAAATTGCCCCGAATAAAGAACAGAAATAGCAAGTACCTGCAGATAAGCCAGGAAGAATTAAAATTCAAGAACAACAAAAAAAACCCCCGGCAGGCATCAATGAGTGGTGTCGTTCTTGGTTTCCATTTTCCGTTGTTGATAGGAAATGCGGCAGAATCAAGCGTCAGTGAGCCTCGTCAGGCTCCTGGCTAGCGCCATATGGCTCCATTTCACTGGGAGATTTTCAGGACTACTTTGATTACAGAGTATGCCTGCCATGTTGCGATGCATCCAAGGACGCGGCGGTGGTCTGCCAAAGCAACGCAACAGCAGTTCGCACTGACAGCCTGTCCTGCTTTCATTGTTCCGACTTTAACAATGTTTTTTTTTTTTTTTTGGTTTTTCATTACGGACCTCTCTTAGTAAAGCAATGTTCAAATCATAGCAACTTCTTCCACGTGATTCTTCAAACGTTTAAGTCAACACTTGCGCAGATGAGATTTTGCCCGATAGCACGCAAGCATAGCCTACGGACTACAAACCGCAGGTATGAGCATGCATGTGAGTATCCAGTGTAGCGAGGCAGGAAAAGCAGGGAAAAACCAAACATGAGTGCATGCCATGAGATGGCCTATCAAGCGCTCTGGTAGCCCTAGGCGTGGAATCAGGCCACCGTCATTTTGGGGACACTGTTGTCACAGCTAGCGAGCTGGGCAGAGGTAGCCAGGGTGACATTTTCCTCTGCCCTTTATATTGATTGCACTAATGACGGTCCACATTCCAAGCATTTGACAGCGCCACTAAATGTTGTCACTGTTGGGCTAACTTGAGGATATTGTTGGCCTGGAAACCCAAGGAGACAGTGGGAGTCCTGTTCCAAAGAGCTCCGTTCATTGTGTCCTACTAGTGTAATGTGACCAAATGTCAGAGCGGCCCGAGAGAGGTGAGCGTACAATTCGGCTTGCCACTTTGATTGTACTCATGCGTAGATAAAGGAGGGTTTTGTGTTTGAGTCTGAGTGTGTGTGTGTGTGTGTGTGTGTTTGTGTGTGTGTGAGTGTGTGTGATTTATGTCTTTTGCCATCTTTTTCAAAGCACTCTCTCACTGTCGCCTCCGTTTGAGTCTTACTTGTTTTGAAAAGTTTATTTTCTTCCTGAATGGGGTCCATCATGGATCAATAAACATAACTGAGCTGTAAATCATAATTGCCATAGTTTAAAGAGACTGTTAATCAGTATTATTTTCTCAGCAAGTTTATCAGGCCACCACAATCTTACCCCAAGATAACTAATAGTCCCGAACCGATGTTCCAGCCAAAACCACAAACAGAACCCATTACACAAACACATAATTCACTCTCAATTTTCGGGGCGTTGTAAACACTGTGAAGTAGACTTCATTTTGGATGTGAACCAAAGTGGAGCGATTTGGGTTGCTGGGGAGCGCTTTCCTACACGGGTTCGGCCCACTTTTGCCTCAGCAAGTATGCGAGAGAGCCTGGGAAACTGGAAAATCTGACACACTGGTGCTCTGCAGCGCTAAACGCCGATGACCCAGACGTAGTTCTGGTGGAGCACGCCGCTTTAAACCACGGCTCTCACAACGGTATGGAAAGAGAGTGTAAACACACAAATGACGACGGCTAAATGAAGTAAAACGGTGTCTGAGGGAAGGGGGCAAGATGAGGCGTCTGAGAAGTGGACATCTCCGGTGTCGTTTCCGGGTCTCACCCCCCGGTAAAGGATGTGGAGCTGAGAGAGAAGATGCCTGACTTCTGAATAACGGGAAATGCATTTTTCTGAAGCCCTTTTTCCCACACAGATATCATGGCTTTAAATCTCCTTTCCCATACACAAAGCAGGAATAGCAAAACGCTAGCTGTCAACGGCGCCGAACATGAGAACGTACCTCGTTGCTCGACGGTCTCCAAACAGAGCTTAACAAAACTTGGCACAGTGGTCCCTTCGCGTTCACAAAGTGTCAACAAGTGGCACCCAAACACACGATCTGGAGGGGAGAGGGTTGAAACAAGAGGAACGTGTTGAATTGTGAGGACACTGCAACAATAGACATATGTACGCATACATTATGGACCCCAAACCTGTTTTCGTTTAAGATGTACTCAATAGGTTTTCTTAATTGGTACACCATCTTGAACTTGTAATATTTAATCATACTTTTTTTCTTTTTTCTTCATGTCAACCCCCAGTCTCCCCCGGTAACTAAGTTTCAGTTCGGAGGCGGTGCCTCATTTGCAACCCCTTACATTATGCCGCAAACATTTCCATTGCTTCATTGACTCTCTGCGTTTGTCCAAATGGACTTGGACGTGAATGAAACGCGTTTGAAGTCGCGTCCCTGCAGACGCGGCGTCGCTCCAAGAGTCTCTCGCCACTACCGGGGCCCTCCCTAAGCCAATGAGCAGCGGCAGGAGCGGCGGTGGCGGGGCCTAGTGCCGCGGTCTTTATCAGAACCTGCGTCGCAGCCGAGTGCATGTGTGCAACACGGGCATGTGGTTTTTTTACACGCCCGCCGACGAGATTCTCTCATCAACGATCTGGTATGGCGCCTCTTCCGCCGACGCCGACGCCGTCTCTCCCTCTTCCAGCCCCGTGGAAACATCAAAGATCGCCCCCACTCGCCCCGCTCCCCCACTCCCTCTTGTTTATACACTAGAGGGGTGGGGAGGGTGAGCCAAATACATAAATGACTCCAAGCGAGGCACCTTTGCATACAAAATGCACTTTCCCCCAACGCTTGGCAGATAAGCTAGGGAGGGGAGAGAAAGGGTGGAGGGGGTGGGTGAGGAGGAGGAGGAGGAGGAGGAGGAGGAGGAGGAGTGGGTATGGATGGGAGGTGGGGTGCAGAGCGGAGAAATGGAGCGAAATTACCCCTCCTAAAGGAATTCAAATAACCCTCCCGTCGCATGGATTTAATTTGCATTCTGAGGAACGATAGGGAGGGGAAAGAGCGGAGAGAGAGAGAGAGAGAGAGGGAGAGGAAGAGGGAGAGAGAGAGAGGGGGGGGGGGAAGGTATGGCGGGGTGCGTGATTTGAGGAAGCGCACACACACTCTCTGAAGTGGCTTTTGCCCACCAGCTCTGCCAAAAAGGACAGTCTGGGGGCCACCTGCCCCACTCCTTAATCCACAAGTATTTCATTTATTCTGTCAATAACGTCCTCCCTCTTTGATCTGCCGTTTGTCCCGTGGACACAACATTAAAGGGTCTCCTTGAAGCTGAGGGGGGAAGATTTCAAATACCGTTACCTTCTTCTAAGGATTGCAAATGTGCTTAAATATGCCCTTTAATGGTGTATTTTCCTCCGACCGTGAGCTCAATAAATTAGTTCCCCCCTTTGAGGAGTGGCTGCTGTGTGTAGCTGCCTGCAATCGCCGTGGTTTGTCGAAGTGAAATGCATTCGGTTCGTCTGTCGCCGTTGTTCTTTGACTTGAATATGTGTGGAGGAGAGACGATTTACAAATCACGGCAAGACCTATTAGAAGTCATTCAATGGCGTCGGTCAATTATGAAATAAAGCGAGGCCATTGAAAATGTTACTTTGTCGCATGAAAACCTAGGGAGATGACTGGAAAATGTTAAGTGTTGTATGACAGCACAGGTTTGTCGCTCAGGTGAAAAGAATGACACCTTAAGTGCATGCTGACACACAAACCTATCTATGCTATAATATAGTCCTTGTGCAATATTAAAAGGTGAATCAGGATGTTTCTGTCATGCCAAGTGATTTCAAGTTGTCTCTCACCTTTAATGAGGCCTTTCTCCTGCAACACCTTCATGGAGGGTCGCCTGATAATAAACTTCTTGAGTCTGCTTTTCACTCCGCTCTTGTCCGCGCTGTCCGAGACGCTGTGCTTCAGCTTGGAGCTGGTGAACATGTCTGAAAAAAATAATAAAAATAACTCAATGTCCAATACACGCTAGACAGGTTGGGACACTTCAGGATTAAGGTGCGATCTCTATCTTATTATATTTAAATTGCAATGCTGACCAGTGGACACAGACGTGACACTGAGTTCAATCTTAATTAGATAAGACTGAGCTGCAGAAACTGCAGCAATTATTCCTTAAGCTAATCAATATACAAATTCTATACAAAATAACTAAATGGTATGGATTTTATATTAAAAGGGGAAGCATTCCCATTCCGTATATTCGCCGCTTTGGTAAAAATGGCGAATAGCCAATGCAATTGCCAATGCAATCCTTAATGCATATTTTAACAAGTTCGTAACGAGTTCAAGACATTTGATCACCCATACAATATTTACCCTGAATAGTGTGTAATAATCTTTGCTATTGCATTTGTGGAAAAAAACTCACTAAATCCTTACGTGTGTATTGGTGGTGTATAACAACACAATGTTATACGATGGCTCCATCTTAAACTATTTTCATTGAGTTGGCCGGTGTTATTGGTCTAGGTATAGGTCTTATAAACATTTGTCAATATTGATACACAAAGATAAGGTTGAGTAAAGTAAAAATGTGCAGGTGGTGTGCACATTGTTGCACACCAATAACTAGGGATGTAGCAGATTTGATTTAATAAGCAATAACTGTGAATCAAATAAATATCAGTTATTGGAATGCCTTGAAGCAAAGTGAGTTTGAAGAGAGATGGTTTTACTGAATAATGCCTTATTAATTAAGCAAACCCATTGTTGATACTTCTGGAAAGTCATAAACCTCTAGTCATTGGTGCAACACACTTGCTTTTAACATAAATTAACATTCAAGTCTATTTATGAGGAGAGAACATCTGCACATTATAGATTTGATGGCGTCAACAACATAGGGCTTTATGGCAGTTACTACTACCTGTAGTATAAATGTATCTGGCGTCCTTCTAATACTTAGTTATATATACGTATAAATTCATATGGCGTCCTTCTACTTAGTTATATACATATAAATTCATCTGGCGTCCTTCTAGGCACCTCTCCCGAAGCTGTCTTTCCCTATTACGCATTCCACTTGAACTTTTTCTGTTTCGTCGGGAATTCCCAACAGTTTTTTTAAAGACTGGGCCTGCTTGTCATTTTAATAAAAACGAACATCACTCCTCCCAACTGAACAGGGATGACCTATTTTGTATATTGTAGCTTGTAATGATATCCAAGTAAGGCTGTTTTATTTTTCCCTCAAATTAGGGAATGCCAGTTTTCCAGTAGAGTAAGCCATAAATAGCCGTGATCAGGTAACATGCTTCTCCAACAGTCCCAGTATTGTCAGTTTGCACAGTGCCACCAATAGTAACAGATTCTCTTGTACTGTGCCGGTTTTCACCGTGTCGGTGTCACACTAGCACGATTGTATGCGATATGCACTCGCTGAGCAGAAATGCTCGCTGAGCAAAAATGCACAATGCTTATTATTCTTAGCATGAATACTGCATGGGGTTTCCCACAGTCCAGTGTGGAAGGATTATCGCTGGGAAACTAAAGGCTAAAAGCTAAAGATAACAATAAGATACAGGGGTTTTGTTGTACATGTCCCTTGTCTCTAATTAGGATTTTAATTTGATCATCAACCAACGTCAATAATATTCTTTGCGCAATGCCAAAGGTGACAAGATTGATTTGAACCATTGACAGGGATTAACATAATTGCTACTTGACATATGCTGACATAATGCTAATTAGCATGTTCTCGTGTCATAGTGCCTGTGCATGCTATGTAATTGAAAGCAACATTTACCACATGTTTTGGCCATGTACTTGGAAAAACATGTAAGTGACACAAAATATGAAGAAAAAACATCAAAAGAATGACTTATATAGAAGCATAAACGCATATCTGCCTGCAGAGTCATTCTTCATACTAAAGTAAAACATAACTTTTAATTTACAAAAGGGCACACAGATACACCGGTAGATTACTGTGTGTTGGCAAGAATCTGCCATTATTTGTATCTGATGACAGGGCTCACAATTCATTACAATGCATAATACTATTAATAATACTATTAATACAGTGACATATTGCCATTTTATTGATGGAAATTGGAAATTAAAATACCTCTAACTAGGGCTGCAATGATTCGATCGACAGAAAATTAATCAATTTTTTAAAATCGATTAATCGTTTTGGTAATTTATCAAGTACAAATACCAAACATTTGATGCTTGATGCTTCAGAAACTCAAATGTTTGGTTCATGGACCATTATAAAATGAATACTTTAGTTTTTCTTGGCTGCTTGTCACCTAAAGCAATCACATTTAAGACATCACTTTGGACTCTGGTAACATTGAAATACAATGGATACAATACCAGAATACACTAGTACTGCATTATAACACATCACCAAAATATGTATTTTGTAACCTAGTGGACAAAATGCAAATAAAAATCAACTACAACTTTCAGTAGCCAGAAATTAATTATTAATACATTAATATTGTAAATAGAAGCAATTAAAACTATAAAATCGATATCAATTAATATCAAGGCATAACTTCTCAATGTGACAACTTAAGACAAGCAAACTCATCTTAACGTTTAGAATAAAATCAAGAAGAAATTTAAAATCGTAGTTTTCACGAATCCCATTTAATCTCATGTTTTTTTTCATAAGAAATGATCTCAGAAGAAAGCTACGAACATTGTTAAGATATCTTTTGGTGAATATCAGTTTTTCTTAACTTCCTTCACGAGTCCAGTCTTAAGAAAACAACAGCAGTAATGAAGATTGTTGTTTCTAAGATATGTTTGTGAATCCGCCCTCAGAGCTTGACTTACTAATCGAGCGCCGGTACACCATGCTGCGTTGCTTTGTGCTGGGGGACACCAATCCATATCCGGGCAGGGAACTGTGTTTTGGCAGGCACTCGGTGCTGTTTGACCTCCCGAGTCCCGGCTTGCCAGAACCTAAGCCTGCACTCCCGTTGGACTGCAAGGGGAAAAGCAGCTCATAAAACTTTTACAATTGCAAAGGCTCGCTAGTTGTTAACACTGCTGTGTATTATTTATACCTATATGCATTTTCACAATTACTATGCAACTTTAAAAAATAAAAAAACACAGGGTAGCATTTTATTTTAAGAATTTGTTTCTGCCCCTTAACCAATTGCTTGCTTAACCAATCTTTTAATTTAATCATATTGCTTATTTAATAACCCCCCACACAAAAGAATCAATACTATGTAATAACAAGTAAGTGCTTACCAAGGAATTGACTGTCTTTTTAATAGCGTCATACCATTTGCAAATGGTGGTGTAACTGTCTGCCTGAAGAAGGTATTCGCTTCCGGTATGTGTCGTTATCTACAATAAGTGCATAATGACAGAACTGGTAAGGGCATATACATAACAGCACATTTTTTCACATCATGCTCGCACACATTCTATTATAATTTGTGGACAATAGTGAACCATGGCACTGGGGAACGTTAAACACGGTAATAGTGATCAACATGTAGTTTTTTTAAAACATATTTGTTCAACTCTGCATCTCTTAAGAATCAGGGAAATCTTATCCTGCTGAAAAAGTCTGCTGCCTGTGACATGAAGCTCACGTTTGGCGGGGTCTGTGCCAAGAGGGAAGAGACAAACACAGACTGTCTGCTCACAGGGGAAAACACAATTAGCGTGATACTTGTCATCTTAATATTGGGCCCGTTCTGCATCTCTCCAATGGTGCAGTAACTGCGTGTGGCGCCGTCAAATACAATAATCGTAGTTGGAGGAAGTCTTTGAGAAAGCATGACATCAAGGTCAGCATTGTCAAGTGTGCTTGAAATTATCCTGATAAAAGCCCACATTGCACCCGGATAAAAAAAAAAGGAAGAAAAAAAAGATGCAGAAATAACATCAGTGAACGACTTGGTGAATAAAATCCCATGTGCAGCACAACCAGCAGCACTGCCAGTGTGCTGCTCAAACACGACCAAACGACAACTCTTCTTTCTTCCCTTCAGGAAGGTAATTTCTTTGTAGTAAGTGTGGCGAGTGTGGGGATCCCAACATAACCTTTTCCCTTTTATACCGAGGGTAAAATCAACCTAATCCACCGTGAAAACCTGGACCGGAGCGTAATTCTTTATGTCACACAAAACCTTTTAACGAATTCTGAGGAGGAAATTTCATATTTTATCAACCCTGCGTGCTAAGAGAGTCAGCCATAGCCCTAGGGAGTGGCATTGGGGGGGGGGGGGGGGGGGGGGGGGGGGGGGGGGGGGGGGGGGGGGGGGGGGGGGGGGGGGGGGGGGGG
>JAOPJI010000080.1:6866529-6881138 GCA_027122695.1 Merluccius productus
ACACACACACTCAGGAATGTAGGATAGTGTGTGTGCATGCGTTTGTGTCAGTGTGGGATTGTGTTTTTTGTGTGTATAATTACGTGTGTAATTATGTGTGTATGACTGTGTGTACTTTGTGTGCGTTGTCTATCTGGATCCACACGGGTCAACTGACGCGAGCTCCCAACTGTGCGACGGTACACCCACTCAAGGGACCATGAAACCGATGCTTCGATGGTACGCCCACGAGAGGGTCAATGATACCGATGCTTCGATAGATAGACAGATTTATTTCATATTGGTCTTGTCCCAAAGACTGGACATTGGATAATATTTCACATTATTAGATCGCTGATATTGATATTCAACGCATTTCTTTCCTAATAGCAGGGACATCGTGTGACACTCGGGGGAACTACGTGTGAAATATTGTCCAATGTCTTAAAACAAGACTAACCTGACATAATTAGGCTCTTTTTTTCAATGAGCTATTGAGATTAGGAAGCAAAAAAAAAGCAAATACCAAACGTCAAACCGAATTCATCGTAACAGATATAGTGTGCTCCGTCTGTCTGTAAAATACCAAATATAATACATGTCTCTTAAACAATCAATTCGAATTTGACAAAAGGCTATAATATACAACTAAATACAATAAGTGTGTAGAGTTCTCATCTACTTGATTCGTTATTATTTGTTTGTTTGTATAATTATAATGCCAGTGTTGTCTCTCAAACGAATATGTCTCCCAAATTTGACACTATAGCCTATAAAACCAACTAATTGTGTGTGTTCTTGTGTCGGACACGTTGACATACGCGCATACGAGATCTCAACTGCGTGATTTGTTTTCATTCATTCTTTCATATAATTATATAATTATAACGCCATTGTTGGCATTATTATTATTATATCCTAACATCGCACAACAGAATGAAATAAGGTAGCCTAACTAAGCAATGGAGGCCCTATTATTTTTTAACCCCTCAAACACAGCAGCCGTTGTGTCTGTTTGATACGGGGGCCGGGGCATCGTGGTACTAAATATAGTCGACCTGATTTGTTACCCTTGCAATCGCAATCGCAACCCTAATGTCCATTGAGTCTGGCGCGCTGTTGCCCTCGCGTGCGTCTACCGTCGTAGGACTGGTAGTCGCACTGGTAGTCGCCCTTGTGCGTATCAGCCCTCGCACGGTTCGGTGACAATGGTGTATATAGAGAGAGAGAGAGAAATGCGTCTATGTCATGTGCACTTGCTTTTGTGCGAGACAGGAAGAAGACATGGTGGGGGATGTGGGTGGATAGCAATGAAAACAATAAGATGAACAGAGTGACATTTACATACCAAATTGGCTAAGACCTCTTGCTTGCTCTCTTTGTAAAAAGTTAGCTGATGGGCGTCCAGGACAACCCATGTGGACATCCAGTTTTTCCTCTGCTTTTTTCCATCTTCTGATATTTTGGCCTTATTTAAATATTCCCCTTGCAGGTCAACCTGAGAACGAAAGATTGCACAGGAAAATACCCAAAGTGTCAGCATATTTAATATGGGCGACAAATGAACTGTCAAAGACAATAACATTGAATTACAGCATGAGACAACATTACATTACACCGACCCACAATAAGCACGCCAGTCATTACTAGGCATTAAAACCCACTGGGCAATAACATGCCAAAAAATAATATGAATTAGTAGAGGCCAGTACGGCGATACATGTATCATTTATTCATTCATTTATGTATTTATGTATTAAACATTTTGACCATATTCTTTAAACTTGTTGGCCCTTCAGACTTTGGTTTGTGTGTGTGTGTGTGCATGTGTGCATGTGTGTGTGTGTGTGTGTGTATTGGTGGGGTTGCCACACTCACTGAGGTCCCTGTGGCCCCGGCTCCTGCGACACCGTGCTGAGATTGGTTCCTCCGGTGGCGAGAGATCTGCGGTATTCGGAGGGAACAGCAGCAGACCGTCACCACTGCTACTGGAAGCATCCTGTGTTTGTTTCTTTCCCTGTGTGTCTTTTGGTATTTTGTCATGACTACGTTGAAGGATACGCTAAAGAAGAACTAACATCAATTATATATATTTATAATCATTATTGCTTTGAGTAAATACATGTGCGGATGCACCAGTGGCAATGCAATACGCACTTGTGTAGACACACTGATACACAACTGGCCTTTACCACGTCAGTACAGAGCATATTAAAATGATGTGCTATTAACTTGGCTGTCTGCATATTTATTGTAGCTTAATAAGAATCTGAATATGACTCTATTTACATTGTGTTATGTATCTGTGTGTGTGTGTGTGTGTGTGTCCGGTGTGTGTGTGTGTGTGCGCGCGTGTGTGTGTGTGTGTGCGTGTGTGCGCGTGCGTGTGTGTGTGAGTAGAAACAACACAGTGGCCCAGAAGAGTAAGATGTTGTCGAGAGTACGTCGACAGAGTCAAAAATATATAACCCTATAATTATATTCTTCGTGGAAAAACATCACAGCTGTTAAATACATTTGGCAATGTTTCTAATTTCTGCTCTTTTCCTCTGTACAAATGTTTTAAATAGCTGCGGCATAACCGATGCTGTTGTTGTGGTCCATATATTAGCATCGCCATTTTAAGCAAAATGACAAGTAAGAACATGAACAATACTCAGAGATGAGATTCTCTCCAGCAGCCCTATTAAAAACTGCAGTCTGCCGGCCTCCGCTGCTGTACTACCACAGTGCTGCTCTGCCCTCTACTGGCTACCCGCTGCTTTTGAGCAAAAACAATGACCAAAGTAATTCTCTATTTCTCTCTCTCTCTCTCTCTCTCTCTCTCTCTCTCTCTCTCTCTCTCTCTCTCTCTCTCTCTCTCTCTCTCTCTCTAACTATGTATTTATCTTTCAATGCCAGTGGTTTCAGTCCTTTAAAAAAAAAATGAAACCGAAGGCTTCGTCTTCACACGAGAGCTTGACTTGACCCTGAGCTTCACTGATGTCGTCATCCTCTCCGCCGCTCTTCCTTCTCTAACCATGCAATGGGGTGTCAACACGCCGGGCCAAACCACAACAGAAGTGGTTGTTTGTGAGAGATAAGATAACCTTTTTATTTTCTTTTTTTCTGCTGTTGTTGTAGGTTCCTTTTGCGATGCAATTGAACCTATGGCGATAATAATAATTAAACAAAACAAAAAAAAACACTGAAGCGACACGCTGATGCAATGGTAGAGCAACACTTTAACGGTGCTGCGACTGTTAACGACCAACGTCTCCCGTCTGCGTTGGACTATCCTGGTTAATTAAACACGGTGGCCTCATGCCTTTCACTGCCCTCTGGTATAATGTCTTATATTACAGGACTGAGCATCTCCCAAACAAGCAGCGGGTATCATTGCGTAATTACGCAAAAAAATATGAACACAAACATGAAAATAAAAACAAAAGGAGCTTCAAATTGATGCTGCGGGGCTGATTGTACCCAAGCAGCGCTTTTATTTTTACTCTGTGTCCACTTAGTGTGAAGAGTTGCACTGTCAACTGTAAGGATTGTCTCCTTGGCTGCAATCCTTGCTAATGTGAAGTAAAACATGAATATATCTGCACAGGTTGAAACCTATTTTATACAGTCCTATGGTTTAGATGATTTGTCAAGCGAAGGCTTTCCAGTGAACAGGTGTCGTGGACCATGATGCTGCCCCGTATCAGATAGATTGGACAAGGCGCTGCAGATAATCACGCACACAGATATACATTATACCAAATATGCTGCAGCAGATTGCTCATTTTGTAAATGCATCATCTGTTGTATCTGTGTTACCCCATGTTATTCCCACAGGGACCCACTATGAGTCAAACTGAGATCAACACAATTAAGCTAATGATAATTACCTAATGTGCAACCATTTTTAGGCAGAAAATGATTTTATAATCACTGTTGGAATGCATTCAAAGTCATTGCTTAAAGTGTAAGCAACTGTTAATAAATCTCCCCCTCAAATCTAACCATAAGTTATTTCACTATTTTAGCTAACGTTAGCCTAATTGTTCGTCGCGTCACGTGTTTAGTTGGCCTTGAAATAGCACCATAATAGTAAAATAGTAGCCTGTTTGTGCTTAACTTAATTCACATTTCACATTGAGGAGCTACATATCAATATAACCACTTGAATACTTTGTACTCTTTCGGGAGCTAGCTTACCAATTAAGCGAACGACGATAAACCAACCGTTACAACGCCACAATAAACAGCCGCGCAGACCGCCAATTTACAACGCAAGACAACACAAGACCATAATAATAATAATACAAAAACCTAGTGCGCTAATATATCTCTAATGTAGATTCAGCACAACAGGCTAACCGTGTTCATTTATTAGCGTCACAGAGCTGCTGCCCCGGTGTCTGTGTGAGGTGCGCGCCGGCTCACTGGTTTCGGGGGCTGCAGGTCGCAGTCCTGCAGCACCATGGACTTGGACTGGCTCAGCCGCTCCCCGGGGCTGGAGGAGGTCTTCATCCGCAGCTGCACGCTGCCCCCATGCGACGCTCCTGTCAGCGGCTGGGCCAGGGGCCTCCCCGCCTTCTGTAGGTTGGTGATCCTGAGGGCACTTAGCAGCGTTAGAATAAAATAGCATTATGGGGAAAGCAACCTTTTTGTTGTTGTTGTTGTTGTTGTGATTTTGAAACGCTTCTTTTTGTCCTTTTCTGTTTTTTTGCCAGCTTCGCTTTACATTGTCGGCCTTCCAGCAGCCACTGTGGCAGGCCGCTACTTACTTGTGACTTTATTTATTGGATTTGATGGACGAATAGGAAATTTTCCTCTATTTGTTGTGTGATTTTGTAATATGTACCATTAATAATTTGTACATTTCTAGATCAATTTGTTGCTCATTTGTTACGTTCTGTTCTGCATCCTACCGCCAAACAAAATCCTCAACAACTGTGGTCATTTGTTCCCCCCCCCCCCTTTGCATAGGGGGCTTTGGTTTCCTGTTCGTTGCTGTGATTGCTTCAACAATGCTGTTGTCTTGCAACATGTCTTTGTGCAACCCGAGTGTCAAAAAAATGGTGAGCATCTTCCAACACTAAAAAAAACAAAGCATGTGTAAACACCATGTACCACATAGCATATGCTACACGTTGTTTGTACTTGGCCATTATATTTTACTAGGAGGACTAATGGTAGGCCTTTGGCAGCAATCATAATAATAACGGCAAAAAAGGGAAAAGTAATTGAATAAAAACATGACCAATTGTTTGTCAACTAATGTTTATCATAGGGAATCTAGACACACATTGAAATATAATTCATAATGGAGAAATGTCTTCTAATAGGCCTAATTATTTCAGCCCACTCAAGAAAGCAAAACTAAACAACATGAATAGCTTATAGGCCCAGCATCCAGCACCTGCAGAATAGTAACAGTTCAGTAAGAAAATTATGAATGTTGTGTCAATGTGTCACATTCTTGTGATATCAATAACCCAGCTCTAAACCACACAACCATTTTATATTTTATATTTATATTTTCAGCCCGTGCCAGGTTTTTACCAACCTTTGCATACCTTAAAGGGATATGCAAATGTACTATAACTGTAAATGTTCAATATGAATTCTATGGAAAAACCTAACGTTCACTAAACACCCTGCCCAGATCATATTTCCATATGTTTATACAGATCTGTTGCTTGTTCTCACTATCTAGTAAATATGTGCTGATTCTGCTAAAGGGTTAGCCTATTACATTTGCATACAAGGTAAATAAGGAAAATGTAAGACAATATAAACTTAAGTATAAAGCTTAAACTTACTAAACAGTTAAAGGTGAAACAACTGAGACAGTGTTGCTTAACGTGATCACTCCTTGAATTTTGAACATTGAATTTATAAAGGTAAATCTTTGTCAATCTTTAACAACTTCATCATTCTGTTGTAACTTCTATCAATGTGCACCAATGCCTACTTTCTATGCGTTGTATTGAAGTTCAAACTGCAAAGATTCAGCTATAAACGTGTACACAATTTACTTTATGTGGGTTTGTGATACATTTAGAAGCTGTTGACAGGAAACAAATTGATCCTCTCTGAAACGGAAACCCATGTCTGCATGCAATATTCCTCGCACAGTACAATCTGCAAATCTCACCCATCTGCCTATGGCATTGGAGGGTTTGTTAACCTGAATTTCTTATAGCATCATTCAAAGGATCATTTTTTGCTTCGTTTTTTTTTGTATTCTTGAGTGGACAACATCCATATGTTCTTAATATCTTAAGAATAAGCGTTGTAGCACTTCCTGCTTCCTTTTGTAAAAAGCAAATCATAGTGCCCGCAAAAACAAGCATTAGAACCATGAATGATCCATGTACGACACGCGCACGCACACGCGCACACACACACGCACAAAACAGTACGCCTCTGGTAGGAAAGCACCCCCTTACATCCATCCTGAAACCTGAAATTATTTCCACCTGAAGGGTCATTTAGCAGCATCTTACCTTGTCCCTGCCATCGCCGCTATCAGTGAAAGATTTACATATGAACGCGGAACATCTTAAAGACCCTTTGGTTTAGAGGAAGTAGGGTTAGTCACGTGGCCTCATGCCTAACCACCAGAACAACAGTTTTGATGTGACTTGAGTGCCTGTGTCAGTTTCCTGACACAGGCACACTTGTTCTATTAATGCAGGCCTATACAGGGCTGTGTAAAACAGGGTTGTTGCATAGTTTGCGGCGAACACCTTCTTACAATGTGGATGGACTTTTGTCGGACATGCCTGCAGAGGGAAACTGCATCTCCTAATATATTGATAATATTGAGTTAAGAGAAAAGACAATGTGTGTGTTTTGCACACACAGTCCTTGTGTTGAAACAATTCTCCAAGATGCAAATACGGGCACAAAAGACATGCACACACACACACACACACATACATAACATACATACACAGGACCTCCATACATACATACATGCATGCATACACACATGCATCTCCATTTATTCTCAGCCACTACTACCATTCAAATAAAGTGTATTGCTGATGGTTTGCAGCAGGGGGGCGCCAAAACCCCCCGTTTAACTTGGGGAGACGCGTTTCCAAATGTAGGCCGGTTTTAAAACAATAAAATCGACAAATCATACAACCGTGACATACAGCCTTCACGTGGACACTGTAGGGGTCATAAAGTCATTTGTTGCCTCGACTTCCACGTTGAAGGAGACAATACATGCGACCTAAAACCACTACGCGTCTCTCGTCTCCTAAAAAGGATGTGTGTTGGTCACGTGGGTTGGTTACGTGACCAACAGGCAGGAAGTGAAAGGAAAATGAGGAAGGACTTCCAAGTTCCCAAATGTCTGGCTTGAAATTGGCTCTCCCTGGTGTATTGTGTTACTTATTACATGTTAAGTTTAATTACGCCGTAGCAGGCAGTAGTAGTTGTTCAGTAGTAGACCTAACCCCGCGACGAAGCTGTGAGTATCATTGTGTACATTTGAAGCTATAAAATATATATCTTGCAGTATATTTTGTACTATTACTACTATTGCTCACATTTAGGGAAGTGCGTGTAATGGTGGGTGTGCTGTGTAAACGAGGAGCGCACGTCCAATCCCGTGTGGTTGTTGTCAGCCATACTTTAATTCAGTATAATGACATGCTGTATTGTGTAGTAGGCCTACGTTGACAGTTTCACTCAGTTTTTCCCTAGTCAGTAAACCTGGGAGCTTGAAGGCTTTTTAATCCCGACCCTAGTCCTCCGTGACAGGGATGTGTTAATGTCGGGTTTAAGGTCCGCCACTAGGAAGGCAGCAACGCGGTGGAAAAGTACCGACACTGAGTCTGGGTCTGGTCGGTGTTGGAGGTGTCCCAAGTGATGACACCTCTCTCTGCTAGCGGCAGAATAACCCCGGCGTCCACCAGGGGGCGCCAGAAGCACTTAAACGAGGCGGCGGTTTAAATGAATGGCGTAGTAGTCTAACTAAAATGGAAGCAGTCGCTAAGGCTGATGAACTGGTGAAGAAGTGAACTTTTTTTTCTTTTTTTTCACAAATGCACTTTCACCGACATTAAAGTCATGATGTGACATTTGTTGGGGTCTCCACCCCAACCAGGGCAACTCCTGCAGCACTACAGTGCTGGTGTTGTGCATTTACATTCATTGACACATTTCACCCTTACAAAAACAATTGCAGCTCCTGTGATTTGGATATTTGCACTTGGCCATATTGCGCTTTCGATAATATTTTCGATTAATTGTTCGGCCGTAGCTGCTGTATATCTCTGTCCTTCGAGACATATTTATTAGCGGTGCGTTACTCCCACCAGAAGGCCACGTGTAGTTCATTGAGAGGGGACCCCTATTAACTGTTACACCTGCTGGGTACAGCGCATTGAAGAACAGGTGAAGGAAGAAGAAGATTTCCTTTATTAATCCAACATTGGGGAAATAATTTTTTTATCACTCAACTTTTACACGCACACACACAAATACAGACAGGCATATAGACATGTAAGGAGAGATGGTGGAGCGATAGGCTGCCACGTAACAGCGGCGCCAGGAAGCAGTTAGGGGTTCGGTGCCTGGCTCAAGGGAAGAGGCCGGAGATGGTTACATTGTAGGCATGGCAGGTGAACTGCTCAGGAGGACCCAAGGAAGCACAGGGTGGTCGCGTGGGAAGCTCTTTGGAGGAGCAATCGGCCCGGGCACAGCACTAGTAATAGAAAAATAACAACAACAAAAGTGTTGGTTATTATTGCTATGTTCTTATGTGAGTGCTGTGATTAATAAATGTAGGCGTATTCTTTTTTGAAACACAAATCATGTTGGACATTGATTACTAGGCCTACAACTCAAAGTATATTTTTAATGATTGTTCAAAGGCTACTTGATAAAAAACACCATTATCCACAAGAATAGCCATTAACTGCATTGGACATTATCAAGTTGGTTTTATTTATTGTGTGTTCAGATTGGTCGATGGCAGGCGCCGGGGTTCCCCTGAAGGAGCGCTATGAGGCCAGCATGGTCCTCAGCGGCGCCGGCGACGCCCTGGCCTACAACCAAGGACATTGGGAGTTTCAGAGAGACGGCGAGAAAATCCACAAGGAAGTGGCCGAGAGAGGGGGCGTGGCCATGCTGAACGCCAAGGACTTCCCGGTCAGCGACGACACGGTGATGCACCTCGCCACCGCCGAGGCGCTGACGCACGTGGGGAAGCAGAAGAACCAGACGTTGGGCGGCCTGGTGAAGCAGCTGGTGAAGGAGTACATCCGGTGTATGCGAGACATGGATGGACGAGCCGCAGGTAGGGGGAAACCCGTGTTCCATGTGTTGTTGTTTTGATTTATTGTGATTTATTTCACTTTTGTGTTAGTGTAATAAAATATTAAATGTTTTTAATACAAAAATCTGAACAAAAACGTAAAACTCATGGGAATTTATTTAGCGAGAAAAAAAAAAATCCTGGTAGTACTCTAAAGGAACTGAAATTCTCAACCCACCTCCAGGCCTCACGTGCATTTCCAACATGGCGCTCCACGAGCGGCGGAAGGACGGGGACCACAGGATCCCCTTCAACAAAGCGGGCGGAGGCTGCGGGGCGGCCATGCGCGCCATGTGCATCGGCCTGCGCTTCCCCAGCCCGGAGCAGGAGAGCCACCTGATCGCGGTGAGCGTGGAGAGCGGCCGGCTGACCCACCACCACCCCACGGGCTACCTGGGAGGCCTGGCGGCGGCGCTGTTCACCGCCTACGCCATCAGAGGGTCCCCGCCGGTGGAGGCCTGGGGCCACGGCCTGATGGAGGTCCTGCCGAGGGCCAAGGAGTACGTGATCCAGGCGGGCCACTGTGTGGAGGAGAACGTCAACAGCTGGTAAGTGGACCATGTGTGTGTTGAGTGAGTCACAGCAACATAAGGTGCCAACATTTATAACAAATCTCAAAACCTCATTCTCCTGCCAAGCAGTATAGTTCCTCAAGACGGCAACAAATTCACAATTCATTAACATTAACGTAACATTCATTCACACACCCGTTCAGGTATGAAGCTATTCCAGCAGGTCATGTACTACAAGAGAAGGACAAGTACAATGTAATGTTTACTTTTGTAAGCCCAACTTAATGTTAATGAATTGTGAATGTTTTGCTGTCTTGAGGAACTATACTGCTTGGCAGAAGAATGAGGTTTTGAGATTTTGTTTTCAATAAATGTTGGCACTTTATGTTGCTGTGACTCACACACCCTTTCAGGTATGACTTGGCTACTCCGGCAGGTCATGTACTACAAGAGAAGGACACGTAAAATGTCATGTTTACATTTGTAAGCCCAACTTAAGTCCAACGTACTATACATTTGTATTCGTCTACCTATTTATAGAACCCGATATTCATTTGTGATACCTCCTCATGGGTTAAGGTGTTAAGTGTTTAAAAATCTAGTTTTTTTCCATAAGAACAATTTTAAAAAGCACAGCAATAGAAAACTAACTCTAAACAGAAATGAATGCTGTCCCACCTATACCCCCTCCTCTCCTCCCATTCTCCATCTGTCCCCTCTTCTCTCCATTTCATTCATGCATTAAAAACAATGCATCCTTTGCCTTGACAGCATTTTTCTACAGCCCTGTGGAAATAGGAGTGGTCTGTGAAGTTACTTGTGCAACACAGCGGAACGTGGTCTTTGAATCTTGTCTGTTATTTTCGATGCCCACTGTTCTGCTTACTCACGCTCACCTCTTCCTTTTTTAATGGAAAAAACGAATACCATAATTTACATTATACGGTGATTGGGCACCTTACAAACACCTTATTTTTCCCTGAATTACTATCAATTTTAAAATCTACACCTAACAAATATTTGTTAGGTGTATCTTATCGTAATAAACAACAAAATGGATGCAAAAATGGGCCCTGAGATGTTTGAGTGTTCGAGTGGTTGATGTCTCCATAACCACCAAGACCGGAATATCTTCATACTGTTGTTTTATAATTCTTCCGGAGACTTTCATCTTCTCATCTTCCTACTATCTAACTGTTACATTGAATGCTGTTCATTATGGCCCAGGGCTATCACAGAACAACTCAACTCACAAGCAACTGCGGACCTTCCTATTTCAACATGGCCACAATTACAACACAGTTACTATCGGTGACGACTACTGTAAACCGACTCTCCGTAATGAGTTCCTGTTTTGCAGGGACTACTTCGAGAACGCGTGGCGGACGTACCTGACCAAGCGTGGCCTCCTGGAGGGGACGGGGAAGCCCCGCTTCCCGGAGCAGTACGGGGTGAAGGAGCGGGAGACTTTCTACACCGAGGTGGCCTTCAGGGACTGGGGCGGCTCCAGCGGCCACGACGCCCCCATGATCGCTTACGACGCTCTGCTCAGAGCCGGCGACTCGTGGGAGGAGCTGGCCAATCACGGGTTCTTCCACGGCGGCGACAGCGACTCCACCGGCGTCATCGCGGCTGCCTGGTGGGGGGCCATGTACGGCTTCAGTGGGGTCCCCAAGCTCAACTACGAGCGCTTGGAGTACAAGGCGAGGATGAGCAAGGCGGCGATGAAGCTGCTGGAGCTCCGCTCCCAGCCTTTCAACCAAGAAAGTGAAGGGGCTGCGTGATTAATCGTGGATCGCTAACCTATGGCAAATCATTTAGTTGTCATGACATTGTATTCAGATGTAGCCTATTGATGATGCATTCACCTCATAAATCACGACACACTGCCTCCCCACATGAAAGTACCTAAGCCGCTTTTAATAATTAAAAGTAACGGTATCGATATCGGCGATTCTGGCCCTGTATTACATGGTATCGGATTGAAACCAAATTGTGCAATATCGCCCACGCTGACGCTTTTGCTGCTCATGTCGCTCGCGGTGTTATCCCTCACACTTAATGTTAAAGCAAAACGTTATTAATTCAACACACACGCCAGTCTCGCCTTAAAGTGCCACTAAAATACAGTTTCAATGGATAACTGTAGTATATATGTGACAGCCAAGAATAAAACATAGTTATTTAAAACACTTCCTGTGTCCGTTTCTATTATTCTTAGTTATTTTTTTATAAGCGTCTTAAACTTTTCCAGTCGAAAATAAATATAAATTAAATTCATAATGAAATAAAATGGCTGCCTGTGTTTTCGGGACGCCACGCAGGCAGTGTGCAATAAAGTACAAATATACAAATGATATTGTAAATGTAATGGATACGAGATTTTAATTATAATTAGAGATATTCTTTGTAATTTTAGTTTAAATAAATGAATGTGTAATGAAACAACGTGCATTGTCACTGAAGCCTTTTCTGCAACAACAAAAAATCATTGAATGGACCCTGTACATTTGACCAGAAGGTGGCAACCTTTTCTTTGTCTTTTTTTTTTAGAAACAATACACAATACCTCAATTATTTTTTTTTTTTTATGGGTTAACAGATATGTGCTAAACTATTATTTTAAAATAGAAATGTAGGTGGGGGGGGGGGATAGAAATACCCTTTCTGTAGGCCTACTTCACCGATTATGAAGTGAAATTAATTGTAACCATATACTTGGCCAGCAGATGGCAATGTATGCATGAAGGACAATCCAGTCAGAGCAGACCTTCTGGGTCCACCTACAGTCTCACAAATCAGACTGAACATCTCAAGTCTGATTGCAGGTCAAATCTGGGTGAGAGGAGTGTTTCATTTCCTTTCGCTTCAAATGTATTCCGACCAATCACGTTGCTGGGGGGGCGGGTTCTGTAGTCGTGCGTTACATGGAATGGGTCTCTACTGGAAACAAGCTGACCGGAACCACAACGAGCATGAACATTCATCTTGGAGCCAGAAGAGGACTGATAACTAAAACAACAGCCCATTGTCAGGATCCCTCCTTGGCCAACAGCGGACACAAACTCGGTGAACTAAGCTTTTCCCGTAGCCGGTGTCAAGACGATCTAAAATGTCCTGTCCGGACGCCAACGTCCTCAGACAAAGTGTCTTTAAAGGTTTACAATCAAACCTGTGAAGTAGACTGGCCACTGTAATACATTTTTTTAAATCGTCTTTTGAAGTAGAAATGCATTTGTTAAAATCGTTTTCTGAAACCTCCTTCTTGCCACTCGCAAATGAGTTTATCTTCGGAAGAATATCTCTGTAACAAAACAGGAAACGCTGCGTAACTCCGCCCCTCGTGCGTTCTGGTTTCCGGCCCAGGCACTGCGCAGTCTCCCCCCAGAAGTTCAGCCATAGCGTTGTCGAACTTCTAGATTGGAGATTAGGCTCCACCTAATTTGAATAACTTTGCACCAATGAGTACCTTAAGCTATTTATTTGTAATATTATTACTATTTATTTTTCTGAAGTAATAACTTAAGCATAACCTTTGATGTGTTAGTACTTCACATGACTCTTTCCCTTTTGTGGAGATTTTATACTTTTGCTTTCAGACATTTCACAGTACTTTAGTTAAAGTAGCGTGATAGGTATCTTTAATTAAAATGATGCAATCCAATTAATAAATAGGTTGAGTTTGAAGTTGGTGGGAAAACGTCATACAAACATGTGGACGGTCAACAGAGGTTAAGGGGACAGAGCAAATCTTTTTTTCGTATTACTTTGACATCTGTGTTAATCGACACCAAGCCAGCAAGCGTACCCATGAGTCTGTGTAGCACCTTCCTTAAATCTCCTCTTGAGAGATGCTTTAGGGAAAGAGGATCACATGGAACATGAGGAGAAAAGCAGACAGGACCACTTGGCAAGAAGGACAAAATGTCTCATATCATTTTTACTGGAACTTAACTGCAATTCGAAACCAAGAATGACACCAGCCTTGTCCTGAAAGGATTAAGAAATAACTGTTAAATATAAGGTGATATTGTTGAAATGTTGTTTAAATTCGTGCATGTTTTTATACTTCATTTTGCTAACATTTAATGTTAGCGTAGTAGTGGCATTTTAAGCAGTGATGTCTGTGAGTATAGGCCGACTTATTCCTCCACCAGTCGAGGTCTTCCTTTAAGTAAGTACACCATAATCCAACTGTGTAATCCACACAGCTGTTTGCAGCTGCATTCAATACCCCGTTCCGAGGTCCGGCATCTGCCTCACCAACAGAAATGTTCAAATTGTTTACGCCTGCCCTCGGTTTTTCACAAGTCTGAACACGCCGACAGGCAGGAGATTGCACACAGCTTGCTTAGTGACCTTTAGTGTGGAGCAAGGCCCTCATACTTGACACGAAGTGAAGAACTGAAGACCGAGTCAAAGATGCTGTGTGTGTGTGTGTCTGTGTGTGTCTACAGGGGAACAATGTAAACCTTCAACTCTTTTGCCTGTATAAGTACACAGAAATGCTAAGTCTATTTTTGATGTTGACCAACTGAAAATTCTGGGCTTGAGTTATAGGCCATAGTGCATCGTGCGTCGCTTGTTGTAATAGACTTTCAAAGGGAAAACCATAAACATATTGTGAAAAACATGATGCACACATGCACAAACACACACACACAAACACACACACACACACACACTGCATGGCCCTACTTCAGACAACATGTTGGGAGCTGCAAGTAAACATTCCTGTGTGTGTGTGTGTGTGTGTGTGTGTGTGTGTGTGTGTGTGTGTGTGTGTGTGTGTGTGTGTGTGTGTGTGT
>JAOPJI010000080.1:6937647-6954866 GCA_027122695.1 Merluccius productus
CCCCCCCCCCCCCCCCCCCCCCCCCCCCCCCCCCCCCCCCCCCCCCCCCCCCCCCCCCCCGGCGGCCCCCCCCCCCCCAACAGGGGAGGAGAAAATTGGTTAAAATGTCTGCTAGCGTGGGCAGGCACCTTTCACTTGTGGAGGAAGTTGTTTTTTTTCGATTTTTATATACAAAATAACGAATAAACGGTTGGCATACTTCTTCGTTTGATATGGTTAATAATAAGCCTGTGGGAATTCGCTGGTCGTCCATCTTTATGTCTTCTTGTAGGCCAACTGTCTTAAGATACACCTGACCCAAATGCTCAACATGTTGTGCAGTCAACCCTAAAATTCTCCGTGTTTGTGTGAAAATGGCCCTGGTAGCCGAGCCCCTGGTGGCGTCGAAGCTCCCCCTGCGTGGAGGTTGCCAGGCTTGTTTCACTGCCCCCCCGAGGGGGTCTCATTACCAGCACTGCAGGCAGGGATCTGAAGCATGTCTGCCCATATTAAACCTAATTAATTCAACTCCTTTTGGGCTCCATTTTGTTTCTCTCTCCTCCATTAATGTATGTATTTAATTAAGGTCTGTTCGCTTCCCGGAGAAAGAGGACCATGGATTTCAGAGGGATAAAAAGGGGGCCGTGGGTGTGTGTGGGGGTGTTATCAGTGAGATGGAGACAGAAAGATGACAGAGCAGTGTGGGCAAGGGAGAGGGAAGGAGGGATGGGGGGGGGGGGTGTAGATAAGCAGACAGGCTTGCCAAAGGTTTTTCAGACTCAAAGTTTTACATCTCCCCTTGCTATTTCTCCATGGCCATGAAGCTGTCTTTATCGTGCCTCTCAAGGTTACCTTGCTCCTGAGAAGCTCCTCTGTAAATCCCTCTTTTCCTTCTCTCTTCATACACACATTGCTAATTAGCCATGTGGGTGGCTCATTAGTGATATGGATCTAAGAGTAACAATACAAAATAATAATATGTATGTATCATTTTCTGTGTTGTTTTTTTACTGGAAAGTCTGACTATCGATATTTGCTGGGAAGCTCAGTAGATCCTGAGGATAGAATACACTTTTTTTTTTACGTCTGTTATATGTATGCACATACGTGCATGTAATTAATTTTGTCATTTCTATAAGGTTTATGCATTTTAATTAGCCTACCATTGGACAGATACTCATATAATTACAGTGTGCGGTACTCAACCAAGCACAGATCTACCATATGGGCAATCTGGGCACGTGCCCAGGGGCCTTCACAAAGGGAGGTAAAGTATTTTTTTATGTCGGGCACATCTGAAATATAACAAAGCTTGACCCATTCTCTTGATCTCGATAGTTATCCAATCAGAATTAAATAAAGGTTGTTTCCAAGAAAATGAAGTATCACGATTGATATTTTTATTGGTGTGATGGCTGGGCAAGCATAGAGAGCAGGTGGCTTACGTTGCATAGATTCAAGATCAGTTTTTCTTCACTGGCACAGCCAAGTTTTTATTAACTCATTGTGTTAAGTGTAATCTAGTGTCCCAAGCTGTCGAAATGTACCCAAAAACGAAACAAAAACGCTCAGAATTGCGCGGCAAGCGTGAATCGAGGTGAATCGTTACGGGAGAATGTTACGAGAGGCAGATATAATCTCAGCTATTTTTGTTGAGAGTTTCGTATTTTAGATTTCTCGACCTTTGGACCATGTGGATAACATCATGCCGTCTCATTGTTGTGTACTTGGTTGTATATAGGATATCGAGTTGCTAAAGCGGCTGCGATCACATTTCACATGTAACTATTGAGTGGTTAGCTGTATTGGAGCCCAACATACGGCCTGCAATTATAAACATAACCGCAAAACGATTTGTCAAATGCCAATGCGGCGATACTTTACTTGAATGAGAGACGCTAAACAGCAGGACTCTGAACACGCTGTTGCACATTTGCCTGCTGCCGTCTCCGCTGTAAGATTTCCTCTTCGGTGTATTCAAATAAATATCCTGTCGCTCCTTCCACTCAGTAAGACTTGGCTGAAGTTATAGTCCTCATTTGATCCGTAGATTGCTATTCATTGCAAGCAGCCATTGTAAAATCTTGTGTAGCTCTTCAGGCTAACAACAACAAAGCAACTTAATCTCACCGAGCCAAACTTCAAGCTGATAGGCCAGGGCTCAGGGCACTGAGAAAACGTTTGAAGTATTTTGAAAAGTCCCGGGAAAAAGCCATTTGACGGGACTTTTCAAGGAATGAAAAAAGCCGTATTTTGATCCACAGGACGCATTTATAAGCAGTTTTTCTAATTTGTAGACTTTTGTGAGGCAACTTGGAGACCATTAAAATGTCAAAAATCGGTTGAAGGTCCCTTTAAGCCAAGTCAAGGTTAAAAACCGTATAAATAACTTTTACCTGACCCACTATTAGTTAGGTTGTATCAGTGAGGAGTGTGCAGGAACTATTGCCAATGTCCTTCCTCTGGTCCACAGTGGAATGAGGGGAGGTGAAGAGTGTGGAAGCAGATGAATGAGATATTATTCGTTTCTTATATCGTGCTTTGAATCTTACACAGATTGTAAGCCATTTTATTTGTCTCATCTCATTTTCTGTCAGATTCAGGCTATTGTGGGAAGATGATGAAATTAAATCATGTTCTCAACTGATGTTGTATGTTGGTGTCTTTGGTGGTGTTCCAAAAATAATTATGTTGTTTTAGCGAAATGTGAGCATGTTTAAGCGATAAAATGTACAACATCATGTCTCATTCTGAGAAAATAAGCTTGTCTCTCAATATGTTATAGTATAATATGTAATACACAGCTAGGGGTGTCTTCTGGGGTGTCTGGTGGCACATATGTGCTCGGTGAAACGTGCCAAACAAATAAAGAATTGCATTATTATTATTCCTGATTTGTATAACATAACGGTACTAGAGCACTTTTCTTGGTGACTATTGTCCACTACACTGTGGTAGTGTAGCCTACCTTAGTACACTTGACTAGTCTGTTGATCAATCTACTGTTGAGAATGGAGCTTTTACTCATGCAAAAATTGATTCATGGTTTTTTTTGTAAAAAACAATAATTTCCCATGCAACTAAATATTTACTTAGGCATTTCTATTTGACGTCTGCCTTTAAGTTATAGTTGTCACTCATCCTCAACCCACATTTTTAGGCAGCTGGCGATGCAAAGACACCCAATAAAATCATCCTCCATCATACTTAAAATGTTTATTGGCAATCAGATTGTGACTGCAGCGACTAATATATTTTCATCCAGCAATTTTAGTCTACAAAATTAGTAAAACCCCACCAAGAATCAAGTAGGTAAAATATTTAATCGTAACATTGAGGTTAAATTCAAACCTTTTAAGATTGTATTTTAAGAATCATCAATCAAGAAACATTTCTATTTTTTATTGGCGAATGAGGGGCATTTTTAGATGTTGATACGTTTGAGAACAAATCTGACAAAATTCGTTTTTAACAGTTTTAGAAAGTTTTGTGGAAAAATTATCAAAGCGAAGTTTATTGTGAAATAAAAAACAGCTTCGTCGAATGTATCTGCAAAGTAACTCAACATCTGAAACGGAAAGACCTGTTTCCTCTTAATCCGACATATAAATAAATACAAAGCTGGTTGGACACGTTACAAGGCTACTGTGACAAGATTACGCTGACAAGAATACTAATATTTAAAGTGTCTTTTGTTTTTATAAGTGTGTTTTTTTTAAGCATTTCATCCACAGTTCTCAACCAGTGTTCAAATCATTTAAAAAAATTCTGTGCCATATTTAAAGAGTACAAAAATACATACTATGCATGATGAGATCTATTAAAATAGTCTTTGTGAATACTGAGAGCTACAAACAGCATTGTGTGTAATGGACCCGCTGCCATAGAAACAGTCTCAAAAAAATCTACTCCAGATCCCCCTTAAGGGACTGAAGGCAGAGCAAGAAGCAAAAAAAAAAAGAAAAAAGATAGTGGTTGTATTAAAGGGGAGGGTGAGCGAGGCTAAGCCGGTGCTAAGGAAACGCTAGCACGAGGAAAGCACTGCAGTGAATGCAGAGATGGTCCAGAACTCAGATGGCGTAGTCGTCCTGGGAGGCGGGGCTAAAGGCGGAGCCACGCAGGGCGTCCAGACAGTTGACGAGGATGAGCGTGCCGGTCAAGTGCTTCCAGCGCTTGGTGATGGGGTTCTTCATCTTGTCCAGGCCCACGTGCAGCTCCTGGATCACATCACGGTAGCTGTCACCAATCTGGGCCGCCCACGTGACCAGGAAGTCATAGGCCGGCTTCCACATGGCCTGAGGAGAGAGAGAGAGAGAGGGAGAGAGAGACACACACATTTTAGCAGTGCGACATGCATCAAAACACAAACGTTTCAATACAACAACCGCATGAGGTCACATCTATCTTGTCTAGTAAATGAAAACATGATGAGATTTTTTTTCAATCAAGAAACATTTAGTGTGGCTTCTTCAGATGTTGATACGTTTGAGAAGAAATGTGACAAAACTAAAACAGTTTTTTCCCCCCCCCCAGCAATGTTTTGTGGAAAAATTATCATCGAAGCATCGACACAAAAAAACCAACAGCATCTTTGCCGCCACTGCCGCCGCCTACCTCGCTGTCCACCAAGCCGTTCTTGGCGCGGTGCGGGGCTTCATAGGCGTCCATCTGCTGACGGGACACCTTGGCCAGACGCTCGGCTAGTTCCCTCCAGCGGCCCGCCACCTCCACCGCCGTAGTCAGCAGGACAAAGTCCATGACCAGCCTGGCCACCAGGCCCTGGCAGTCCATCATCAACAGAGCCTGCATAGACAGGGGGGGGGGGTTTAGGGACACGATAAGACTTTCAGTGCAAAAGCAATGACGCCTTTGCTGGAAAGAGATTTGGTGCCAACCTGCAAGCGTAGCATTTTGGAAGGTGTCAGGGAGCTAACACCAAGAAAAGTTAGTAAGTGTGCAGGAGCGAATAATTAATAATTAATTAACACGGGTGAACTGAGGACAACAATGAGAGAGAGACAAGTGAGCCCGGCTGGCTAGCTTGTTCAATTACCCGCGAGTAGGCAGTCTAATCAGCCTGTTTGTCGTACATAATGCTGTTCTATTGTTTTCAATCTGTGTCCTCTCTTCCTCACACTCTACTGATGAACTCAGCACATTTTAACCCATCGTGAATACTTTGATTCGGGGGTGAAAAGGGCAAAGGCGCTACAAGACATAGCAGGACCATGACGCCGGATGCCATTTAACTGGCGCTCTAGTTCAAAACGAGGAAGAATAACAAAGAGCAGCCTGCCAAATGTTTGTTTGGGTTGAACTAACTTTGGACCACAGCCCAGTATTACCCGTGAGCCATGTAAAGTATTCTGTCTCTATGAACTCTGAAATGGATGACATACGCTTTTGGGCCATTTCAAATTCAGACTTGATGAAATACACAGCGCAGCGCAGGCAGTTTGTCCAACGCCCAAAAATAACGTATAAACTTCAATCCGACTAATAGAAATGTGATATTAAGCATTTTCAAATGGCTCTTATAATACACACAACAGTTTCCCGACCATGTTTGGCCTTTTAGATTGCAATGTGCTGTTTTGATAGATCTCAAGGCATTTAATTTATTTTAGACTAGCCGACCGGCCGTTCACAAAATGTCCTGTTCAGGGAAATTAGTCTTAAGGAACATCCCTATTTCAGACTTGATGATATACACTGTCCAGGAATTTCAGTATATCTAACTCCCAAAGCATTGTATCCATCTATTCTGAAAAAATGAATGCTGCCCCATGATGAAGAGAAACACAAATCAGCCCTGCCCCAATGTCCCGTCTCATGCATCCTCCCTCCGCATGAAGCACACCTAACAACAGCACGCACACTAAACACACAACATCTTACAATTTGTAGTCGTGACACACATGGCGTGTGAGATGCAGCCTTTTAACTCAACAGCAGTGAATTTAAAGCCGCCTGACTTGGGCTTAGGAATGTGTGGAATGACAGGATATGGGAGAGAGAGAGAGACAGAGAGAAAGAGGGAGAGAGAGGGGAGGGGGGGGGGGACATGCAGGAATGTAGATACCATGGCACCACAGCAACCTAACCCATCTCTGAGACCAGCCCTCCAGTCTCTAAAAAGCCTCAAAGGACGGAGAACCACCTTATTGGATTTGTTTTGGTGGTCGTGTCTATGAATCTGAATCAGATTAGTTTACGTCTGTTTTCTTCTTTTTCGTTGTTAATTTCCTTCACTATTCCCCTGTCCATGCAAATGCATTGCATTTTTATTGTGTAAAATGTGCTATATATGAATACAATTTTGAGTGATTTTACATTTATTTTTGTTCCCTCACTGGCTCATATACCCCAGCACATCCCTGTGGATTTGTATATGCATGGATAAGCAGTTGCTGTTTTTTGTACCGTCTTGTTTGTATGTGTACCGTCTAGGCCTATATGTGTTGTTCTCTAAGGTCTTTGTGGACACGATGTGTTTGTTGTTAAGGGGGAAAAGTCCTTTAGTCGTTTAAGACCATCAGCACACACCTGTTTCCGCTCTTGATAACAGCCACAGGAAATCCCTGCTGATATAAAGGAGAAGGCTTCCCGTCTCACCTCTAGCTCAAGTTTGACCCTAGAAAGGAGCCGTACTCCACAAATAGATCTCCATTAATGTATACCGTGGTGGTGACTTACAATCTTATCTGCGTCTGAACGTCCAGCCTATACCGCTCTTGTTGACACACTGATGTGCGTGGATTTGAACATACCTTTCGGTTTCGGGTTTGTCACTGAAACCAAACCAAACAGCGTGCTCATCCAAAGAGTAAGCTGTGTATGAATATGCAAATGAAGTATGGCTGTAAAGAAGTGTGGACTGAGACTGTGTGGACTTTAAAGGATGTACTCTAGTCAATGAATCTGCTCCAGCAAACAATGCAGCCAGCAGAGATGGCCTGTTTTTGTGCCGTTTCCTGCGCATCATTTCTGCGCATTAATTCCACCCGCTCTGAATTAATTGCTTGTTTAATCTATGCCTGATCTTTCCACTTTGGGTCTGACTTAAGAGGCTAAAGTGCTGAAGTTTCCGTTGGGGTGTTACAGCAGCCTAATGGGTGGTTTGGTTCAAACGCATGTTGTATTTTTCCCTCCAGCTGGGCAGTAAAGTAAAAGCCTAAGAGTCTGAGTCACGGCTGTTTGTGGGTACAACTGGGCAGCAGACAGGTTCAGCCAAGAGACAGGTTAGGCCAAGAAAATTATGAGCAAGGACTCCAAAATGGCTCCATTCCGAAAAAAAAAGTGTGAAAATCCCTGGGTTTGTCAGTAAAGTGAGTATTCATCAAATAACCTATTGGACC
Organism: Merluccius productus; assembly: GCA_027122695.1. Classification (NCBI taxonomy): domain Eukaryota; kingdom Metazoa; phylum Chordata; class Actinopteri; order Gadiformes; family Merlucciidae; genus Merluccius; species Merluccius productus. The sequence continues at coordinate 6,944,985 of JAOPJI010000080.1, forward strand.
ATACAGCGCTACTCATATCCAGCATAGATTGAAACAAATAATTGGATGGGGATAGGATTCGAGGCGAGCTGACATCTTTAGGCTACTTTCCATAACTTTAGTCCATGCACCACCATTATACCCACTGCGGAGAAATGATATGTGCTATGCTGTTTTTTTCTCCAAAATGTCAGCTGAGTGCTTCGCATAGTTTTAGGAGGCTTCGATACTTGTGTGAGCGTGTCTGCATTTCAAGGCTTTACTTAAATGTCTCCATCACAGAGTGTAGGGAAACTGCTTCTTTCTGCCATTTCTAAATCATCCGTCACTGTGGACGTCCGCCACAATTAGCAGAAGAGGCACATTCAAGTTGACACGTTAAGGAGCAGTCGCTGGATGGAGCAATCTGTCTTTACACCAGTAACAAGATCACCCTGGAAATGTGTGACTTTCCCCGGAGCTGGCAATAGGAAGATCTAACTGAGTCCAGTGGGCGAAAGCGCGCCCGCCACGCTATGGCAGTCGCAGCACGGCGCCTGCCGCTCTGCCGTCTTCCTGCTCTAACCACTTCCGTGCTTTCATTCCCCAGTCCACTTTTGTCTCTCCATCGCTCCGCCCTGCCGCAATCTCATTGCTATTATCTCCCAACCCGTCTTCATTTCCGTCTAATTTACCAGCACAATTTCCCCAACCGCTACATCTCTCAGCCAACGCAACACCGGCTCTCATCCATACCGGCTCTCATCCACACCACCTCTCTCTCAGCCAATTCGCTCACTGTTTTATTGCTGGCTTTTTACAAGCCACTCTCCCATGCCGTTCTCCTTGGTGGGGGTTTCAAAACATGCTTAACACCGCTGTCACTGCATCATTTCCCCCGAGACCCAGACAAAAATAAACTAAACAACGGGTAAACAAAGAAGAATAAAAGGTGGAGGAAGAGAGTATTGAATTGTGGCGACTTTCTGCCCTTAGCGTGAACCTCCTCGACGCAAACTGGGACAGTAAAATAACAAACTCAAATCCAACACAGCCACGTCTCACGGGACGTCGTTGCGTATACGTTTGCTGCGACGCCAAGCAATTCAAGCACAGCGATCGGCTTGCCACACCCAAAGAGCGGAAGGAAGGATAAAAGCGAACAGAAATCCTGGGAATGCTGTCGACAAAATTCTGAGAGATGTACAAAAATGGCAAAAAACAGACCGTATCCATACATCATTGTGGCGGTAGCCCATTCCAGTTTGGAAGTCATGCGCCAGAAATAGGATGTTGTTATTATTATTCGTCCCAGGCCCTATCGGGGCGGAGAGATCTAGAGGGCAAATCATTCAGACGCAGTTGCACTGGCTCTGCTGCAGCTTTCTGAGATTGCTTTGCACCCACGCCCCCGCCCCCCCCCCCCTCATTCCCAGGGCATATTTCTTTACTTAAGTGCATCTACTGCTTAGTTACTGTTTTTTCTTCTTTCTTTTCTTTTTTTTAATCTCTTTTTTATCTTTTCTTTATCTCTTATTGTAAATCTCGCTGGGTTTGCTTGGAATCCCCAAGTTCAAAGTGCACCATTTTCCTCCTTGAGATGGGAGCTGGAGTGGGGTCCAAAACAGAGGAGACGGGAGTTACCGAAGATTGATGTGGACAAAAACAAAATGTTGGTAGCGGCGGTGGAGTCGTGGGCGCGCCTGTGGTGGATGTGAAGAGTGGATCTTAATTGTTTGCAGTCTTTTCAAACCCCATGTTTAACTCAACAAAATGACACCGGCCATTGAAAAGAGCTACTGCACAGAGAAGAGACTAGTTGTACACATCGCACCACCATTTCATGTTTCCCCCCCTGAGAATTGCAAAAGCAAATATCTACCATGTAGAAAATGAGAGATGAGGTACTCATAGCTAACATATAAAAAACAAGGACAATTTTAACGAGCAGCACACGGCAGAAGCTGCTATCGCTGCTGTGCAGGAATAAATCAATGGGATCCCTTCATGGCCTGCGACACAGACATATATTCTCATACCGTATGGCGGGGGTGAGGTGGGGTGGGGATAAGGAGCGAATGTGGACCGCAGGCGCCTCCAGGTCCATAACTGGCCATTTTGTTTAGCTTTGTTCAACAATGAAGCAGGAAACATCTGTTTGCCTGTGATCCTACAAACAAAAAGAGGCTGCCCGGGCTGTTTGTTTGTTTTCTCCACAATCAGACTAGTCACAATCACCTCCGCCAGCATAGGCTTTTTATTGCTTCACACGTTGAGTGTCATGTAAGGATGGATGAAACTGAGAGCTTCAGCATAAGGTAACAATTTAACAGATACAAAAGCATTATTACCATCATCTATGTCCTCTATATAGCTATAGGGAGTTAGTTATTTTGCAATATATCAGACGACAAATCTGTAGAATCTGTCCAATTTTACTCTCTTTTACTATAGTGTGTTCACTGGATGTTTATGTCATCACACTGCATGGCAATCTAATTACAATCTAATTGTCTCTTCATTTTAGCATTCATAAAGAAAATCCTTATTCTGGGGCTGCTGCCATTTTCAGCAACACATCCAAATTTCTACATTCGCTCAACACATGCAATGTGGGTACGTGAGAACATAAGTCAAAAGACGTGACAATTTGTGAACTATGCCTAACCTGGGTCGACTCTGTGTGGCATGTTGTTAAAAATTGTGAATGCCCAGAATGCGGAAGTTGTGGGCTTGTTGCTCGGAAGCGCAGATGGTTTGTAGATGAGTTGCAGAATTACAGTTAGTTGACCAGTTATTTCAGATCAATCATTTGATGCATTTTAGAAGACAGAAAAATACATTATTTCATTCCTACAAAATGTGAGGAAAGCCGCAATTCCGGATGTCTGAATCGATTCTCTGACCGATACATATTGGATACATACATATGGATCGGTTGCAACCGATGCACTCGCATCGTAAACATTCAAATCGGGGACCGATTTCGGTGAATCGTTACGTCGTAGTTTCTGCTGACTTCAACGTAGTGCAGGATGATAGCAGCGGGGGACAGCAGGTGGTGAGGTTAACAGCTGAACAGTGTACTCAGTGGTAGCCAGTACGCACCTTGGCCAAAGAGGTTTGGTGGAATCTGTTTTTAAATGGATAGTAATAAGTTAGTGTTACCGTAAGAAATTGGCTGCATTGCCGGTGCCAGATGCACATACTGAGTGGTCAGACACAGTGGTCCCTGGGGGAAATTAAGCCAGCAAAGTGATTTAAAGGCAGCGTAGTTTCCTGCCAAAATGACTCACACACGCGCGCACGCACACGCACACACACACACACACATACACACACATACAAACAATGGTACTGCAGCTCATGGGAACTTCCTTGGACATCATGTTAAAATGGAAGTCACCTGCAAGGTTCCTGTGATTTGTTGAGGGTTTGAGATGTGATTCCCAGGCTAACAAGGAGTTCACACTTCAGATTATAGCCTGATTCGTTGAATTGACCGTATGCCATCTAGGTGCACTACAGCTAATGCTACACGCCATAGGATAATTGCTTTTAGCAGAAATAGAGTATTTATCACCAGCACTGGCAGATGTCAAGGCCTTGCGAGGAAGAGCAATTACACATACATTAACCCTGGTGTTGTATCTGACCATATATCATCATGCACTTCATTATTTACGTGGATTTGTTTCGTGTCCAAGTTATTAGAGTGTATTGGGTGGATGCAAAATACAGACCCACGTTCTCACCAGCATGCTACGTTTGCTAGGCTAATATTTGAAGCAAATGTTCAATTCACAGTCACCATTAACGAATGCAAAGAAATTATTCAATGGTTCATTTGGGAATATGATTGTTTCAATTCTAATTAATGAATAATATCGGTCCAATGCATAAGCAATTCAGCTCCAAGAAGGCTGTGGAATGTGGATAGACTGAAAAGACAACAACACTGCATATATATATATATATATATATATATATATATATATACAGCTGAACTGTATATAGCAATAGTCAACACAAGCAAACCACACTGTTTTCAGTGACATTTAAATCACTTTTGGATGACATGGACAGTTGTTATACGATGAAAACAGCCCATAATAGCCCACCACCCAACAGAGCAGCAATAATATTCTTGTAGAAAAAAGCACCAAAAAAAAAAGATTTAAATGTAACAATAAAGCTTTTGAAAATGGCTGACTTGTCTTTTTTACAGAGCAGATATTTAAACACAGCTCTAAATGTTGTTCTTGTGTGCACTGTCAGTTCAACTGTTTCTAAAAATGTGCTTACAACCCACAGTAAATTACAGTGTTCCCTCCAACTGCAGTCTGCTGAGCTGCCTTGCTATGCTGTGTGACCTCTGACAGACTCCCCCCTAGGCAGGCGGGGAGCATTACCACTACTGGTTAACACTTTAAGACGTTAAGAATAGCTCCATAAAGAATAATTTCATTAGAAAATACCATAGCCTCTGCTAGGAGTGTTTTCTGGGCAGCTTCAGTTGTATTGTTCACATGCCTGAGGTAATCTGAAAAATAACTGAGGACTAAAAAATGTGCAATGTAATGTTATAGCAATTTTGTCATTTTCAGTTCTATTATTTGTCTTTGAAGGAGGGCTTGATATACTCACATCCTATGGAAAGATTGTAAAAGAAGGAAAAATTGTAGAAGAAGGCCTAGCAATCGACTATTTTTAGACTTTATGCAATTTGTAATGATTAGTTAGGCCTAAATAACCAAGTTTATAGAGTTGAATGCTACTGTGTTAGGTGTGCTGTGTGAAGAAAAATGTATATTATTGCAAAGAGAGCAACGGCTTACTGTCTTCATTATTAGTCTCTGTTAGGGCTGACCCGAATACTTCGAAGCTTTGACCGTTGCCATGGTAATCCAAGTCCAAATCAGTATTCGAATGCTTCATTTATTTTTTAAACTTTTTTTTATATACATTACCCCAAAAATCCTAAGTAGCCCATAAAATAAGAAACATTATTCAATGTGCATTATTATTACTTATTCTGATATTCTCAGACAAGGACATTTTGTGCCTCACAGTGCTCTCATCTCACGTCACCAGCACTGAAACTGCAATTTATTCATTTGTTTATAGGCTTACATATGAGCAAACTCGTTTTCATGGGCTATGGATGTAATTTATTTGATGTTGCTATCGCACATTTTGAAGTCGTTTTTCGTTTCAATAAAAAGGTAAAACGATTTTTGTCCTCATCTATCATTAGACTAATAATAATAATAATAATAATAATAATAATAATAATAATAATAATAATAAGGAATAATAAGTACGTCGTCGAAGCTTCAAATATACGCAGGTAATTCTCACTGAAGCTACGAAAGCCCAAAAAATGGGATTCGGGACAGCCCTAGTCTCTGTACTTGAAGCGCCTCCGGATTCATCACCTCAAACCAGACATATGTGTTTTCCTGATTAGTCACACAACACAGATGCTCCCCAGCTGCTTGGTATTAGATCACACACCACTACCAAAAATCCCTTCATCAACAAGTGTTGACACATTTTTTTTTGTAGGCCCGCCGCCTACAAAAAAAAATGTGTAACTACTAATGCACTACATTACAGTCCAGTTGATATATTTGTGAGGAAAACAAAGGCTGATTTTACAGACACACTCTCTGTATGCTGCTACACACATACTTTACTAAATCAGAGAGATGAGTTGGGCAAAGTATTCTGCTGCTCTCCACAACTCCCCTCTGTTAGACCCTGATGCAGGCACAGCAATTATTTGCTGCACGATCAACAGAATTAGCACCGCGGACCACTGCTTCATGCAGTTAACAGAAAGAGAGCCGTAAGCATGCTAGGAAAGAAAGGTCCTTGTAAAGAAGAAGACAGGAAACTAGATGGGCGACGGGGGATATGTATGTATATTGTGTAAGTAAATAAACAGAAAGGCAAGGACGGTTTATATCTTCCCAAATAAATAACACAACGGTAAAACAAAAGGAGAGGAAGGCAGTTGCTCTGTAACATACCGTCAGTAGCTCTTTCTGGAAAGACTTCCTGTCCTTTCCCTCTGCATTGTTGCAGTCTTCTTTGAGCTTCTCCAGCACGGACGCCACCCTCTCCGGTTCACTGTCCAGCTCCGCCCGGCAGAAATGTGTCAGCGGCAGGTCGGCGTAACCAAGCGCATCAGCAAACGCCCGCCAGTTGCCAATGTTCTCCATCAGTATCGTCCTCACAGAGGCATAGATGTACGTGAGGAACTTGCAAGGCTTTAGTATCTGCTCCAGCAAGAGTGTCGTGGTAAGATCAGGCCCGCTGAAGTAAATGGGCTTCACTTTACCAACCACTAGAACATTCTTGGCGTGAACAAGGCCTGTCTTGCCCTGATAATATCCTATGTACCATTCCTTTGTCCACAACTGGCCTTTTAGCTTTATCTTCTCCTCACTCAGCAGACCGACAAAGTCCCCTTTTTTGTATTCCAATAAGTATTGATTTTTTGTCTGGCGGATGACTGTTTTGATAAGCTTTCCAAATTTCAGGTTGTTGATCATCCTGTCATGGAAAACCGGGTACTTGGTGGCAATGGCAAGGGGCGACAAGACGATTTTACCAACTTCCTTCTTTTTTAGAAAACGGCGTTGCACCGACGTCTTGGGACCCGTCTTCGGGGGGGGCGTTGGCGTCTGAACACAGAATTGAGCGATGATGCATTCCTGGTCGTCTTTTACCTGCACCCTCAAGGTAAAATCTGAAACTTCGTCAGCGTTTCGCGAGGCAATAAGGTAAACAATTCGGCTGACCTTGCCCAGTTTGACCTGGAAACCCCTGACCACTCTGGCCTGCTCACTAGCCTTCACATCATAGTTTGCCATGTTGGAATAAACGCCGACACGGAGGTCCTGGGGTCTTGACAGGACAAACTGGTGTTTACCCCATAGCTGCAGTGCCACTGGTGGAGCAGACTGTGCCTGCTTTCCCACCTCACTCACCAACAATGATTTAGGGGCGCACTCATGGCCGAAGATAGCCACCACAGTTTTGAAAGAAGGATGGATATGCTTTGGACCATATACCCCTAAGGTTACTTTTTTCACAACATGTTCCCAAACCGTCGAACCTGGCAATATTAACTGGGACTGGGCGACGATGCACACGTACATGCACGGTTCCAAGTTATCCAGGCACACTTGGACCATGTCACCGTACATGTACGCCTGTGGAATGGGTGTGTAAGGACCCTCTTTACAATCGCTCCTCACGCAGACGACCTCTGTTGTCTGCCTGCACTCCATTTTCACCACCACTGACACCTTCATCTCCAGGGTAATGGTGGTTTTCGTCTCCATGTTGCTGAGCTTTATCTCCACCACTGGGCTAACAGTGGTGCACCGGTCACTGTTCAGCTCCAGTGGAGGATCTAGCAGGGCTTTCATGGATATTTGCTGGCTGTCTCCTGGAGCCACATGGCCCTCGGGTACATGGATGCTGATGTTTGTATCCGGAAGTTGGATGGCGCCCCCCGAGCTGTCTAGCCGACAAACAATGTTGGTCTCCACCGGCTGCGTTTGGCCCCAGCCAGGGCTCTGTCCTAGTGAGTCCAAGTCGTGGCAGGACCTGGCCAGCTTGCGGTGGTTCAGCCATGCTGCCCTGAAATCCTCCCGGCTCTGAAATTGTTCTGGCGCAGGAGCTTTTAAGCCTCCGAAAAAACCTGTAGAACCCTGAGGGGCATCTGACTGAGCTTGCAAGATGGACAGCTCAGAGAGACTGTACGAGCGTTTACTCCTAAAGAATGGGTTGTCCCGTCTCAATGTTTGCCCCGTTCCAGAAAGTGTGCTGCTCGGGTTGAAATCACAAATACCACCACCAACGCCATTAACATTCACAGTGCTACTAGTGGAGTTTGGTTCTGATGCAGCCAGCGTATCAAACAACAGCAGGTCCACTGGTTTCTCATTACAGTTCTGGTCCAGTGTGTTCTGAACACCCCCATTGAGAAAAGGGTTAGTTGAGGTTGTGAAAGGATTGCTATTCTGGAAGATGGCCTGTTTCAATAGAACTCCCTCCCACTCCCCCAGAAGGTCCATTTCTTTGGCCGCCTCCTCGTTGCAGTCGGCTATGGTGTCAATCATCCCGCTGTCGCTGAAGGAGGAGTCTCTGTAGTTGATGGGCTCGACGTAGGCTGCCGGGATGTAGCCCATCTCCGTGTTGTTGTGGGCATACCACCACTCTCCCCCCGAGGTGTCCAGGACAAAGAGACGTTCCCCTTTGGAGAACTTCAAGGTGGTGAAGCTCGATGGGCAATAGTCCTTGATGGCGACAACCTCCCTGGCCGTGCCGAAGGAGGCGGTGGCGTCCAGTCGTAAGACACTGGGAGAAGGCACTGCAAAGAGCCCAAACAGAACATTAGTTGGTTGTGTATTTGCAAAATGGAACAAAAGTGTATCCACTTCAAACTAAATTGTGTGCGACTGAGCAGCTGACCTTTGACATTAGTGAGGCTGGCTTCTGACACGCCATCGCTGAGGTCTATGAGTGTCCCCTCTGACTTGCAGCGAGGCAGGGAAATGTTGTTATTGGTGGTTGCTTTGATTCGATGGGCAGCCATTGCTGGTATTTTCCTCCTGCGCACAGACGTGTGCGCTCAGGCTGCTCTGCAGGTTCCTTCCGGCTAACAGACGTCAGGTGTCAACAGCCTTCCATGATATCTGGAAGGATTAGAGGAGAAAACATTGTGTTTCATTATCACATTTAACAAGTATAGTCTAATTGCAAAGGTCTTTCATTTCCTCCAACGATCAAAGTTAATTGTCCTTATAATCTGCTCGCTGAAAAACATAGTGAAAGTTGCAGGCAACAATGTGGTGTCACATTGGTGTCACAACAATAATGAAATGTCTCCCCCAGTTGGAAACTGAGAGGCTACAGGGCTGTGTGATGTATTGTCTCCAGTGTAAAAACACCCTGTACCTCTCAGCCACTCAATCCGTATCTGTTCACAATACCTACACTCATAAATCAGGGAGCACACAAACACACAAGATAACGTGATTTTAGAGGACAAATCGTCCATTGATCCTTCATAGAGTATTATTATGATAATACTATGTCCTTTTCAGGATAGAAATGCCACATTCCAGCTAAATATTTCATTTTTGTCCCATTTCCTTTGAACTTGGCATTCTGTGATGTTCATCCCGTCTTTTATTCATAAAACATTCTTTGAAGAAAGTCAAGATCGATTTCTGGGATGTTCTCATTTGGAAACTATGTGTTTGTCCTGCAACATGGTGTTCCCAGCAGAGGTGAGAATCAACAAATGTCTGGGGTAGTGTGAAAAAGGCTTGTGTTTGAGTGGCTCTGTTTTTTTTTTGTTTCTATTCAAATGAGTCTAGGCCTTCATTTGAATCGCTTTGATGCCGATTCTCCCTCTGAAGACACGCGATCTGCTCTACGGCACCATTAAAACCTAAAGGATAAGGGTGTGGGTGAGCGGACGCAGACCTGTCTGATCAGACTGATAAATTATTAGCCTATTTCAAGGGTAGTATCTGATGGTGGGATTGCATCAGAACATTCTGATGAGCACAAGTCGGTAGTGGTACATGTGGTGCTTGGATACTTTGTTCCAAAGAAAAGAGGACTATATATAGTCATCAGTAGATATATGGCACCAGCTGATGACCTTTGCTAGACACCAAAAATCATGGGTTTTGATTTAAGTTGTACATGTGTGCATGGGAATAATTTGCAGAAAAATTATTTTGAATACCTAAAGGTGCTGTAGGTCAGATTTGAGATTAGTAAAGAGTGGAAGAGAGCAAGACTTTGAAACTAAACGGGGAGCAGTCGATATTAGCACAAACATTTAAACCCACCATGGCATGAGGCATGTTATCTCGACGCAGCACTGCTGTA
>JAOPJI010000080.1:6967947-6978083 GCA_027122695.1 Merluccius productus
CCCAACCCCCCTCCCTCCCTCCCTCCCTCCCTCCCTCCCTCCCCCCCCAATAGCAGGTGTTCATGCTGCAGATATAAACAGCCGTGAATAGCAATATTACACGCCACTGGCGTTTTTCCTGCAAGGGGCTGCGAGTTCATTTGTATTCCAGCCGCGACTCCCGCTAGAAGAATACCGCGGCTTGCAAAAGGAAGCGGCGAGGTTCAAGTGTTTGTGTCGCACTCGCAGATAGAGGGTGCTCAAAAAATATCACCCTGTGCTCCTCCACACGGACATTTCGGTGGGCACAGGTCGGCTGAAGGGCCTCCTTCACAGTTTGCATGCGTAGGCCGATTCGAAGAGTGGAGCTACGGTCACGGGTCTCGGTTTGCCGCCCTCTCATTTGCAAGACGTCTAGACTCTGGAGGGACATATTTGCATTTAGCACGTCGACGCTTACTTCCCATGCACACTGTTGCAGGTCAGCAACACCCTTTAAAGGGATTAGGTCCGGGTGATAAAAGCGTTGTGGTGTTAAAGATATTTCCAATTATCGTCAAAACGGCAGACTGCACGCGCGACCAATTATTATGAGCCGGGCACTTGGGGCCTCTTTTTACCCCGCTGCCGGGCTGATGAAGTTAGTCACGCCATTGGCCGAACAACAGACACAATTTGGGTGTCGACCACAGAATGAGACAGGCCATCCATTACTGCCAGTTAGATAAGTGACCATTACAACGTGGTATGAAAGCTCTCACTGCAATTGCTAGCTGTGATTTGTGGATTTAAAAAAAAGTGTTTTCTTAATGCATTCACTGTAGAGCGCAGATAGTTTAGCCTCAACTTTTAATTAGTTGGGCATGCAGACACAAGAAAGGTCAATAAAAAAGCGCTGACATTTTTTTTGGTGCTATTTTGCCTTGGGTCATGTTTGTATTTGAATTACATCTTTATATAGGCCTACTGCATATAGTTTTTAATATTACTTGCATGTCAGTACATTCTGTCGAATATATTGCCTGTAAATGACCTTTACACAGGCTGTTATCTAAATAATCGAAAAATTAGGAAGAAGACAACATGTGAATGTGGAAGTAAACACATGTTGTGTTCCCCTTTCATTACTCACACTTCCCATGACTGTCCCCCCACCCCCCTAAAAAGTGTTATCTTTTCTGTAAAGACCTAGTTGACAAAAGGCATTTTTTTGGATCCTAGTTCCACTGATTTGAGCACTGAATGGCCAGATGGAGTGAGTAGGGCCCACTCAGAGAGAGGAGATGTGAGTACTTCCCTTTTCCCCTCAGACCATGGGGGCTACTTCGGTGGTGATGAACGGAGAACATTACTGCTGCTGCTGCTGCTGCTGCTGCTGCTGTGGTTGTTGTTGATGACGGCTATTCTCCTGAGGCTTTACTTTGGCATGGCTTTCAAGGGGTTTGCCTCCTTTTGAGCACAGTGTGTGGTGGCAAATATAGGTTCCAAAATTTCCGAGTCAAATAATAATACAAGCAAGAGTAAATTGAAGATGGATGACCGTGTCAAAGCATTTTTGGACTGGGGTTTAATATAATGCTCTGCCGTTTAAAGAATAAGCAGTGGCTCTTTTGATATCACTACCAAGTCAAAGTGACACGGTAAACTGACTATGAATGTGACAACCGCTTATTGTAATGATTCACTTTTCCTCATCACTCGTTTTTGCTCATTTCCTCATTACTTGTGTTAACAGCTAAAAGGCTTTATGTCTCGATCGTATGACTCGCAGGCGATAGCTCCCTATGCCAGCCCCCTAAATGCTCCATTTAGCATACTGTTCCAACAGTGGCCCACCCGTCACAGCCCCGATGCGGAGGACAACAAAGTGAGTTGTCTCTCCGTGGCGACATTGACAGCTCAGAGTAATTGGGGTGTCAGGTGGATTCTCAGGATTTGCAGAGAGAAACCCCGCCGTGGGCGGCTCACAGCGAAGATGGGCCGGGGGTGGGGGGGGGGGGGGGGCGGGGATAATTACGACACTGCGATGACGCTAGTTGTTAAGGAAACCGAGCAGGTATGTAGGACAGAGCCAGTTGCTCAGGAACAGAGCCTGAGAAAAGGGTTCGGTGTTAAGTGTGAAACTAAGTTTTCTAAGATTACATTGGTATTCAAAGCAAAGTTAGAATTGCAAACATTGTTGCCTGTATATAATGTGTGTGTGGGTTTGTGTGTGTGTGCCCATGCAAATATACCTCCATGTTCATGAATGCTCTCACAGGTGTGTGTGTGTGTGTGTGTGCGTGTGTGTGTTATGTGTGTTTATCTTTGTTCCTGTGCATGTGTGCAATCATATATCTGCACAGTAAGTGTGACACAACACAATCACACGCACTGCAAAGTCACACCGTTCCTCTGAGGTTCTTCGTCTCATGCTGATAAGTCCTGCGGCACCCGTATCAATTAAGTCCGCAAATCTGCATTGCTTATCCATCTGTTGACACCGTTGGCTGAGAGTTTGAATACATAAGCAGTTACAGAGTCAAATTATAATTTCACTTTTGGCTCACATAACCTACCGACCCTCAGATACAGGGTGGGAAAATAACAGTTATTCCAAGAAGTCATCGGTTGGAATTGAGTAGGTTGTCAGTCCACTAAAGTAATAAAGTGCAAGTTGCAACTGTCTGACTAAATCATATTTAATTTGAGAGCTGGTTAAGGAACTGGTCAAATAAAAAGAAAAAAGAACGATACAGCCTTCCAACTGTCTATTTGACATTGTATTTCCCTCTGCCTTCTCTCTAAATGAAGTCGTCTTCTCAGTCTAATGATTTGGAGTGGACTAATGGTTCCATCTGCTAATGGTGCAGTCAAATACAACCTTAACAATCCTCTTCTCTAGCCAATGCCTGGAGAAAAAGCTGATTCATCCCATTTATTAAGGTCAATTCAATCACTTGGGGAGTTGAAAATGAATTAGTTAATTACGGGATAATTCTTTTAAGAATAGGAAGTGTCATTAATCAAGCAGGATACCCTATAGGGGATGGGATAGCTATCAGCCTATAGCTGAAAGGGTTCTGGGTTTAACCACCAATGTCCTCAGTCTACCGTAAGCATCATTGGCCATAATGCTTAACCCCTACCAGTTACTTAATAACCCTCTCCAAACTCCTACCCAAAATATGTTTGGAATGAGGAATATAATAATATAATATAATATAATATAATATAAGTACCTGCTGATTTGAAAATGGAAAACAACAAAAACCGCTGAGAGAGTAATGTATCGCGAAAAAGGGAAAAGGCATCTAAGTCATGATGTGCATTTTAATATGGCTGCATCATTCCTTTCTATGGCCTTTTTGACAGCATCTGTAAATCTATTACAAGCGTTTAAGCCTGACTAGTCGTATTTTAGTTAAATTCAACTTTTCAAACCATTTAACTTCTTGGTTACTATTTCAATGGCCTCATTCATATCCAGTTCCCCCACCCAGCTACCGCTTAGAACCAAGATGGCCGCTATAGCTCCCTGTCAGGAGCTGGCTGAGGGCTGCTGGCAAAGTCCTGAGCTCAGAGAGAAAGGTCGGGAGCCTCAACAGCATCTGCTGTAGTGACCCAAAGCTGGGCCATGCGGGGTCATAGGTCAATCCCGGGAGGAAATGGCTCCAGGACGGGAGCAGTGACCCGGGGAAGAGCTCTGGTCTGGGAACACTTCCAGCTCCTCGGGGCCTCTAGGGGAAGGGGAAGGAGAAAGGGAGTGCTAGGCACAAGCTGCTCCATCAAGAGATGAGGGCAGCGATGGAGGATGAGCCAACGAAGAAAAAGAAGAGACGAGAGCCACATGGACTGCAGCTCTGGCAGACAGAGCTGGTCAGTGCATCAAGTTCCTGGTCCAGGCGTGTGTTGCACGTGGATGTCCTGCCCAGCCCATCGAAGGTCTTCAGCTGGGGTAAAATGGAGTCCTCCTCCAGACTGCTGCATGGCGAGGGTGCCTGCTTGACAGAGCTGACACACCCAACATCACCAGGTGCCATCGCTTGATGTTGTAGAACGTATTCTAACAATCTGATGAATTCATACTTCATTACCTATTAGTAAGTATTCCAACAATAGTTTTATATGAGGTGCTACTATACTTGACTTATCACTTGGCTATCATAATGGAAATTAATAACTATACTAATATATAGTATTAGAGTTCAGTTGTGATGTATACATATACAACCCAGATTTTAGATATGGCGGATATTAGATATAAGAATTATTAATCAGTTGCTATGGTCTTCTTCTGCAATAGTGACAATGCATTCTAGAAATACTATGCATGAGTGGCTATTAAGAAGACAATATAGCAGTAGCAGTAACATCCATTTCTATAGGAAGTGTTTTACAGGTAACTTCTCACATTAACCCTCTCTCACACACACACACACATTTCCACCTCAACGCCCGTGTCAGCCTGTGGCAGTATTTCGGGAACCAGCAATCTTCCAGTTGTGAGAGGAGCTCCTCTCTCCAGATGGATAAACTCATACAGTTATCTGGCAGAAGGACACCAGAATGTAGTGTTGTTACTGTATGCTTCTGTAATGAAATGTTTGGTTGCTAAAGCAACACAGGCCAGTGGAATAAATATTAACATTTGGGAAGATATGCAATTGGAATTCTTCATGAGGAAAACTACATGAAGAGACAGAATTTATTATGAACTTGATATTTAAATGAAATGTCAATGCTGCTTTACTATATATTCTATATCAGAGTGCAGTAGGAACACATACATATAGAGTTCACCATATCTAATGTCTCATTATATTTGTATAATGAGACATTAATACAGCCTAATTAGGTGTGCAGCTTTAGCTGCACAACTCCTATTTTTGATCATTTGTATTAGGTATGCAGCTTTAGCTGCACAACTCCTATTTTTGATCATTTGTATTAGGTGTGCAGCTTTAGCTGCACAACTCCTATCATACTTTTTGTTTTTCATTAGGTATGCAGCTTTAGCTGCACAACTCATTATATATCATACTTATTACATATGCAGCTCTAGCTGCACACTTAATGACACCTAATAACACACCAAGACATCAGTGGTGAGCAGTGACTTTTCCCAAACTTCCCTACTCAACTCCTCCTTCATACTTATACTAGAATACTATATTCTATACCAGAATAATATTTCTAACGTTTCTTACTACCTTACTATCCAAACTTGTATACCATGACTTAAAACATACCAGTTACTTTTTTAATGATTAGACTTTTAAACCAAGAACACCCTAGCAACTACCTAGAACACAATAGACACCACCTAGAATATCCTAGCAACCACCCAGAACACCATAGAAACCAACCAGAATACCCTAGCAACCACCTAGATAACAATAGCAACCACCTAGAACACCCTATCAACCACATAGAATACCATAGAAACCACCTAGAACACCCTAGCAACCTCCCAGAACACCCTAGCAACCACCCAAAACACCGTAGAAAACCAAATAGTACACCGTGGAAACCACCCAGAACATCATCACAGCCACCACAGAACACCCTTGCAACCACATAGAACACCATAGCAGCCACACAGAACTCCATAGAAACCAGCAAGAACACCCTAACATCCAGAATACCCAAGCAATCATCAATAACACCCTGGCAACCACCTAGATTCCCCTAGCAACCACCTATAACACCCTAGCAACCACCCAGAACACCATAGTAAACCATCCAGAACACTAGAAACCATCCAAACACCCAATAAGCAATATATAACATCCTTACAGCCAACATAAAACTACAACACTACTTTACTTCACTGAACTGTACATTTCCAATATACCAGGTACTAAAAACGTTATTTTCAGCAAGCTGCACACCAAAGTGTTCTGAAATTGTACTTTTTCTTTAAAGTAACCTTTATATCATTGTATTGATATATCTCTGAGCTACACAGTACCACAGCTTACATGGAGGGATGGAGTTTGCTTTAATTCGAATATTTAATTATTTAATTAAAAATATGTTTCATTTATTTCAAAAGCAAACTTAAACAAAAGTTGTTATTTTGGTTTAAACATCTTAACATGCTGCAGCTAACAAACTTTTGAAGTCAGGCTAGGCAAATATCTACTTCCCTCTGGTGGTAAACCTTTGCATTGCACCTAGAGCATAAATACAACGCACATGGGCGGTAAATGTTTTATAAAATGCATGCTGGTGTTCAATTAATTGGTAGCGCCCTCTATTGTGGAAGGACAGTCAATACAAGAACAAAATAAAGCTAAAGATAATAACAATAATAATAATAATAATAATAATAATAATAATAATATTATTATCATCAACATAAACTTTTGCTCAGTGATTTGTATTTATTGATAAAACATTAACATACCATTGTATTACAAAAACAAACAAGGGCTATAGTAAACACACACACTTAAATATTAAATAATAAATATAAAATCTGATATATACAATGGACATGATATCCTGACACAATAACAATGAATAAGTGACTGCTTTGATGAAATATATTTTGGTAGTTGGTGTTGATGCCAGAATAAACCACCATACTGTCTATCAGTCACAGCCTGCATGTTGTCAACAAACCAGAGACAAAATAAATATGAAATTAATAATACCTGATCCCTGGTGTCTCAGTGTTGTGGGGATGAACTAAATGAGACTCATTGGTATTGGGTATAATCATAAGATTATTAGGCTCTGAATGCAAAGAGATACGTGGTTACATTGATCTCAAGAGAGGTATACTGTAGAGCTAACAAGGACACTGGAGCACAGGTAGTATCCAATGCATGTAGCCTGAAGTAGAGCAAAATAAATTATTCAAACACTTTTGTAATCTGAATATCAGACCAGACCTGAACGTCCGCGGTCATATACAAAAGGTCGATGAAACATCCTAAAAATGACAAACGGGGGGCCATTTAACTCATATCGATCTAGAAGGAACTGTTATATTATGAGCTGCGAATGAAACGCAAACAATGTTACGTTAAGCCTTGGGTCATTAGGATTAGCACGTCATGACCAACTTATAAACACACATGCCCCCCCCCACACACACACACACAGATGCATATTTCAGTTTCTACCATTTATACATTAATTGTGCTATCAAACTATTGAAGGCCTATCAAAACATTCAAAATATGTTTTTATTTTCCATCTGTTCATACTCATATCACCATATTATATCATATAAAGATAAGATGGTGCTTTAATAATCCCAGAGGGGAAATGCAAGGGCCACAGCAGAAAGTCATAGGACAAAAGTAGAAATTCAAAACGGGGAAAACAGACAGGCACCACATGGTGTGCGGTAAAGTACTGGAAGCCAGCATGTTCACATGGCTTGTGCGGAGGAGTCTAACTTAATTCATATTTGTCAGTGGGCGGATGTAGATTTATTCTTTATCAATTTCTTTGAGGATTTGATGTGGGAAAAAAAACAACAGTCACACACTAGTTGCTTTAAAGGGTTGAGGGTCCTGTACCGCTATTATTTGTGTAGAGACGAATAAAAAAATCTTACATAACGCGCATATATTCTTTTATTCTCGGAATTGAGATTCAATTGACTTTAAAACAGAGTGAAACTTCCGGAAAATGGGAGAGATATCACAGGGGATTAATAGCGTACAATTTTCTTTTGACAGGGTCCTCACTTATGCTGTCACATGAAAAAGCACTTGGCCCTAGTAATCGTAGTACGCCTCCAATGCCCTGCTCTCCTCGTCCTTAGCTTCGTCGCTTCTCTTGCTCTTCTCCGCCATGATCACCGACGTCACCACGGTGATGAACACCATCCCCGTCAGGATCAACACAATCACCGTCTCGCCCATGCACAGCTCGCCGTCCACCTCCGCCATAGGCCGACCCCGCAGCTCGGCCGGCTCGCTGCACCTCAGCTCCCGGTAGTCGTCCAGAAAAATGCGCCGGACGCGACCCAGCTTTTCGAAGACCCTCTGCAGCTCGCAGTCACAGTGCCAGGGGTTGCCCTCCAGCATCACGTGCACGACGGGCGTGAGCATGCCCAACAGGACCTTATAGTGCAGCCCCGAGAGCTGGTTGAAGCTCAGGTCCAGCAGGGCCAGGCTGGGGAGAGGCGTGAACACCCCGGGCTCCACGCTTCCAATGGGGTTCCCCCGCAGGCTCAGCACCTCTAGGGAGTGCAGGGTGGAGAAGAGGCCCGCCCCCAGCGCCCGGAGCCGGTTCTCCTCCAGGTTGAGCCGGCGCAGGGACATGACACCGCCAAATGCCCCCGGCTGGATCAGCTGGATGAGGTTGGCGCTCAGGTCCAGCCTGGTGAGGCCGTCAAGGGTCCGGAAAGTTCCACTCTCCAGCGCGGTGAGGCGGTTTCTGGCCAGGAGGAGCTGCGACAGGGAACCTAGGCCCAGGCCGAAGGCGTCCCCCAGGGCCCCTATCTGGTTCCCGCTCAGATCCAGCTTTTGTAAGCTCAGGAGGTTGATGAAAGCCCCGCCTGCCACAGACGTGATGTTATTGGTGCTCAGAAGTAGCACCTTCAGGCCCCAAAGTGCCCCGAAGGAGCCCGAGGGGAGGGTTGTCAGAAGGTTTTCGGACAGGTCCAAATACTCAGTGTTGGAAGAAAAGCTGCTGACAGAGTCGGAGATGTTCCCACCTGAGCAGTTTATATATTTTAAGTCTGGGAGACAGGTACATGCTTTGTAACAAGCTTTTACTGGCCCAGATAGAGACATGAAAGTATACTGGAGAAAAAGGAACAAATGGGTAGAAGGACTCATGTCTCTGATAATAGAAAAAAAAGAAGAAAAATGTGTTTGTGTTAAGGATTATCACCAAAAAAAGTATGCTTATATTGTCACATGGGAAATACATCTGAAAATTCTTTGTCTAGTATTCCCTAATGTACATTATGCTTTACAAACAAGAATCCCCGTTTCACATGAATAGGCTGAATTCATTGGCGCTCTTCTTATCAATATTAAAGTCCTCCACTCCGAATTCAAACACGCATGTCTCTCAAACAGACAATATTGTAGGCTAAGAAACATTTTAGACTTTGGATTTAAGCCAGAGGAAATGGTGGCGAGGTAGCTGTGAGGTAGCCTACTTTGCTTATTCCCTCCAAATCCTCTTAAGGTGTCAACCAACGCCTGGGAGAAAAAAAACATTGCATGTGAAAGAGAAAAGCTGCTGAGTAGGAATGATCGGTAAAACAACAGCAACCCAACAACACACAAACTGAATCAACAATAAAAAAGAAAAAACTCACAACTTTTCCTGGAAAAACTCGCGACTTAACTTCATGAACCCTAACATTTAAAATGTCCTACATCGGGTATGACCAGATAATAATACACAACTCTTACCTGTCTGTGGGGTGGCCTGTCTCTCTGTCACACGGTGACGAACAACACCAGCAGCTGTTCGCCAAATGACCAGACTGGCAGACACGGCGGACAGGTGAGGCCGCGAGTCTGTCACAAGTTGAAAGAGGGTCGTCTGATTGGTCCCCCGCTCTCCCGCTCCCAGAGCACACCTGGTGATAGGTGAGGGCCACTCGGGACAATAGCGCTGTGAATAATTCACGGCGAGCAGGAAAGAGCCAACGTTCCTGCTGCTGCCTGCTACCATTGTGAACACACACGCACGCACGCACGCACACACACACACACGCACGCACACACACACACAAAGGCGAAACGTGTTTCTGCCACCAGCCTCCTGAAATAACACTTAGATCACAGACACAAAAACAAAAGGAGAACGGCTATATTCTTTGACACGCCATGCAGGTGATTTCCCACACTAGATTTAATTACTGTACAATCTGGATAGGATAGGGGCCCCCGTGGGAAACAGCGCCGGAGCACTTGGAGAGCACAGCCACATAATTCAATCCTAAGGTGATTTCGCCCGAGCTCTGCATCTCGAATGCTGGAGGAGGTTAACAGAAAGACACAACAGCAGCAGCGTGTAATAGGTACTGTGTGTGTGTGTGTGTGTGTCCTGTGCCTGGATGCTGCTGGTGAGCCAGGAGGAATCACATTGAGGCGATACAGCCGCAGCATCATTCCTGCAGGCCCTGGGGGGTGGGCGTGGGGGGGGGGGGGGGGGGGGGGGGGGGGGGGCGAAGCTCAGAAAAAATTATT
>JAOPJI010000080.1:7000539-7013695 GCA_027122695.1 Merluccius productus
TAATAATAATAATAATAATAATAATAATAATAATAATGATAATAATAATAATAATAATAATAATAATAATAATAATATAATAGTATCATGTAATGTAACAATGACGTGGTTTACCTGGACATAGACATCCTTGGCCTCTCTGTGAATCCTTATTTTGTGAAGGCGCCCGTCGGCTAAATTCTGCCGTATGGGAACGAACACCTCGGGGTCCTTGTCCGCAAGAAGGTGGTACCAGAGCTGCAGGCTCCCTGGAAACACACACACACACACACACACACACACGCATTAACAACAATGTGTTTTTTTTAATGCACATAACACAAAAATGTGTGCCTTTAGCCATCCCTTTTTTTCATCGTCGTGAATATAAAAATACAAAAGATTAACGTGCCGAGGTGTCCCTGAGCAAGACACCTAACCCTAACTGCTCCCGGCGAGCTGGCTGTCGCCTTGCATGACTGACGCGCCGTCGGAGTATGAATGTCTGTATGAATGGGTGAATGTGAGGCAATAATTATAAAGCGCTTTGATTGGTCATACCTCTGAGAAAGCGCTATATAAATGCAGTCCATTAACGAAAGTGTATCTTAATTTTCAGGGCTATTTCACCAAACACGCGGGTTACCAGGTCTGAATATTTCAATGATGACACATCCATGCCACAGACTTGATCAATTTAACAGCAGCAGACTCGAGACTGTTTCAGTAATAATGAAGAGGGCATCCTCTTTCAGCACCATCACCTTGCTTCACAATGCATGTATCACATGCATGTAACATCACCTGCTGACTTGACCTGCAGTAGTCAAGAGGGAGCAACCGCCAGTTGAACGCCAACACTGTGTGTGTGTGTGTGTGTGTGTGTGTGTGTGTGCGTGCGCGTGTCTGTGTGTTAACATAAATAGATTGAACTACACTCCCACAATTGCCTTTCAGGATATATTAATTTCCATCCTGGATCTCTTTGCTCCGATGCAGAATATGTCAATATGCACTGAATGTTCCACCCACACAAACATTGGGGGATCAGAGGGAGAAAGGCTTTGCATTATCAAGTGGAGATGGGTCAATGTTACAATTCTGGATCT
The DNA here is from genome assembly GCA_027122695.1 of Merluccius productus. NCBI lineage: Eukaryota > Metazoa > Chordata > Actinopteri > Gadiformes > Merlucciidae > Merluccius > Merluccius productus. Next base: position 7,001,628 of record JAOPJI010000080.1, read on the forward strand.
GTTGGCAGAGGGATTTGCGCTGTGTTTTCGCACAGTCCTGAGTGTGCCACCAAGGAGCAAGATTACCGTGGATGAAGAGACGCGCAGCAGACAACTCAATATTTACATAGACCTGGACTCAGGAGGGGTCAGACGCAGCAGAGCGGAAAGAGAGGCGGCCAGAGATGATGGAGGTGGTGAGCTGCCGGACCACTACACTGAGTTTGCGTGCAGGGTGCACCGGGGGAAGGGGACGGTAAGGAAAGGTAAGGGCGAGGACGCAAGGAGGGAGCAAGGAGTTAGGCTGCAGGTCTTGGTGGGAAGTCGTTCAGGTTTCATTCACGTATAGGTTTCATTAAACCTCGGGTCAGTTAAAAGTCACACTCTATACTGCTTCTGTGCTGGAATATGTTTTGTTTTTCATGAGACAAAAAAAAAGAAATAATCATAAACATGCTACACTTGTAGTGGAGGCAGAATATTATTTAAGACGTTTCCCTCAATGGGAACTGGTGTTTGTTTTTTAATTGGGTGCTGCCCCAGACACCAACATGTTGTTCTCAGAAGTGATTGGCATTCGAGGAACTTTGAACAAACCTCAAGGCTAATTAATATTTTGTTCAACACATATTTCCCATGTATGCAAGTGGATACTTTACCGAAAGGTCTATCATATTTTTGGGGTTATTATTCAGTCGGGGAAAAATAAGTTGCACATCAACAAATATGCACAAGCTCAGATGTTTTGGATCAACCGTCTAAGACTGAATGGATTAATAACACATTCATAAAATTAACGATAATGAAAAATGCATTAGCAGTGACGTGACTTTTCTTTCGCTCTGTTATGCTCCTATCATGTGGGGAAATGAACATTGCAACAATGCTAACTTGGCTAGCCGATACAAAGCGCCTGAGGCCCTGTGTATCACATTGACCAAGCAAAGGACATACATCGCGTCACACCTGGGAGCTGCACAGATAACACGCCGTGTGTTGTATGCCACTAAGGAGCTCAGTGGGGACAGGGGGGGGGGGGGGGGGTTGCAGTTTAATAATCATGCAGCCCCTGTTTCCGGACCAACAGACATGATTAAAACGGACAGTCTGTTGTTTACCCGCATAGTAATTTTTTTGAGGCCAAGCACTGCAGGGCTTCATAAGCCTGCATTCAGCAACACTGGAATCAAAGTCCTGTGCTGTCCACACACACACGCTATGAATTCACCTTGATATCCTCTTGCTGTTGGGTGGTAAAACGTACTAGCTAAAAGGGAATCATTAAAAAACCCTATTCATGTGGCTTGCAGGACAGGTAGAGCTCTTAATGCGGGATGGGTAGGGCTCTTGGGGGAAAGGTCCGGAAAGGTCGGAAGGCGTAAACACACTGAATGAACTCAAAGTGATTTATAAGGGAACCGTTAGCCAGACGCTTAGTTCACACATTTACCCAAGTGCATATTACTAAGTGGGTATGTTCAGTCTGACAAATGACCAAAAGGAATATGCCAAAAATATACTTCAATAAAGTATAAAAACAAATATTAAGAAATAAATACATGAATTCGGTTTGTTATATGCATTTAAACCTTCCAATGAATTGCCTGGATCACGATAGCACTGAGCAGCCATACTGTTGATAACTTTCCCTGCCAATACAAACCAAAACAAAGCTGGTTCAAACAATACATTTTTCTTCTTGCTCACCAAAGCAACTGTTCATCAAAGCCTTAAAAGATTATTTAAAGGGAAAATTGGAGTCAACATAATTTTCCAAGATGAATAAAAGGCCGGGACCAATGGTGCTTCGACATAAAAGCTATTTTCTCACTAATTTTCAGACTAAGGGAGAGACGTATAAAGCATGCTGGTATTGCGTTCAGTCACAGGCAGGGAACATAGTGTTGAACAAAAGTGACAACATCTGCCACAGGTAATAAGGTCCATTGAATTTGAAGCATGCTAGCAATAGAAAAATGGATACATAAATGCAATTGTAGATCATGTTAACGGTTGGTTTTAGTTAGTCTTCGTGGCAGATTTAGGAGGTAGCTTTAGCAATACCACCACTTAATTAAAGTATCAATTGCAAGTGGACTTAAATGACAATATATATTGGCCCCTCCCACTCACTCAACAACCAGCAGACAAAGCCAACACGCGAGAGTCGTGTCAAAACTCAGCTGTGACAGTTCTTAATTTCTCTCCACCTCTCAAATTCATCAATATTAATCCTGATTTGACCCCTCTTTTTGTTGTTTGCTTTCTTATACATGCATGCAAGTATTTTTGCAGCTAAAGCGCTGGGCATGTAGTTAGCTCCGCCATAGCAAGAGTGCAACTAGTTCCTTGTGGTAGGGTACGCTTGTGTCTTGTCATGTTATAGTCCTCTACACAGAGAGTAACTCCAAATAAAGTAAAAACAAGATTTTGCTCCGGCCCCGAGTAAAACTTTCAAAATACAATTATATATAATATTTGTAGCTATCAGCATGTACTACAGATACATGTCGATCATTTTACTAAAAATACATATATTATTAAATCTTACACATTGTCACTTTAAAGAACAAAACAAAAAACTGCACAAAATGAGTACAAAATGGAAGACAAAATGCAAGACCGCATTAATAAATGTGTGTGTGAGCGTGTACCGTTGGTGGCCAGGATGACGGCGATATACTGCTGGCTGAAGGTGCTGATGCTCAGCAGCATGGCAGGCCGCTGGGAGGTGAGGAAGCTGAAGGCCACGTTCTCCCTGGCCAGGCTGCTCTCCCTGGACACGCTGGAGGCCTGCGAGCTCCGGTTCTGCATGACCGAGAAGGGCTCCTGGAAGGTGTAGGTGACTGAGGACTCGCTGTCAAAGGACACCGACACCTCTGGAAACGGGTGGGTCATGGGGGGTGAATGAAGGGGGGGAGGGGGGTGACAAACGAGAAACTTTAGCAGGAGCTCACTCTTTAACAAACACCAATAGCAGTCTCTGGGGTTCACCAGTCAACGGATATAAAAATATACTATTTTACTCCTGGTTTGCTACAAGTCTATGGAAGTCTAGGGAATTAAGCATTATAAATCTGTTTCATGGCATACACCTGTACACCTGCTACACCTAACCAAGTTGCAGATAACTTTTCTCCAAGAGAAACCAGAAAGTTTAATTCCTCCACCCCAGGAGACATTCTGCATTTTATTTATAATACATTCCTTTTAAACGCCAAAACTCAGAGCTCAGAGGATGCGGGATCAAAAGCAGAATCCATTGTACAGGCGACATCTGATAGGTCCACCCCCACAGTAATGGGATTCTGGATGTGTATGAAAGTGAAAGCTGGATCCTCCCAGACAGACTGGAAGAGGCTTGTGGTGCAGCCAGTGTCTGCCATCATCCACCACTCCCACTTTGATCCTCTCCTCATATCTAATCTCGGATCCAGCAGTCCAACTATGCTGAAGCAGAACTTCCAGAAACCAAAAACGGAAGGGGGAGGAGTTACGCCTTGTTTCCTGTTCCTCCCTATCCTCGTTTCGGAGATATTCTACCGAAGAGAAACTGATTAGGCAAGTAGACGAAGCATAAGTAGACGAAGCGTTAGTAGACAAAGTGTAATTTTACAGTGGCCAGTCTACACGGTGTTGATGTGAAACCTTTATAATAATAATAATAATAATAATTGATAGGTTTTATATAGCGCTTTTTTGGAGGTCACTCAAAGACGCTTTACATAGTGTGTGTGGGTGTGGGGGGGGGATATGACACCTTCTTTACTGTTATGCGCTTCCAGATCACCGCTTCCACCAACATGATTGGGCTAAACAAATATGAAGGGAAAGAAACGGCCCGATTTGAGCTCGTCTGCCATCAGACTTTAGATTAGTAATCTAAAGTCTGATTTGTGAGACATATCCAACCTCAAGCTTTTTTGTTTTTTAATATATCAAATATTCTGCGAACTCCCTCCTTCGCCGAAAATGCGGTGAATTTGAGTCTTACTTCATATATGTGTCTCCCACTCTCTTTGGCTTTTTTGGGGGGTGATAAATAAGCCCCCTTTTTTTTAGTGACCCTGTCGAGGAACAAAGGCACACAGAGCACGCTGTTAATGGAGGAACACCCTGTTAGAACAGCCTCAAATGAAATGACGCTACACGTGCTCGTCGTAAATAGGAGCGCTGCATTCAAATTGGGATGAATAAACCAGCTGAGAGAGCCGGAAAGCGCTTCTCTCCGAGACTGATTGGAGAGAAGATGCAGTCAGATGCGGTTCTGCATCTCAGCTTCAATTACCACCGGACTGTTCCACCTTGCAAGCGGTTTCACAGCCCTGGAACCCAGCCTAATAAATCTAAAAAAAAAAAAGATGAAGCAAAGCTTCAAGCACTTTTACTATGCTAGGGGGTTGCATAAAACGTCTTTACCGAGTGTTTACACTGACAACAAGTCAAGCTGTAAATGAAAATGCATACAGTTTCCTACCATGAGATAAACCATGCTTAATGGTGACCATGGATATTTGCCTCTACTTCCTCATTTGTCAGCACCAGCATGTCAGCTGGAGTCAATTCAACTGACCAGGTAGCAGCCAATTAGGTCACAGCAGAAGGTGTGTATGCCGTGTCATGCTGTGGCACCTCTCAGTGCTACGTGCAGCAGCTAGCGTGACTAAGTCAGCGGGTTGGAACCTAATGATTAGGCCAGACTTTGCCCACCTTCTCTGCAGGACGGCCCCCCGTAGGCGGACTGGGAGCAGTCGCAGACGTAGCCGCTGCTCTTCTCGATGCACCTCCCCCTGTTGTGGCACAGGCTGCTGGAGCCGCTGCAGTAACCAGGGCAACCGGAGCTGACACCGGATGTCATCTTGGCGCGCTCCTCCAGGTTAAAGTTGACGCCGTTGATGGCGAGCGTTCTGATGCAGCCCAGGAAGCCCCTCTGCCTGGAGGCCGTTCCCCCTGCAGGAAGAAGAGAAGAAAGAGCAGAAGAAGAAGAAGAAGAAGAAGAAGAAGAAGAAGATTCAACTTTATTGTCATTGCACAGGTACAAGGAAATGTGATCTCTGCATTTAACCCATCACTAGCATGCTAGGAGCAGCGGCCAACCACAGTGCAGCGCCGGCTCCAGGTCTATTGCTTAGCGCCTTACAGTCAAGGGCACCGGCAGAAGTATTACCATGGAAGTTTTTGGTGTGGGAGGAAACCTGAGCACCCAGAGGAAACCCACGTGAATACAGGGAGAACATACAGACTCCACACAGAAAGGGGAGAGAGAGAGAGAGAGAGAAAGAGAGAGAGAGAGAGAGAGAGAGAGAGACTAGAGTGGTAGCAGAGTAGTTACAGCAGTCCCTCAACCCCTCTTTTTTCTTGTTCCAGTGCTCAGTAGTAGTTCTTCAGAGCTGGACCTGAGTGCAGCTTCAAGTGCTTTCAACATGTTTTCTCCAGTTGAGAGGGTTGACTCTCTTTCCTCCAAGAAAATTATCCCTCGTAACAATGAAATGATTGACATGTCCTTGTTCATTTGTTAAACGCTTGCAAGGCAATGGGTTCACGGTATAATTGTACTTGTTGATTTCCAATCTTGTTGGCTGGATTCTTGCCTTTTAAACCAGGACACAAAGTGAGGGTAACTGCCTGACCAAGTTTGCACCTCTACTTCTACCCACAAGGATGTGTGCTTTCGCTTCATTATTTATCCTCTACACAAATATATGTCAGAGCAGGTGTGAAAGTAGGACCATCCTAAAGTGTGCAGATGACTCTGTTATTGTTAGTCGGCTCCAGGACAATGAGACCAGCATTTGTTTTGTTTATGGAAAATGTCTTATTTCCACAGTGACAAAACCATGACCTTATTCTACCGTGCTCTTATTTAATCTATCTTCTCTTCTTCTTCTTCTTTGGTGTCATGGTTTGGCATCTTTAAAGAACAGAAAATGTCTGTATGAAATTGTTAAATGGTCTAGTGTGCTGACTGGAGGGTCACACCTTAGCCAACCATCCCTGTACACCAGACAGCTACAGTGGATAACTGGCTCCATTTTAAATGACTCCCACCCTTTGCACAGTGAGTCTCAGCTTCTTCCTCCTGAAGAAAGGTCTATAGTCCTTTAAGTGCAGAACAAAGCTGTACTATATATAAAGCTTTGTTTCAGCAGCCATCACTCAGATGAACAAGTCGTAGCAACATGCACAGATGATACAGAACCAAAGTTTGTTTAGTTTTAGTGGTTTAAGTGAGGATTAGAACCTTGAGTACTTTAATAATAATAATAATAATAATAATAATAATAATAATAATAATAATAACACATTCAATTTATATAGCGCTTTTCAAAGTGCACAAAGACGCTTTACACAGAGACACAGGGCAAATGTAAAGTACATGCAGAAGATGAGATGAGGAGTAGAGGAGACATGAAAAGGGAGATAGGGGAGAGGAGGGAAGGAGGTTAACTGTTGAACGCCTGCTTGAAGAGGTGGGTTTTGAGAGCCTGTTTGAATGATGGCAGGGTGTTCGTCTGTCGGATGTGGTTGGGGAGAGTGTGTTGGAGAGAGGGTGCTGCAGCCAAAAAGGCCCTGTCGCCCCAGGTCCTGAGCTTGGTCCTGGGGGTTGTGAGAGTGGTTGTGTTTGCAGACCTGAGGGACCGGGTAGATGAGGGGTGGAGGAGGCGGTCAGAGAGGTAGGGAGGGGCCAGGTTATTCATGGCTTTGTAGGTGGTGAGTAGTTTATGATTTTGCCTACTGTCTGCGTTGTTTCAAAAATGTGTGTCAAGATGGACGCCTCGCCTACTGCCAACCAAATCTACATATGGGCACCAATAAAGTGACCTGAACCTGTGTAAAAGCCATGCGAAGACCTGAAACCACCATGCGATGCAAAATACCTCCTCTTTGGTTTGAAGCTTTGGGTTAGCTTTGGGTTTTGAAGCTTTGTTTTTTTCAAATTGTTGCATTAACCTTCACTCAAAGGTTTTTCTTTCTCATTTTGGGGGTATGCCCCAGGTCAAATACCATATTTGGAACAAACAGACAATTGCTTTAAAGCAATGCCTTGATACTTCAGAACAAAATGTTTATTCGGCTACAGAAAAACAACAAACAACCAATTCCTGTCAAGTATTGAAATAGAAATAGATAGAAATAGATGTGAATACTGCTCCACTGGAAGTGTATAAAGTTACAAAGAGCTTGTTGCATGCAGTTTGATGTAGTTAATTTGAGTCAGTCGGTGGGACGGACTGACTTAGTTACACCTGACTTTATCTGACTGAATATTGAATACTTGTGTGTGATGTAGACAACATGATGTTCACAGCTTAAATGGCCCCTAATCAAATACAAATATGAAATACAATGTTTTGTCCAGGCTCAAATAGTGGCGTCACTGCACAGCCCCCACAATGCTTTTGTGGAGCAGTGGGTTCAAGTGCTCAGCTTATTTTCCCTGTGCCTCTCCGACTCTTTGCTTGCTTTGCTTATTGGTTTTTCTGTCTACAAGTGTCTCCACATCCACAATATAATAACATAATAATGCTTTATATGTTCTGTGTCTACAGTTTTGTTTGTCTGCCACAGGTGCTTTGCTTTGCTTAATGCAGTGTGGCTAATATGTTTCATCTGCGTGTGTGATTTGTGCACACTTATGTGACTGCGTTGGCTTAATATCATTTTTTAAAAACCATTTCACATTTACGCTCACCTTTTCATTTTGGCTGAGGGAGTGCCACACTTAAAACCAGCCACACATTTGGCTATTCTCACGTCCATTAACCGCAACGGTTATTCGTGTACTAAATCACAGTCTATGAGAAGAAGAGAGGGTTGCCGGGCGGCCACTGCTCACCCACAAACAGCTGGCTGTTGAGCTGCAGGCGGACGTGTCCGTCGGCCGGCGCCTGCAGGAAGCGCAGGGGCAGCTGGTCCACCTGCAGCGAGGCCTCCTGCACGCTGCGCTCCGCCCGCACGTAGTGCCACTGCCGGTCGTTCAGGGGCACGTGGGACTTGACGCTCAGCACCACCGGCCCGTTGCCCACGTCGAAGGAGAAGGCCACCGCCGACGGAGCTGGTGAGCAGAAGGGCAGAAGGTGGTGTTTGGTGCGATTAATACCGCGTTCAAGACAACGACTTGAAATTAACGGTTGTCCGACTCAGAATTAAAGGTCGGAAATTTGGGTATCATTTCAGAGCTCCGGTTTGTCCGATGGCTGTGATGTCGGAAGTCGGAAATCTCCGGGTTGAAACTTCCCGAGTTTCGAGTTGCCTTGAACGCAGTATTAGTCTCACAGCAGATGAGCTCAAATCTGGCTTAAACAGGTCGTTTTCATTTCTTTGGCTTTATATTTATTTTGACCAACATGTTGCTGGAGGCGGGGATCTGTAAGCGCATAATTGGCTAACAGCGAACACAAACTTGACCAGCGCTAGTAAACTTTTTCCAGACATCGACGTTCTTAGAAAAAGGGTCAGGGTTAGAAAGTGTCTGTAAAGTTTTCAAATCAACAGTGCAGACTGGCCACTGTAGAAATACACTTCTGAAAGCTTCATCTATCCAAATGAGTTGAATCGTGAGTTTAGTGAAACATCTTTTCTCTGACAGTTGTAAGTTTGGTCTGGTCTCTGAATGTGTGTTTTTAAATTATTTTTATGAATGTTTTCATAAAATGTTTTCAATGTTTTTATTAGGTGTTTTAGTGTGAAATGGGTAATAGTATACATGTCAATCCCTTTTCCTGCCTGCCTCCTAGTCTAAACTTCAGGACTGCAATGGAAATAAGTCATGTGACTTTTTTGCGATATCCTGATGAATTTTAGTATTGTATGCATTTTTGTGTATTGTATCTTTAAATTCATCAAAGAAAATCAATCAATCAATCGTGTTGGTTTACTGCCCAAGCTTTGTGCTGTTACCCTCCAGAAGTTATGCTATATAGCATAGTAGGACTGCTGGATCCGAGATTAGCTGTGATTCAATCTTGCATCCAGCATTCCTGTTTCATTCCCATGAGTAGATAAAGCTTTCAGAAATGGATTTTAAGGGGAGTGCATTTCTACAGTGGCCAGTCTACACACTGTTGATTTGAAATTACACTTTTTTCCAAATAACTAATGCTGGTCGAGTTTGTGATCGCAAATTACATGCTTACAGATCCCCGCCTCCAACAACATGATTGGTCGATACAAATATGAAGTGAAATAAAGTGAAATGCCCTGTTTTGAGCTTGTCTGTCAGACTTAAAATATTAATCTATGGTCAGATTTGTGAGACTAGGTGTGATTAAAGATGATCCTATATCCTACTATATCATGTGACCTGTGGAAACATGATACGACGACGACCCCGAAAAAGGATTTATGAAGTGCTGGGCAGACAGCTCATCAATATCTCACATTGTCCCCTCGGCTATGGAGCGCTGAGGTAATACATTATGGCCCCCGATATGAAAGACTTTGTGTTTCCCTGTGATTAATTGTGTGAGGTCCCTGTGTGTATAAATGTTGTAGAACTGTTATTATTTAACCAGTTTTAATGTTTACTCCACTCTCTTGCCCATCCATACGTAAGATATTTGTTAGATTTTCTTCCCTGCCTGATACACAATATAATTTCCCTGTTTTATAAGTCAAGTAGTTTTATTGCCCAATCCGTCAGACAGTTCTTGCAAATGTAGATCTATATTTATGGCAGTGAGGTCGATTTTTCACACGCTGTGTCATCCTCCGAATGACAGACAGATACTATACTGCAGTGCAGCAACAATGCTTATTTCTATATTTCCCTTGAAAAAAAATGCACAAGGACTTGCTTGTCAATCCTAGCCCCTACGTCTTTTTCTGGTATTCAGCAGGAATCCCAGGTTGATTACATAGTCAGTGGAGAAATGATCCTGCAATCGGCGGGGCTTATGTGACAGCTTGATAATATGCTGTTGGCTTTGTCATTAGGATTACATCACGCTGTGATGAACTGACAGTTACATTCCACTGAAATTGAATTATCACCTATGGTTGGCATTTCCCTCTGAAAAGAAACAAAAAAGATGGCTGACAGCTTTTAGGGGGGTGTCGATGCATGTGAAGAAATAGTATGGGTGCTGCATCCCCAACCACGCGGCCATGTACGCGCAATCTCCCGGAATACCCTTTTTTTCTCCACCCTTTTTTTTTACGAAGAAGTGACAGCACCGTTCGCCGGTGTTGTGAACGTCCTGTACTCACAGCTGAGCTCCACTCGGATGAAGTCCTTGAGGCCCAGGTTCTCCAGGAAGACCCCCGAGGGGGCGCTGGTCTTGAAGTAGAAGGAGATGTCAGAGCCCAGCTCTGCCTGGAGGGTGGGGAAGTGGAGATAGGAGGACTCCTGGTAGAAGGAGGCTGCGTTCCACGTGGACTCTGCCACAGACAAAGAAAAAAAAAAGAAAAAAAGTGGGGCAAGACAGGGAGACAAGGTGAATGTAGGATTTTTTAAGAAAGGAAGTAGGGAAGGGAGGAAGGAAGGAAGGAAGGAAGGAAAGAAGGAGGGGAGGAAGGAATTCATTCACAAGTAAGAATATGAAATATCCTCGCTTACAAATTGCTTCACAGAATATTATAAATCAATAAAATAAATAAATAAAGCACATTTTGACTGATAATTTGACAAAAATCCAGCCAGTGGTTGTTCATCATCCACCGTCTGACAGCTCATTCCCCCCCCGGCAGCAGGGAGTGTCAGACGCTTTCCGCGACAGCAGAATGAAAAGATGGAAAAGTCAAAGTCTCTCTGTGCGGGCGAAAGGGTAGCACCGCTCGCACCCTGGCACACAACCGCACGGTGAAGCCCACGGCAATGGAGGATGTCAAAATAAGGGCGCGTGTTAAAACGTGAATATGTGAGTGCGAAAAACTACAACCTGATCAAATCCCTATATACAAAGGAAGTGAAAAACATGCGTCAGGTGAAAGAACCGCCTGTCACCCGGGAGGAGGAGGAGGAGGAGGAGGAGGAGGAGGAGGAGGAGGAGGAGGAGGAGGAGGAGGAGGAGGAGGAGGACAAGTCCTATCTCATCTCAAAGTCTTATTAAAAACAAATGTAATGAAACCGTAAAAAAAAAGAAAAAGAAAAATTGAAGCAATCAAGGAGCCTATTTGCATCCCAAAGCATTTAAAGAAGAAAAAAAAATCCCCTGAACAAAAGCGATCACCTACTGTCGCCATAACAACGCAGAGCGCCGACGTGGTACACAGCTTCGGAGCCGGTGCGGTTGGTGTCTCCGATCACGATCTGGCTCATGGGCAGGTGGTCTTTGTAGGAGAGCACTCCCGTGTCATTAGACCTGTGTCGCCCGGAGGGAAGGGGACAGAGGAGATACTTCCTGAGTTCCTTTGCATTAACTGGAACACACACAGAGTAAACACAGAGGGAGCTATACATCAGCACAACGCTGACATGCGCCCCAGGACATAATATGTAAATTGAGGTAGTTTTCAAAAGCAACAGGGAGAGGATTCACCGGAGAGGAACAACGCTGCGTGATGTTAATGATTTAAGTCAGCGTTTGATCAATACTAAAATAACCCAGTGCAATACGCTTTTTTTTACAATCATATTACTGTAAAGGTGCAATACATGACACTATTTTGGTCAATTAAACTACTACGTCTGACCGTTAGAAGTAGTGATGCATTTCTTATCGTAACTTTACTTTGTTTTTTTCTGTTTTTTTTTTGGCTAATTTACGGTCCTGCCGACTCCCACTTCCTGTGTGAATGTAGCTAGAGTGCCTTTAGAGCGGTAACACCGGTGAATTACCACCCGCCAAACGCTTTCTGGCCATTTCGAAATAGAAGTGCTTCAATTTCCACCAAACAGTGTAGGTGTGGCTGTTGTGGTAATAGTGTGTGTGTGTGTGTGTGTGTGTGTGTGTGTGTATGTGTGTGTGTATTCTGCAAATGTGTGTGTGTGTGTGTGTGTGTGTGTGTGTGTGTGTCTGCGTGCGTGCGTGCGCGTGTACCACAACGTACCAGGCGTTCGTGGCGGCGTCACAGTTACAGAAGTAGTTCATGTCCTGGCAGTTCTCCTGCAGGCCACAGGAGCACTGCTGGACCCCAGGCAGGAAGCC
>JAOPJI010000080.1:7028900-7046718 GCA_027122695.1 Merluccius productus
GTACTGGGCCACAAAAAACCGCCAATGACAATTAGGGACAAAACCCCTCAACCCCCCTTCCCCGCTCGGAGGGTAGGGGCATCCTCGCCCCCTTCCCCCCCCCCCCCCCCCCCCTGTGATTCCCCATCCGCTGCCTGGGGTTGGAATTCCACATTGAAATTCCATTACGGATTCCATCATTGCAGTCAGTGAGCAAAATTGGCCACTCTCACCCCCTCTTTTTCCCCCTCTCTCTCTGTCTCCCTCGGTCTCTCCTTTCTCTTGTAAGTAAAGGCCTTTTAACACAGCAATCAGCGCTCTGGAGTGCAGAAGGGTGTCTGGGATGAAATGTGGCTCTTTGACCCCCTCTGATTCACGTGGACAGAAGAAGCCACAAACAAAGCTCCTACCCCCGTAGCCCGGCGCATAAGATTGCAACCGTAATGACGAAGTAGTTACGGTTAAATGCAATGTAATAACAATGCCAAAATAGTTTTCCCAGCCAATTCGCCCTCCTTTCTAATTAGGCAATACCCCCTCACACAGCCGCACACACGCACACACGCGGGTAGACTCAGACACACACACACACCCCTGAATCCATTAAGTCCTTGCGTCTGGTATAAATAGATATGTGCTAATGTGTAGAGACGGTCAAGGTTTTGGGGCAAAAATGAGGAATCTGGAAAATGAGGACAATTAAAATGTGCTTGCGGTTCATAGTATTAAGAGGTAATTGACTCGCCTCCCGATTACAAATAAGATGGAATGGCTATCAGGCGCATAGTGGATGTTGTCTGGTATAGAAGCCGGCTCTCACCACGCTGTATATCTGGGGCTTGCGTCTCTTGGCCAGGTCGATGATGTTGATCCCGTTGTAGTACAGGTTCTCAATGCAGCCGTGGAAGTTCTTCCTCATGAAGGTGCCAGGCTTGCCGGGAAGGGGGATGCCCCCGAAACTTAACTTGGGAAGAAAAAGCAAACTCCAGTGTTAACCATCAGCCGTTTAATGGCGGCTTCTGGTAGTTGTACAGATGTCAAGAGAATACCATTAGAAAATAATCGTGTATAATATTTCTAAGCCATGTTATGCTAGGGTTAGATTATAATGTCTTATACCATGGCCTGGGTGAATACTATTCTAATTGGCTAGAGGGGTGTTATTTAACGGAGCAGTCTTATCACCGGTCTAAATTAATGTGCTAAACGAAAAGTTAATAACTGGCAACTTGGACCGGACTCGGATGGGACTAAAAGAAATCCACTTACGCACTAATTCTACTACTACTACTAATACTAAATACCTTGTGTGGCATTGTACCCTCGCTATCTTTTGTTTTTTATACGAGGAATGAGATAACTTAGCAATTATGAGTGAAACTTGTTCTATTGACATCCTTACTGTACCGACAGCGATATGTTGTTTCACTTTCTTCTGACAAATGTACTTTGTAAGTCGCTTTGGACAAAAGTGTCTGCTAAATGCCCTAAATGTAAATGTAAATGTAAATGACTATGTATAGAAAGCTTCCCCATTGCCAGGTCGTTACTAAGATCATCTCTATTTACCAGAGTAATAAGGTAACGTTGCCAGGTCGTTATTAAATAAATAAATAAATTCATTGCATTTATATAGCGCTTTTCAAGATACATAAAGTGCTGACATAGTGTGTGTGTGTGTGTGTGTGTGTGTGTGTGTGAGGGGGATATGACACCTCATCCACTACCAGTGTGTAGCACCCACCTGGGTGACGCACGGCAGCCAGTATGCGCCAGAACGCTCACCACACACACTGGCTCCCACAGTGGAGAGGTGAGGAATGAAACCGGACTAATAAGGTAACGCACTCCATATAAATCGTATGTTAACTGACATTTGGCATTAGTCAGACCCAGGCATTACTCAGACTCATATATTTCTCCAGTCATTTGCCGTTTGTTTACAGGCACACACAAAGTGGCCATGGTATAAGCGGGATAATTCACTCCGAGGTGTGCGGTTATCTAAAAATAACGCACGCCGTGGGGGCTATGAACCGGGGGTTTGCCTCCGCAAAGTGTATAATCTTCGTTGTGGATTATCCCTTGCATTTAACACGGGGTAGGTCTAACAACAAGAAAGCAAAAGGAAAATCCTCCTTCTCACCATAGGTGTGACGTGTGTTTGCATGGGATGCATACCTCATAGTCCACCTCCAGGGAGTCACCGTCTCCCTTGGTGCGGAAGTGCTGTGTGTGGGAGTCCACTGTGAGGTTGACCTGCTTGTTGAAGCGCTCAATGAGGACCGAGTGCCAGTGCTGGTCGTCCAGAAGGCTGCCCAGAGTGACCGCTACGCGCCCGGCGCTGGATCTCAGCCTCGTGTCGTCTGGAGCGCGGCCACAACAAAAGAGAAACGGAAGAATAAATATATGGAAGTCGACTGACAAATCTGATGAAGTTGTAGGTAGTTTTTTTTTTATTGTACCAGGGTCAGATCCCTCCAGAGTGACCCTTTAAATGTCTGAGGCCACCAAGTCAATGGAGCTCAGGCGCAGCGGTAATTGGATAGGCAAAGGATGAAAGACATGTCAGACACGCACACACACACGCACACACTCACACACACACACACACACACACACACCCCAACGATAAACAAACACACAGCTAATCTTCACACCACACGATGAGACGTAAAGGGGCCTATGAATCTATCCTGTCATGCTACTCGCTGGTCCCTGCCGGCCAGTTAACTGCGACCCCCGTCTCCCCGCCCTCACCCCTCTCGTCCAGGTTGAGGTAGAGCGCCAGCCGGCTGCGGTGGAGCTCCAGGGTGATGTAGTCTCCCCTCTGGCCCTCGCCGTGCAGCAGCACCCCCTCGGCCTGCCGGCTCTTGAAGCGCAGGGAGACCACGTCCTTCACCGTGGACATGGACTTCTGGTTGAACCGGTAGAGCAGGGAGCTGCGGCCGTCAAAGTCCGCCACGTCCGACTCTGAAAAGGTGGACGATATTGTGATTTTCTTTTCAGCTTTATTGAAAAGGAACATTGGCCAACAAAAGATGGAAGTTATGTGTATTTTTCATATTGTGCATATCGTACATTGTATGTCTTTTCTTAAGTACCAGCCCTCGACAGTCAGGCAGTTTGTATGTGTTGTATGTATTCTTTGTGCCCCAAAACAAACCTACATTTTTACTTGGGTGTCCTGCAAGCTGAAAGGTTCTGGGTTCAATCTCCACTGTCTGTAGCCTGTAACCCGTAGGTGTCCTGAAGCAATATGCCTAACTAATAGCTGCTCCTTCCATTACATGTATCTGTCTTCACTGTAATTAACATTGGGTAAAAGCATCTGAATGACTAAATATCAAAGACCACAGGCTGTTACATGCACATTCAATCCCAATCAATCCCAATGCTTATCTCCAGTGTGCAAATAAGTGTCAATAAATGTGTCGAATGTGTAAAAGGTATAGAAACAAGTGAGATGCATCTCATTTGTTTCCCTAATTTTTGCAAACTTTTTTTTTTCTACCCATTGACAGTGTGTATTGTCACGTGATTGCAATACTTAGCACCCCCCAACCGCCACCCCCCCTGTCCCTCCTACAAACATAGCGCCTATACACATCGTGCTTGATTGCTTTGAGACTCAGTGAGACACCTTGACACAGAGCAGACTGACATTTAAGTGTCTCCGCGTGACAGACAGGAAGCTACAGTGACAGCGGGGGGATCCCTTCATCCTTCTCTTATTGTTTCATACCACGGAGGCTTGCACTTTGTATCAGCTAATATATTCCTAATAAATGGGATTTCATAAACAAATGCCATTCCCTGTCGCTACAAGCACGTGGCACAGTCCAGGCCTTTGGGAGAGTACATATTAAATAGGTAATCTCACCGAGTCATTTGAAGTGCTGCACAGTTTTGCACCCTAGTGGTCGCCTTGTTTATTAAGGGTATATTATCGTGGGCCTACAATGCATCTGTAGTGCCACAGTAAGCCTAATAGCTGACAATAATAAATAATAAATGTGTTAAATCCCTGTGAGAGAATAAAAGTTTGACTTTAGCTTTCCAATCACTGCAATGCTATTTTTGTGTACTGTTTTTTTAACAGCATAATCTAATATTTAATGCATTAATCGTTTCTGAAATGCCTTTTTTTCTGGTAGACGTACCATGGTTTCCCACAAACCTTTTGCAACCCCCCCCCCAAAAAAGAAAAAAAAATGTTACTTTTCCTCCTTACATGCTCAACTGGCCATTGTTGCTCAAACTGAATTCATCCCCATATATCCCCAAGAACCTTAGTGAGACCAGTTATCATTTTGGGATGATTTTGCAGTCTTGCCTACATATAATTCTGCCCTAGAGAGACACTCATACATAGATTCATGAATGTATGGATTGCTATTCTGTAATGCAACAGAATGAGAACTGCATAGCAATTCATCTTTCCCAGAGAATCTCTCTCCCTTCCCCTCTGAACCCCCGGCTTTTCCTCTTTTTTTGTCCCCAGCTGTGTCTCCATATCTTTTTATCCTCTCTCAATCTCCTTCTCACCCACACACATGTCTCTCTCTTTCCACCTGTACTTTACCTCTGCACAGCTTGAGCATTGATTGAAGTCCCTATAGTTTTAGACTTGCATGATGACTGAATTCAACTCTCAAAATAAAAAAATAACACAAATACAAACTAATTCCAATACTACAACTATGTCTACTACTACTACTACTACTACTACTACTACTGCTTCTACTACTACTAATAACATATAACAATAATCATAATAGTAATAGTAATGATAATGCATTCTACCTTACTTCTAGTGCACAGAGTTGTAGCCAAGATGGAGGTAGGTTACTCGGTATAAAATGAAGACATTGTTCCTTTTGATCAGATCCTTCATTTTGAACATATGGCATTTCTTAACTGAACCCTTTTCTACTGTTTATCCAACTAACCGTAGCACATTGTTTACTAGCGAAGACTACCCTATACCTCAACCCTCTGAAGCTGTGCTCTTACATTTGTCAATTCATGTTGATGCATGCAATGCCAAGCGGCCATTCGAGAGAGGTCTGGCGGGCTATTAAAAAGGCAGCAAGGTAAAACGACCCCCACCACCCATCTCACTCAAGAAGCTGTCCTTCACACGGCGGTAATTCACCGGCCCATCCAGTTTAGTGCTGCTTAACATCGTGTGGGAGCGGCTTTCACTTGCACCTGCCATTAACCAGCTTTAATAATGGCGAAAGAGTCTACCCATGTTGTTGTTGTTTTTTACCCAGTTAGCCTAGGAAACAAAAAAAGTAGTTTTCTCAATCTTAGCAATTGTAGCACTGCTAGAGGTACTCTTAAAAATATATTTTCTGAAAACTGTATATACTCAGAAGCAGAGGCCTATGTTTCTTACTTATTTGCATTAATCTTTTTATCTCCTGAAAAAGAGTTTGTGCACATGTTAGCCATACTCCAATGACAAAAACAAAGTTTGGATGCCACCGTTGTAGAGCAAGGTAGGCCTATATGGTAAAAATGAGTTTGCCTCAGGACAACTGTGACCGAAACAGATTGGAAGGACCCTTTACAGACGTGAATGTCCTCAGTGAAAGGGCTTGGATACCACAACCAACATCTGTGCATCTTTCACTGGTGTGTGTGTCGCACTGGGACCAGTTGCAATAGCTAAGTTCAAACCTAGATATAACCCACACAATATTGTGGGTTGCACCACACAATATTGTGATTTTCCAAGTTCTTATAGTGCTTAGTAGTTACTAAATATTCACATCTACCTAAACGGTGTAAATTGTGGCAGTTGGTGACAAAAACTGTTGCACTGGGACAGTGGCGCTCAGTGCAATGTGCCGATGCCAGCAGCGGCAGCCGTTTTCCACCTGTGTTTTTTTACAACACAAAGCTATTCTAAAGTACATGAGTACAACAAAAGATACAAGTCAATTCCGAATGTGCCATGCAATGTCGAACTCTCCGGTCTTCTCAAGCAAATTGCTCAGCTCAGTGTTTACAGCGTAGCTTGCTGTCGATTCCTGACAACTTTGTTGCCTTCACGTTGAAGTGACAACAAACAGCTTAAATTCAACTTACACATTACTAAGTTGTTTCCAGACATTCACTTGAAATTGAATTTAGTAAACTGCTTTGAGACTAACAAGTGGCTACTAAGGACACATATATATATATATATAGCTGGTGCAACCCAGTCCAGATATGCAACGCATGGCGAGAAACTGTGTCAAGCGGTGTCTGTGTGTGTGAGTGCTCCTACTAGTGTGGGTGCCGTAGCAGCTGCTCAGGGCAGTGGAGACTGACTCACTGTAGGCACAGCCGTACACCTCCACTCTGAGGCCCAGCCAGCCACTGGGGTTCCAGTCCAGGGGGAGCAGACGCAGAAAACGTGTTCTGATGGAATGGGAGAGCTTGTTCTGCACCACGGCGTCCGAGTTCATGTTCCCCTGCAGCCTCTGCACAGAGAGAGAGAGACAGAGAGAGAGAGAGAGAGAGAGACACACACACACACACACACACACACAGACAAAGACAGAGAGAGGGGGGGTGGACAATACAGACAGATTTACTCGCATTCTATGGACACATTGAAACCTACAATGAACAAGTTGAAACAAGCAACACAATTGTGGTAAATAAATGACATGGCAAAAGTTATTGGTTACTATGGTGTTCTAGGTGGTTCTAGATTGTGTTTATTGTGGTTGCTAGGGTGGTCTACGTGGTTCCTAGGGTGTTCTGGGTGGTTGCCAGGATGTTCTGGGTGGTTTTTAAGGTGTTCTATGTGGCTTTCTATGATGTTTTGGGTGGTTGCTAGGGTGTTCTGGGTGGTTGCTAGGGTTTTGTAGGTGGTTGCTAGGGTGTTTCAGGTGGTTGCTAATGGGTTCTAGGTGCTTTAAATGGTGTAGGTGGTAGCTAGGATGTTCTGGGTGGTTGCTATGGTGTTTAAGATGGTTGCTAGGTTGTTCTGGGTGGTTGCTAGGGGTGTTCCAGGTGGGTGCTGGGGTGTTCTGGTTGGTTGCTAGGGTGTTCTGGGTTTAAAAATAATTTAAAACATATATACATAGTAATATATATGGAGTCATTGTATATATGTTTGGATAGTAAGGGAGTGCTGTGATTTGGTTGTTTTTGCAGAGGAGGATATTCTCATATTCTTCTACAATGAGAGGTGGCTACAACCATTAGGGAGAAGGGAGATTATTTTTATGTTGTATGTTTACATGGCAGATGGTATTCTACCACTTTTTGGCATTATCCTGATATTGGCACTGATATGCACTACATTGTTCTTTGAACAACCACTATACTGATACTTATTATTTCACATTGATTCTTAATAAATATATAACCTTAAATGTGCATCTACATGTGGCCTCCTCTAAATGCTACCATGCCTTAACGTTCCTGTGTTGTAACGTGTAACAACCCGTGTCTTTGACCAGTTGTGGTGGTGGTGGGGGGGGGGGTTAAAGAAGTCATAGATGTGTATACAATTTTGTTTGAAAACAATGACCTTTTTAAGGAAATAATGTAAAAGTGATGTCAACAAAAGGCTCTTTAATGGGTTAGCTATGATAATTTTTTGGTATGCGATTGTTTAATACAAAACTATACAACAATCATTAGAAATGAATGTTACAAGCACAGAATAAGCAAAAAGTGAAATATAAGTCCGGAGTTATTCATCGCCGAGTTGCCCATGCCTTTACCAGTGGTCAACTCGGGTAGTTGACCAGCTAGCAAGCTACTTTGAATCGCTCCTCAGTACTTCCACTCAGAAAGTGATATGTCTTTGTAAAAAACATTGTTCTCTTTCACCCTCCTGATGCACCTCCATGTCCTCTCCAATCACGGTGTTCAAATGTAATTGAGCTGTATAAGTTGGACCAGAACAAACCTAACCAAACCTCTCCACATGGACCCTCAGGCGTGCAATAGATGGAGTCTGCCTGACATCCTCCCCACTCTTTGCGGTGTGTCTTGAGAGAAAGTAAGGCGGGTTAACCTTGCACAGAGCCAGATTGTCCACAAGGAACCATTTGTCAACCCTAATTGCCATTTCAGGTGTGAGTAGGTTTGTGATGCCAGGCATCTTGAAGATCTCACGGTCATTCATGGATCCTGCATACAGATCAGACACAAATGTACCGTGCCAATGATGGCCTTGAATGTATGCATGACATTTGTATGTGGAAAAAACAGCACTCTGCAACAGGAGAGCAGATGGAGTCTTGCACAGTATTTCAGTGCAGCCACTCAGTCAAGCACCACTTTCGTGTCAGGGAAAGCAAGAAACTCTGGTTGAGCTCTCTTCACATGGCATCCACATACATTTGCTTCCAAGCAGGTTGCATAGGAAGTGTGTCCAAATTGCAATAATCCTGCTGGCTGTGGTGCAGTGAATGCCAAACCGTTCTGCTAGATCCCTGGGAGGCAGGCCCACTGACAGGTGCATGAGGAACAGCAACAGCTCATCTATTGGTGGACGTTTCTGTGAAAATCAATACGTGTTCGGCCTAGATACTGTTCTACATTATAGTTATTGAACACGTGCATCCATGCCACACCACTTCTATGCTGCATGCCGTTGTTGACTGAAAGAACTCAGCTGCTGGCAGAGGCAGCCTCGGCGTCTGTGATCCGCACTGCAGGCTCCAAAAATGTCCGAAAGGCTTGGAGATGCTTGTATGAGGCAAAACTAAGAGTGTAGACTCCATTTGATTTCAAAATGATTTTCCCCAAAGTAAACATGTTTTCAAACTTGTACATAACAACACACTGATAACAGGTCGGTGTAATGCTCGTCCAACCATGCCAAATGTTGTGTGCCGAAAAAGGGTGTGCAGCTGTAATCTGCCAATGCAAGGCTTAATTCTCGTTTGTCATCTCGGTTGCCATATACCGCCATTGCTGGAGTCACACAGTAATCATGACCAGGCGCTGCTGTTTCCATTTTCGGACTCTGCAGTCTGCAGTCAGGTCCGGGGTAGGGCTCTCTGCCCTTGGCCGAAACTCCTAAACATTAGGTGTTGGTGTGGGTAGTGCATACTCATTCCAGGAAAAGATAAATGTTTGTTTAGAAAAATAAGATTATACATTTTGATGTATAATATGGCAATGGGGTCTAAATATTGTGTGTATATTGTAGTGTAGATAGTTCATATTTTGTACACTAACAATTCTGGAACACAGAGAGAAAAAATCCCATGTGTGTGTATGTTGGAGTTTAATAAGGGTTAGAACAAAAGAGACTTAAAAAAAGTATAAATGGTATAAAAGTGTTGAGTCATTCCATAACCATTTGGATAGTAAGGTATTATAAACAGTTATAATTAATGTTGTAGCCTCAAATATGAAGGAGGAGTTGAGTAAGGAAGTTTGGGAAGAATAGCACAAATTAAAATAATAACTGATAGATAATAGGAGTTGTGCAGCTAAAGCTGCACACCTAATAAGTATGATAGATAATCGGAGTTGTCCAGCTAAAGCTGCACACCTAAAAAGAACCAGGGCTTCCCCATTCAATCTCCTCCCTTAGAGAGAAAAATGACAAGCTCTCGGTGTGAAATAGTGAGATGTCGTTATTCTTCTTCATCTGCCTCTCCCCCCGCATTGACATTCTGCGCCATGACGCAGGCCAGCGGACATAAACGCTGAGAGATAGGGGGAGAGATAGAGAGAGAGAAAGAGAGAGAGGTCGAGAACAGGAGACAGAAACAATGAGAGATGCAGGCAAATGTAAAGAAGAAGTGAGAGGGAGAGAGGGGGAGAGAGAGAGGGAGAAAAATAGAGAGAGAGAGAGACAGAGAAAGAGAGAGAGAGAGAGAGAAAGAGAGACAGAGACAGAGAGAGGAGGAGAGAAAACTCTCAGATGACTGATGACATGGGTTGCTTCATAACAGATTTGAGGCGGAGGGTGACGCGTCAAATCGATGACGGCGTCCATTAGAGAAAGTAACCAGAAGATAGATTGTTGTCACGCATGCGATCCAGCCTTTGTAAATAGCTTCACAAAGTAAAGGAAGGACAATAATTTCAGCGAAGGCAGCAGATGAGAAAAAGACCCCCCCCCCCCTCACCCCACACACATACATTACAGGCACACACACACACACACACACAGTACATTGTAAAATACGCAGAGAAGCGGGACAAATGAATGAGCGGCCTATATCTGGTTGGGAGCAACAAAACAGACGGCAACGCTCCTCTCCGAGGGAATGGAAACAAGAAGGCATGGCGCGGCGTCTTTGCAGATAACGAAGGAGACAGACCAACAAGGTAGCCATTATGGCTGTTACTGTGATTTATGCCCTGCGTTTTCCTATTTTGAGCCGTTTAAGTGGGGCCCGGTGGCTGAGTCTTTAAACGAGGTGCAAGCTAAGCACTTAGACGAGGAACTGGTTTCTATGTGGGCTGGACAGGGGAGGTGTTGCCTTACACATCTCGCTGGGTGTGGGAGTGTGTGTGTAGAGGGGGGGGGGGACTTTTGTTCAAGGCATGCATATTGCTTGAGTGTTTAGAGCTGCTAAGAGCATCGTCAATCGGGGTGGAAAAACAAGACAAACAAACAAAACAACAAGCCGCTAACTGTAAGCCCCATCAAAAACTGGAAATATGGATCGAGCCGAGTACACAGGTCCATTTGATCTTGAGTCTGGGGGAATTAAACTCATAAAAACTACCCACAAGCTGTATAACTTATACAACAACCTAGTGAACCATGAATGTCAATGCTTCCATTTTGCCTGTGAATACACAGGCATGTTTCTAATCCCTGGAAGACAAAAACCAAAAAAAACAGGTGTGCTGACAACTGCAATTTGAACCCCTAGTGAAAATACGGAGCATTATCCAAACTGAACAGCGAAGGCTTACGTGTCATGTCCGCCTGTTACGCTAACCTAGCTTACATACTGCAAGCTCCCAAATGTCATGAAGAGGAATGGCCGCTGGCAATAGGCTATGCAGTCTAGTCAGTGGATCATCTCATTAGCTCACAGGGCGACAGAAGGCTCAGTAGCTGTCTGGGTCATTACCAGTGCTGTGCAATATATATATATATATATATATATATATATATATGTATGTGCCTCCAGATTCTTCCTTCCCATTCACCCAAGCCACGGCGAGGAGGACATCCTGTGCTGTGACTTTACTCCCATTTTCCCTGACTTCAGTAAAAACAAAAATAAAAACACGGCAACAATACATCTCCTCCAATTACCTGGCTGGCGTGAACCATGGGACTTTGGAGCTGCGGAGCACACCGCCCCCCCCAGACCTCCCTGTGGGATCCAAGGGGGCTCGGAGGTTAGTCATTGTCCAGATAACTGACTTCATTATTTCCATTCTCCGTCAAGAACCCGCCCCCCCCTCCGCTCCCCTCCCTCCCCCACTCCCCCTTCGTTCATTAAGGCTTTTTTTGCTCTTCCTCTCACGTGACGAGATCCCTTGAGCAATCATTGCGTGCGTCGGTTTGTGACCTACAATAAGCACATGCATCTGCAAAGTAATTGGGGTATGAGTGTACGATGTCACGTGTTGCATGCTACGCTGGGTGATGGAAGAAAACAAACAAAGAAAAGGGGAAACATAAACCAGTCATGCAGTTTATTCGGTATTGTCTTATGCACCAGCCAATTAAATCAAGAAACACACTGACTGGTATGACATAGCAGACACTGAACCAAGACACAGTTTAGCTATGACCTTGAGTGGAGCCCTAAAATCCTTGGTTGGGTGAAAAGAAAGTCCCATTTGTTGAAGCAACCCTGTCTTTATTATTCTGTCTATCATCATCCTCCTCAATAATTCATCTGTTAGGATAACCAAAACGTCGAGACCAGCTCAAATGTTTCTCTCATTAGTGTTCATGCAAACAACATTTGTATTCATCGTTAGGTATTCACTATGTCTAACATATCTGGAGAGTTAACAAGCGTGAAAACGTGGATCTTTATTACAGCCAGAGGGGAACCCACACACTGGAAGAACTCATCGCATTACAATCTTTTTCCACTTATGATCATAGCAGCCAGAAGACCCCCTGCCTGGTCATTTTCCCTTTGCCCTCCCTTCAAATGTGCAGGAGGTTTTTACTGAGCTTGTTTTGAAGAGTTTTCATGACCGCTAGATGTTATAAGGGAAAGACATCAGCAGTTAAGTTTCATTTTTGAAAGGCCTTCAACATTTTGGTCCGTTTTAAGTGTCTTCAAAGCCACAAAGACAAAAAAGAAAATCACACTGACAATTACAGACTTTTTTGAAACCTTCTTTCTCAAGAAGAACAATGACTGAAAGCATTGGGGTTTAATCATGTTCTGGGTAGTCTTTTATTTCTCACACAAAGTCCATATTTCATCACCTTTCCAGCTACCCTTCAACCGGCTGCAGCATTTCTCAGGTCTTTTCTCTTTGGCTTTACATAATTAGGCCATTAACATCTTATTGACAGTTTTTGTTGCTCCACACACTTCTCTGCAATCCCCCGGTGTGCCTTTTTCGCACATGCATTGTCCATGGGTTCACAGACAACTGACCAAGTCCAGATTTGTGAAGGAAGAAATACTGATCCACTGCACAGGTTAGAGATGGGGCACGATGGCAGAATGGGACCGAGAACCAATCCATTGGTGTGCACACAAGAACCAAAGGCTTTGGTTCCATCTACTTTCCCCCTCTATCTAATTTCCGTTCAGGTTTTCTACACCTGCTGTCGTGAAATAACAGTGAGGGCGTATCTGCCATAACGGCGGGTTAGCATTCAGAGCGTCTAGCCGTCGTAGCATCTGCTGTTCTCTCATTAGCCTCCTCAGTCCAGGTACAGGCGGAGAGCCGTTACCTTTGAACTTCAACTTGTTAGAATGCCAGACGGACGTCAATTAACATCTCCCAAAGGCCTGGGTTAAAGCTGTGGTTAGTCACCTTTGGAGTGGGCCTCATCAGAAGTGTCTGGCTAATTAGCTGCCACTCATCCCACACCATCTTTAATCCACGGCCGCACTTTCAAACTGACAGCACGTATCCTCACCCAGTGTGTGAGGTTTAGCAAGCATGCGTGTGCATCAAATAAGCAGGCGTGCCCTCTTAGCCCCTTTTAAATAGTTAAATCCAAGAATGAGAATGTCTATTTATCTATCTGAGAGAGATAGACAGAAACAACAAAGTATTGTAATCTTGTAAAGTTGACTGACAAACCATCCTTAAATTAGCTTTCGATTGTTTAATTAAAAATGTTCCCTGAACCATATTATGAACTAAAATGTCATTATACTTTGGCACCAAAACATCTCAAGTTAATGTGTTGTTGCTGCATACAATTTGAAATAGATAACGGTAATCAGTCACAGAAAACTATCTGAAAGTAACCTTTCACATAATCCTTTCACATAAACCCAACACCTAGGTCTTTTCCTCTATGATGTCATCAAAATATCAATCAGTCATCCACTTTTAAAAATGTTTGATGGATGGAAGTGTCTGTATGTGTCGTTTGTTTGTTTTGGTGTCATTTAAATCCATCTCTGTGTATACTTATTCAAATATTCTCATTATAATCAAGTTGTGTTTCTGTAGTTCTGTCTCCTCTAGCCCTGTGCAGGACTTCAGGTGGCTCTGAATCTTATGTAAATACCGTAAAGGGTAATGTAATAAAAAATTAAATCAGTACGTCGCCCTCTCGTTCTCTGTGCGATGAAAAAAACCCTCCATGGGTCCAGCTCACGTGCTCCAGAAAGTACAGCAAATGGGCTTTGCTGTGGACAGAATGTTTGATTTGATCCCCCATTCTTAGCTTTCGATGTACTGTAAATAATGCATTTAAAAGATATGCAGAGGAGAAATGAATAATTCAACCTTTCACACAGCACTGGATATCACTGGATAGCACACCCTTCTCTCTTCAACACTGCTAATTTCCTATAAGGGTGAATGAAAACCATGACACAACTCTTACTCTTCTGATGGTAAGCAGGGGAATACAATGATCTGAGAATGTAATTTTGGCCTTGGAAAAAAAAACAACCTGTACTGTTTCTATATGACAATACCTATATTAGCATATTCCAATTACTGCCGATTTAAACCATTCCACAACAACGTCTGACATAACTGGGGCGTACACAATAGGTCATAAAGAATTGATGGCACATGCAGCATCAGGCAGCGGAAAAAAAGCAGGCTGTGTTTTTAGACATGGACTCAATTATGCACAGGCAGGCAAAAACACTATACAACATCACACCGAAGAGACGGAAAGAGGCATTTGCAGCAAAAGTGCCAGGCTTGCACTTAACAAATTTCACGGTGAAAAATGTCAGACTCTGTGTGACATTGAGAGATGCTTCAACAGCACACAAGAAACGGATCTAAGTGTTACACGTAAAAAAAAATAAAAAAATCTGTGTGCCACCAGTGCCACCAGTGCCCGAGGACATCATTTACAATCATTAAAACAGATTAGACCATACAACAACAAAAGGATGTTTTATTTGTGAAAAGTACACCTCAGCTACAACGATATCATTAAATAAAGACAGGGCTCACCCCGACGCCGTCCTCCTGCTGGTACTGTTTCCAGGCCCGGCCCGTGTCGCTGTAGAGCAGCAGGTAACTGCTGACCCAGTCCGAGCTGTCGTAGCGCCCCTGTGTGGCCACCGCCGTCACCTCCATCCTGTCCCTGAGGTCCAGCTGGAACCAGGGCTCCCTGTCCGTGACCAAGGGAGACCAACCCCCAGCTCCTTGGGGGACATTGTAGATTAACAAAGGTAGAAAATAAATAAACATTATTTAGGGCTGGAGCTATTTCAATTCCAATAAAAACGAGCACACCGCTAAAGGTTGAGCGAATGCGCAATGCATATTTTAAAACTACCTGTGAACTGATAGACGAGTCTGTCAAAACACACTGTGCCTTAGGAATTGAATTACCTTGATATTAAACAGCAAGTCAAGCCTGTTTTGTCATTTGTCATTTGAACTGACAGACTAGTCAGTAACCTTAACCCTGCAAAAATGAATTGCCTCATCATAACGAGCATTGGCAAAGAAACAAACAAAAGTAAACCACAAAAGTAAACCACAGTAGCCTCCATAACTTTAAATAGCCGGCTACAAATTGGCTACTACATTAGCTATTTGGCAGCCCAGCCTAGCTTTTCCTGTCAAATACATGTAGGCTGCTTCAGAACAGGCTACTATGTGAAGTTGATAACTATAAGTTAGCCATTCAAGAATTCAATATAACCTATTAGGTGAGATTGGGCAACCTAATATGGCTAATTCTGTAGCTCGTTCTAACGTTTTTTACAACACAACTACAGCTCAATTTTGGCATGACCCGTGTGAAGAAATTTGTATTAGCAGCAGTCTAATGTCGAAAATGTCTGTAATGTCTTGGCACTGCTGGTCTAGTTGACAGAGTACAGTTTCCCCTGGCGCCATGCTGTGGTTATTCTTCACTGTTTGAAAAGTCAGGTTTAGTTGAAATTGACAGCACAAAATGTCATGGGAGGATGCTGTAAATATTGAGGTGGAAGAGGCAGGTTGTGGTGGGTGGCATTTAACACTGAACCAAACATTGTTGGAAGCATGCTCCCAGGTATGTACACCAAAGGGAAAGCCATGTTTCACTGTGAAAGTGCTTAATAATAATGGGTGTATTTGATATGCTGAATGCTCTGTTGCGAAGCATCTCGCAGCAGAGGAAGCATGGGCTGCAGATGGCATAGACATATGAATATTAATGTCCCTATGTGATGGCTGAGATGTATGGAAGCATATTCTCACACACACATTGTTTGAAAGAATATACAAATTGCATTACATTTTCATTAGCCATATTCAGGTCATTCAAAAAGCCAAGTGTGCATATTAATGCATCCATTCACATGTCTATTGTCCTGCCAAGATTAAAAAAGGAAATTCAAGGTCCATTACACATCTAACTTTCATGCCATGACACAATCATGTCATAATTCGAATATCATGTTATTATTGGTAATTGCATTAGCCTTGATGAAAAGTAAAATCTCATTTCAATTTGCCAATCAACATCATTTTCATGTTTTCGTGGTTCAAGGGTGACATTCATCCAATTCTGTGAAACCGGCGCTGTGTATATTATCCACCCATCCAGTCAGCACTCAAAAAAGTCCTATAATAGTCCTTCCATTGCATTTACTTTAAAGTATTGCATTCAACAGAGCTGACACTCAAACTAAGTTGTCGGCACACAGAAGGAAGATGTGTTATAGTTATAGTGTTTGTGTGTGCGTGAGAGAGAGAGAGAGAGAGAGAGAGAGAGAGAGAGAGAGAGAGAGAGAGACAGAGACAGAGACAGAGGGACAGACAGAGAGACAGAGAGACAGAGAGAGACCGAGGAGGGCGCACAGGCAAAGCAAGCCAACAGGGAGAGCTGACGATATGTGTATGGCACTATATGTGAAGTGATTAAAGACAGGAAGCAAAGGAGCACAGGTGGTTGGTGGTGTTTTTATTACTGAGTAAATGCGCAGCACTATACGCAACACATAATGTAGGCGTTGTTGTAGGGGCTCAATTTTTCTCCTTTTAAAAACCGATCTTATCTGCTGAACTACACTTGTTAACTTCAGTCTAAACCGTGCCATAACTATACATCCGCCAGTGTCACTAATCGTAAATATGGTGATACAGCACTATGAAGGTGCCCTAATTATAGTTTTACTATGATTTATGCAGCACAGTTCATTTGCAAAATCAGATCATGTTATTGGCTTTAAATTAAACACATTATTACAGTAATGTAGATTTTTCCCTTCCTTTTGTCTGTTTTTATTCACACTTCCGATAAAGTCTAGCTCTTTGCCAGTAGGAACACTTATGATTAGCCAGTATCAACACTAGATTAGTACAACTTAAGTGTAATTGAGTGTGATACTCTGGAGCAGCCTAGATGTAGAGTCTATTTTCCAAAAACAAATAAAAATGTTTGACTTGACTGATGAGAATAAAGGAAACAGGTCTGTTCATTTTGTGAATATAGAAATAAAGAAATCTGTGGCAATTTAGTTTCCAGTCTCCTATATGTTTTCTCAGGGTTGGCTTGCCGTAGTACTGCTGCTAGCCGCTCTATAGTTTTTTTTTAATTATAAATGCGTTCATGCACTCCCACTGCCAGGCAAACTCTACTGGTTCACCTCATTCTGAGCAGGAGGGTCTGTCCCCAGTCTAAACTGTATGCATTATTGAGTAAGATTCCTAATCTTAACCTGCTCCCTAATGTCCTGTATCATACTGCATATATTGTAGTTTTGGCTAAAAGCTTTCTTTATCCCTGCGGCCATTCATTTGTTAACTCACTATCGATAATAATGATTTCGGCTCTTATACTTGTATATACTGTATATATGAACTGCTCTTATCTTGTTTACAGTGCTTGAATGTGCTCTTATCTCTTATCTTGTTTACAGTGCTGAATGTGTGCTCCTGCTGTACAACAAATTTCCCCTTGGGGACAATAAAGATTTTTGAATTTGAATTGAACAGAACAAGGTCCAAATGACAAACCCTCCATTCCCTCCTGATTGAATTTGATTCATGCCACATCTTGTGCGACTCGTGTGGAGATCAAGTGCTGAATGTCAAATGTAATCATCTGTGACAAGAGGGATAATTATCCTTATCCTTCCTGTCATGGTCTGAACTATGACAAATAATACTATTCCAATTTTTTTTTTTCTTTTCTTTTTTATAATTGTAGATTGATGCACTATCACTTTAGTCCACTAGGTGGCTACACCTGTATTGATGAGTGTCAAGGTTAATAAAGCCA
>JAOPJI010000080.1:7067197-7081803 GCA_027122695.1 Merluccius productus
GGGGGATGTGTGTGTATGTGTAGGTGACTCTGTCTCTGTTTGTGCAGTGTGTGTTTGTGTGTGTGTGTGAAGGGGGGGGGGATGTCTGTGTTTGTAGATGAGTCTATCTCTGTTTGTCTGTCCAGTGTGTGTGTGTGTGTGTGTGTGTGAATGGGGGGGGGGGTGTCTGTGTTTGTAGGTGAGTCTGTCTCTGTTTGTCTGTGCAGCGTGTGTGTGTGTGTGTGTGCGTGCGTGTGTGCACGCTAGCGTGCTTTGTTGTTTTAACGCGTGTGTGCCCCTTTCATTATGGGAGGGAGGAGAAAACGTTGAGAGACTGGAGACAAATGAGAAATGAATCAGCGCGCCTACTTTTAAAGAAAAGCTTAATCATGGCCGATGCAACACTGGCATGGCAATGCGCGCCTCACTCTTCCACCAGTCTGTTAAAACATATTCTATACTGTCTGCAGCACTCCCCTGGGTGGCATGAATTGGATATAACCACTCCATTGATGAATACATTTATAGATTTACAATTGGCGAAGGAAAATATGGGAGCTTTTATCGTGGCACTAAAACACAAGGACAGGTGATAACATTTTTGCTGATCTGCGACCGTACTTTGATCACAGACTGCGTTCGCTGTTACCGTTCATCATGTTAAAAATCGTTTTTTTGGGCTACTTTCGGCTGTTTGAAAGATTTGACAATATTTTCAATTGTAAATGCTAAAATTAATTAACAAGCCACAACACAAGTTTAAGTTGAAAGTCCTATGGATAGCTTTATAGTTGTTGCATCAACTATAGTTTAAATCATAGGCCTGTCTAATACACTAACTAACTCGTGTAAAATGTGAATTAAAGCCTATTAATAGGCCAACTAAGGCCTATTAAAAGCACTACACATTTTCAAAAAAGCCTTTGTCCCACACGAGGCACTCCACATTTGTATTGCTCTTTTTACTGTAGAGAATTCCCTTTTAGGGATGTTCTTCATATTTTAAACTTTTTTTGGCTCTAGGAACAAAGGAAGAACATCCTAACTCACTTGTGAGTCCATCCCCCCCCTCCCATCCGCTTCGCTTTCCTCTGTTTTCTTCTTGATTTATATTAAAGAGCAAACATGCATCAGCACCAAGGTTTGGAGAAGCAGGCCGGTTCCAGAGACATTAAGCAGGTGATAAGTGGGAGCGAGCGGAATATAACCGCCAGAATAATCTCTGGTTATTTTTGTCTCAGCAGAAAAAAAAAGGGAAAGTTTCAATTATGAAGAGGTATTATGAATCGGCAGTGTCAGCTGGCCGGGGTTGTACGATTCCCGTTAGAGAGCTTAGCCCCCGACGACCCCCAAACCCCCCCCCGCCCCCCCCCAAACCTCCTCTCAATTAAATCTGCCACAGAGCGCCTTGATGGTGGAGAGGACTTTGTTGTGAATGGCTGCGTGTGTGTGACGAGGACACAGGGAGGTGGGGGGGGGGGGGATGTGCCCATGGTATCGGCTTAGTGGTCTCCCACTGACCTTTTTTCCTGCCCTCAAACACAGAATTGGGAAATTAGAATTAAAAAAAGGAAAAAACAGCGAGAGCGAGCGCCTCAATTGATGAGAGTGCCGGCACTAAAGCAGGCCACGGTAAATACCTGAGGTGTGAGCCACTTGTGCACTGTGACGATTTTCCATGGTGGCAAAAAAAACAAACTGTCATTGGGGGTGTGTGTGTGGAGGGGGGGGGGTTAATATGGCAGAGAGCCTTAACACCGAACAATATACTTTAAAATACACGTCGAAGAAGTTTCGATAAATTAGTGAAGGTGTTTGCGGTTTTCAGCCACTTTTACAGCTTTCCCTTTTTCTCGTGAACCTCAGTGCATATGCCACCAAGACACGTTTATTTATATCTACCCTTCAGGGCTTGACAGGCTCAAATTCAAAGCCTGGTTTGAAGGCGTCCTCTAACCTTTGAAGCAGTTCTCTGTACCAGGAGGCAATGGAGATGCTATCTTTAAACCACATTCACACTTTTTTCCCCAAACTTCAAAATAAAATAAAATAAAATAGGATAAATAAATAAATGATTGCAAATGGTCAGCTGCCTCTGGCAACGCTGACTAAAACTTTGATGATCGCTCAGAAGCATTTCCTCATTGTGGGCCAAGAGAAATATGAGGAATATCCTTTTGATAAATCAAATGAAGCCAATGAAAACTGCTCCAACCTTCATGGATGGCAGCACTTGTCTGTCTGGCATCTGCCACGTGAGATGGTGTGGCCCCAAGCCATGAAAGATTATCCTTGGCATTCGTTAAACTGTTTCTTCCTAAAAGGATGACATGAACTTATATTTTCTGCCAATCTTTCAGGTATCTTGTTTGAGCACCAACTCTATGACTGATTAGAATTATGTTAACTACATATGAAAATGCTACTACCTTTGCTGTGTGTTGCATACAGTATCTCATGTATCTTCACCTGGTTCCCCTACCTTTCAATCAGTGTCATTATTCATTTAGACATTCTCGTTCATGAGGACAGAAGCGCTGTTCATTCACAAATACAACATCACCAATACAACATGTACACATTCAGATCCATTGTTTTTTTGTGATGTCCTCAATAACTAGAAACAACTATCCGTTTCCTTTTGGGTTACCCATGTGACAGGATGGTCTGTCGTGTGGTTTGACAACATTAGCATCAATGCAAGAGACCCCCCCCCCCTGCCACAGTGGCATGAGGAACTCCTGCTTTACCAGAAACGTTCATGATTGTGATGGCCATATTGAAGAAAATGAATGTGATATTGATATCTATATTATCAGATCAAAATGAGTCTGTTTATTTCCCCGGTGACCATCTACAATATGTGAATTATTCATATTGATATAAAACGAGAGAGCAAAAATATGTGACATACAAAGCGTCTTACCTTCCATAAAATGGAGGACATGTGGCTGCATGACCTCCCCAGGCACGCAACACAAGACCCCCCTGCCGGCGAGTAACAAGACGCCATGCCGAGTGCCTGGACCTTGGACTGCCTCACTGGCTCAGCAGGACACTGGCCACCCAAAAAACACCATCTTATTTTCCTCTTGTCGTAGTGGCATTTTGCACCACTTTCCCGCTGTGAAGATATTTGTATGCTGGTTGTCGTACTTTTGTAGTTCTTCATAGAGGCGCTGTTGAAAGTGAAAGAAAGTGAAGAAGCTAAAAATATCTATACTATTATTTCTATATAATTATAATATTATCATGTTATCTACCCCCGTAGGTCATTTCAGGCCAAAATGTTCATCATATCATCCAAGCAATTAACCACCCTAGACAGATCCGGTGTTCTTTTACCGTCCGATCGCTGCAGTGTGAATGATGTATGAGACGGAGGCTGGTGAGGAAGACAGCACTGCACATTTAACCGGAAGGTTGATTACAGTCACGTTGGAGGCATAAGTGGCAGCAGATGCAGCAGAAGGTGAACAGATCAATTGAAATTGATTGAATATGCTTTGTTATTGTGCTTAAGACAAACAAAATAACGTGGCCAGAAAAACAAGTACTGATTTCCCTTTCCAGTCCCCAAAGAACTGGACTTTGTGGGTGATAGTTTGTGGGGTTAACATTATCAACTTAAATCCCGGGGTTGCTGGTTCAATCGCTGTCGACAGTGGGTATGTTGGTGCTGTCAACCCAGGTAGGTGTGTGTTGTGGGAGGTGAAAGTGCTGTGGTAAACCTCCACCTAGGACCCCTTGAGCTTTGGCTTAGCGGTTATTGCGAGATCAACTCCAAATCCTGGGGCTAGCAGGTTGAATCCCGTGTGTGTGGGTTTACATGTAACACATTTTACATTTAAACTGGACAAGACTGACCAGTCTGACAGTAGAAAAAAGTTGAAAAAAACGGGAGAGGTGTCGAAAACGGTATGCAGTGCTCCCGCCCAGAACCTCCCAAGTCCAAATTGCCTGATGGAAAGGCCAAAGGCAGATGCATCACATCTTGTTCTAGATATTGCATGGCTAAACCCATGCAAAAAAAAGATGGTTGCGGATTGGCGAATGTAAAGGAGCAGCAAGGATAAGATAAGCTAGTCCTTTATTAATCCCAGATGGGGAATGTGGGTGTCACAGCAGAAAGGAGAAGGAGCCGCTGTGACGGGCGGCCACTTGTGTTGGCGGCACACCGGAATATCTATTAGAGAGACCTTGAAACTTAATTGGCTGAGCAGTTTTCCAACTTACTCTGCTTTTTTTATTGGATAATAAATAGGCAGAATAATGGCTGTTTTAATGTGTCCCAGATAACAGTCAAACAGGGTTAAGAAACAATTAGCAAGGGAGGTAAACACAAACTTGGATTTACAGTGTAAATATATACAGAAGTTAATTAAATTACCAGCTGATTAGAAAGTAGCAAGGTATTGTGTTAAATTAACAGAAAGCATGTCATAGTGTATTAAATACACAGACCTTTGAGGATGAAACAGCTTCCTCATTATTGTCCATACATATTCCATATTTCTTTATAGTTTAGTAATAAGTGGAATTTTGTTTTATTGAACCTTGTTCAAATCATATTCAGATCAAAACAGATCATGCCAGTAATACATAAATGGTCAGAGCACGTCATGCACAAAGACAACTGCCAGCATTGTAGAGCAACGTAATTTATCAACACCATGGGTATATATGGAAAATGGCCAATATTCAACAGCTGTTGGAGATGCAAGATCTAAAGCACATTTGTATGTGTTGTATGTGACACGTGTTTTTGTATGAAAAAATGCCAATGGCAACTTGTTGTGCAAAAATCACTATTTAGTTCTATATCCATAGAGAGTGCAGTATGCATTTCCGTGCAGCAGAGACGTATCAGAGCAACGTTTTTGCTTGTTTACTGTATCACAAACTCTGAAGGTGAGAGACAAATACAATCATGACTTTCATTATTCACAAAGTATTTGTTTTTTTCAAGGAACAGCATAATGATATTTATGAAAAGCTCCGAGACCTCCCTGTAGAGAGATAGGAACCACAACGTGGAGCTGCTGTTGGGTACCTTGGCCCTAATGGCTTTTGGAAAGGTGCATTTTTTTTTTTTTACCACTTTCCAACATTTCGACCACTATCTACCGCTGTGGCTGAAAATAATACGCTTGCAGGTTGAAATGAGTTTAAGAGTGGTGGAGGAGATCAGAAATCATTTGTTTTGTTTAGTCTGTTTAGTCACTGTACTAGACGATGTGGATTTTTACATATTGATTTACTACACTTCTGTAGAGAGAATATCTCCTCTTCATGTGGGCAGGAGAGGGAGGTAAACAGATCGTATTTCTCTCATTTAGACGCTGTACACTGGATGCCTTGTATCAGCAGAATATTGCTGCACAGGGCTCAGAAATACTGGGGATTGATCGGACAATCAAAAACATTCAGTCAGGTTTTGTTAGGATTCGTCTCCCGGTATGCATGGTATTTCTAGGCTACTACCGATATTTTGCACTGAAGACGACTGAAATATGTCATGGGCTTTAACGGAAACTCGATACCCATTGACGTTATGGTCAGTCCTCAACAATGCACGTCTGGTGTGGGCCCTACCACTACCATTTTAAACAGCAAGAACAACATAAGGGCCTCTCTTCCACCTTCATTTCAGCAGATTTATTTTACCAGTATTTTTGCGGGAAAGGGAAAATCCGAACACAGATCCGGCCAAATAGCTCGCATTCAAGTGTGGACGTCAGATCTGTGTTCCCATCTGGCGCATTCGATCACAAAAGTCGCATTGAAATGGCAAGTGTAACCAAGGCCTTAGTAACTCCAAAAGGCGGACAAAAAAACCCCCCAAAGCAACCCACATTTGGCAAAACTTTGATTAGAAGACTCTGCACTTTAGAAATGACTGTGTCTGTATCCTCACAACTACTTTTTTCCAAGACTGTTGTTGTTGTGTTACCTTGTTGTGTTACCTTGTGGTTTACCTTGTGGGGCATGTGAGCTTACAATTGCAAGCTCACATGCTCAATGTATAAAAGGGGTGAGACTGTTAAAAGCACAGGTACAGAGACTCAGAGCCCCCTGCTCACTGACCTTGATAAACTCACGGAGGGACCTATAGGGGCATGAACACAACCTTTTTTTTAAGGTCTTTGTTCATGAATTAAACATAACTCCCACTAGACACGTCTGAAAGAAAAAGTGAGACCGGAGAGAAAAACAGCCACCTTGCTCTACTTGATTTAATGTCCCGGCGTGCGTGTGTGTGTGTATGTGTGTGTGACATAACCTTTGCTATTTTGAACATACTTTGGGCTTGTTAAACTATGTGCAGTCTAGTAATGTATTTTCCCCCTATATTGTGTCCACACAAATTGATGTTTCTGACAGACTATAATAATTAAAGGACACCCACGTAAAGTAAATTGAAATGTGTAAAAATATATAGGCTTTTTGTTTTTGTGGATTTCAATTATTTTTTAAAGAGCCTACATTTTTCCAAAAGGATATTGTAGTGGCCTCTCAGTGTCGATGTGATATTTTGAGGGCATTCTTTAAAAGTCTGTCGGACGAAAAAAAAAAGATCTGTTGTTTTTCCATTCACAGTGGATAGCCGTGCATACCCAGAAATTGGCCTTTGATGAATAATGAAAGTCATTGTTCCCGCAAAGGAGCTTAAAAAGTCATTAGGCGGCCTGGCACTGATGACTCTCCCCTTGTTTCGTGTCACCTGACCAATAGCACTGATCGCTCCAGTGCAGCGAGTCGTTACAGAATTAATGTGTGTTTTGGCTGCCGGAGGACATATCTAATCAGATATCCGGCCACCTGCAGTATGGCGCAGGGATGAGGAAGGCATCCGCACAGTGGGATAGGAATTATATTTATACATGTATCTTTCTATCTATCTATATCTATATATAAATATATATTGTCATATACCTATGGAATAACGGCTCTATTTAGACAAATGGTATCGGGTCATTCTGTGAGATTACACACTGCAGCCGCATGGCCAACATTGACTTCCTGTCTGTTGTTACTCTGAAACAGATAGCCACACAGGGCACACGTGGGGCTTCCTGGTACGGTGACCTTTGTTAAAAGCAGCACTGCCAAAAGCAATCACGTATTGGCGCCATTGCTCCTGCGGCGGCCATGTTTTACACTTTGAGGACGCTGTTTGAAATTGCCACCAACAAATATGGAGTATGGAGATACATGATAGCAATAGTGTGGCAGCAGAGGTCAGTGTTTATATGTGTCTTTTATACAAAAGGTGTGGCTTTATTATGCGTACTTCAATCATTTCATACACTTAGGGAAGGACTTCCGCATGTATTTTGTCTGTATTGTATGTATGAATGTATTATTGTATTGTAATTTGTCTGGTCATTTTATTTCATATAATGTTTCATTTTATTATAAGATAAGATAGTACTTTATTGATCCCAGACTGGAAATTCCATGAAACAAAACATTTTTTTAAAATATATGTACGTATATATTTTATATATACACTTTTATGTTCTTTTTCTTTTAAATATATGAAATTGTCTGTCTTTGTGTATCTATGTGTGTGAGTGTGTGTGCATGGTTGTGTGTGTGCGTGTGTTCTATACATTTCTAAATACAATATGTTCTGTATAGTGTACAATTACATCTATGCTACAACATTCAACACCATATTCAGATATAATAGCTTGCACAAAAGGCAGAATGTAAAAAGAAAATACAATATAATTTAATAGTGTAGGGGGAACCAAGGGCACCTCCCTGCAGTGGGATTCATGTTTCAATAAAATAACCATTATTTATTGCAGTAAATGTGCTTGTAGATAGGAATTACAACAGTGTTCCAAGTACACATGTAAAGTAATGCTGTATGTTCACTCCACCTTTAAATGTGAAGGGCAGGTCGCTAAAAAACTGGGCCGGTCTGAATGTTTCCATCATCCACTCAGTCGTCTTGGCTTGCCAAGGGGTCTGCTGCCAAATGTATAAGACCACGAGAGCAGTGCTAGTTGTTCCTTTTAATTAAGCAATAAGCCATGAGAGGCCGTGGTTTACAGTGAAGCTTCGTGCCTAACAACGCCCCCTAGCTGTTCTAAAATCACTGTAAATCACGGCCTCAAGTGGCTTATTGCTTTCATAAAATGGTTGCTAAAACGATTACTGTAGACTACCTAGTAAGATTTCACAACACACAGAAACATAATATGCAATCATCATTCTTAGGCCAAGCAATTAGTTCCTCAAGACAGCAAAATGGTTGCCAAGTAACACAGGCTAGCATACAGGCTTTAGCATACAGGCACATTAATACTAAAAATGAATTGTCATCTGGTCACAGGTGTGTGTTTATAGAGCACATTACAATGGCTTTGAGCCAATCAGAATCAAGGACCAGAACTATCCGTTCTATAACCTCTATGTCAATTTGAAAAGGATGACTGTGATGATGTATGTCTAAACGGGCAACCTTTGGCTCAATTCAAAGATTAACAATAGAACAATTAAGCAATAAGTAGTTATATTTTAGCTTCTTTGATACTTATTCAGAGACATATTCTCATGGGAGCAACCTTGAGCAGCTAGCCAGGCCGGTTGTGCATGACTCAGATTGTATTTCCCTGGTACTCAGCTAAGCAATAGTGGTCTAAAGTTACTTTTAACAAGACAAATGTGTTTGCTCAGTGATATCGAGGGTATGCGCTTAAGAAAGACAAGAAACTAAATATATATCTGATGGTATCTAAGAATAATTAAGCGTTTACTTTCTCTAAGAATGCATGGCCTCCAATTAGAAACGTTGGCCTTTCGATGCAGAAGTTTACAATGGTGGTTATTTTGAGAGTCAGTACTACGCTCCTGCTTACTGCAGAGGAACAGACTTTGTTAGAAAAGTCTCAAACGACTTCTGTGTCACGTAAACAACAAATTATTATGTTTGTTTTTTGTTTATTTTTGCAACATATGTCAGTCAGACACAAATCACAGATATATCCCAGCCCACAAGAATAGAGACTCTGCCGCAGCATATGAAATGAATTCTCTTCTCCTGATCCCGACTGTGAAATGTCCTTAAACTATTTGATGTTGTTAAATGTTTTAGTTGGATCGATTGGTGCTTCTTGCAATTGCAGTCGGCTAGAAATATGCCTGCTGGTCGTTGGTTAGCTTAGCGCTCTCTGTTTTCTCTTCCCATTAGTTGATCTTATAATTGTTTAAATTTTGTTTCATTTTTGCTCTCCCGAGCATGTCATCTCATGAACAATGCTAAAAGTTGAAAATGCTATGTGTTGCAATGTAATGTAAATACAAACGTTTGTGGTATTTCAGTAGGAAGGGCATTAGTATTTTTATCCCACATTTCTACAAGCTAGGGGCAGTGCCTCTGCCAAGTTGGTAATCATTAGATTAGTTACGACCCAGCTCCACTTCAACAAGCCCATTAAAGGGGTGGCTTTGCCCAAACCGCAGCATCGATTCATATTTTTCATTAGTACCCTTGATTGCATTAATGTAAATGCACTACGAGTTTAACCTTGGACTGTTACCATGGGTAGATTTCAAGCGTGTTAATATGCATATGTAATAGACCTTATCAAGTGAGGGATTTGATTAGGTGGATTAATGTTTCCCGATTCGTTTTCCTGGTGGAAATTACGGTTGCTTCGAGAGGCCATTTTGAAGCACTTGCTCCTACTCCTACATATGTCTTGTCTTTCTCTTATGGTGTGACGCAGCAGTTCATTGTGATATACTGTATGTATATATATATATATTAATATATATACAATCAGATGACTTCACTAAACAATGCTTTGATGCATTTGTTTTCCCCCAACAATCCCTCAACAAGTCCCCTCTCTCAGCATGTACCGAAGCACAGAAAGACCTTCCTGGGTGCTGATTCACGCCGTCAAGCAGCTGGACTTCTACTGGCACCCGCGCTCTCCCTGCTGTCACTCAAACTGATGTCTTGCTGCGTCCAAAAAAACGTCCTGCTTTTACAGGAAGAGTAAGCGACTCTTCCAAGAAAACAGATAGACCCTTCTCTAGATTACGAATGGCTTGCAAATGCAAGATTCACTTTGGTAATGGAGCTCCACACTCTGCTCTGCTGGCTCAGTCGATAGGACTGCACTTGCACACTTACTCCACTTGAAAGATGACATGTTGTTTAGTACACCCCAGCAAGTTTACCAAAAAAACCATGTCACATTCAAAGACAATGTTGGTAGTTTGAGAAGAACCGAAAACAATGCCCAAAAACATCACACACACACACACATCGGGGGGGAGTTTCGTGTTTTTTTTGCATCCCTCAGACTCCACAAAATGAGCTGCATGCCTCGATATACGGCATACATAATCCCACCAATGTGTGGCACCCAAGTCGTCTTCCTTTGATGTCATCATGTGATCAGACATGTAAACCCCAACGGCAACAGACCCCTTTGAACAAGAAGAAGAATTGAAACCAGGCACAACAACACCAAAGGAGCGGAGGGAAGGGCTCGGCTGTAAACAAGCTCTAGCTGTTTTCTCCGAGGCCCCGGCCACCGCATCTGCACAGGGGCCCCCACCAATAGGAATGCCAGATAGTCAGCCCCGCACTGTCTGCCTGTTGAACACACCACGTATAGACAAGGTGCTGGTTCAGACTCACCACATTGCTGCATGGCCGGTGGTCAACTCAACCAAGACTGGAGCCCTGCTGTATTTTTTCACCGTATATTATAAACATGTTTTAATCGAGTCATCAGCTTCCTTAAAATAAAAGTATCCATGTTTGGTAAACGTAAAGTCAGAACATGAAATAATTCACTAATTGTTTACACATATTGAGCTGAAACAGTGTTTTTAGCAAGCTTTTATGAATAGCATTATCTGTCGGTTGTTTGCTCTGTCGGTTGTCTGCAATGTTGCTCTGTTCACCACTTTTATGCACCTGCAGGAAGGCTCCCACATTGTCAAAAAATCCTGACCTCGCAAGTTCACATTTCAGTTTCTCACTGAAGATCATTTTGGCCTCGCTCTTGTTGAAACTTTCAAAACCCAAAAGGTGGATGGAACAATCAGTGCTAGGGGGAAGGAGTTTGAGTTCATGACTGGCTGGGCAACAATTGATTTCAAGATATGGGCACTGCCTTACATTGCAAGCCAATCAGATTAAAGATTGAATCCAGTCGAAAGTAAAGAACAAACATATCTGCTGAGAAAAGCCTTCTGTTCAATCTGTTCATCTTTTAACATCGTTATTCGGTTTTTAGTTATTTCAGGTCAAATGGTTTCGATTGCCACCATTGTTTTTAGAAATTTTGCAGATTGCCATGCTGCGCTCCTTGCTTCAATATGAACTAAAACTCCCTTCACCTTCGCACTGATTGGTCCATCCACCTTTTGGGGTTTTGAAAGTTGGTTTCAACAAGCGAGGCAAGACCGATGTTCAGCGAGAAACTCAATTGTGAACTTCCAAGATCAAAATGGTCTCATGAGGCTAACTCCCATGCATTTCTACCAGCAAAACTAGCGCACATTATGAATTTAGCATAGTGGGCTATTCTGCAGTGATGACATTCTGGCCAT
Organism: Merluccius productus; assembly: GCA_027122695.1. Classification (NCBI taxonomy): domain Eukaryota; kingdom Metazoa; phylum Chordata; class Actinopteri; order Gadiformes; family Merlucciidae; genus Merluccius; species Merluccius productus. The sequence continues at coordinate 7,078,766 of JAOPJI010000080.1, forward strand.
TGAAATACTAAAATTCAAAACAAAACGCTTGCCAAAGGGAAGTTGGCCAAGCCACAATGAACCCTTTAATCTTATTACACCTTTCCTGGGCAGTGTAATGTGGCAGCATGAATATATATATATATATATATATATATATATATATGTCTTGATAAACTGAGCCTGTATGTGCCTTTTTAGTTTATTAATTCCCGTTAAGTGGTGCCGGCATGCATGTGACATTTAAGAGCATACATACGGTGAGCCCACATCAGTAGTTGATTGATGTGTAGCATGGATCACAGTAGGCCTTAAATCGTCACTTTGCAATGATAACATGTGGCGTTAGGCACATGTCATCAATTCCAAAGTGATGAGCTGTCATATACATAAGTGATGATTTGAGATGTGTGTGTATGTATATATATATATATATATATATATATATATATATCTATACATACACACACTGGTCAAGAAAAATACAATTTCTTTCTTTTTTAATAACTTTTAAGTTATTTAAAAAAAAGTCACCCTGAGGTATATATACCAAAAGAAGTTTGATCCTACCCTAATCTTACACACCTACAATATACCAATTGTACAGGTTTATTATATATATTTTATACAGACCAAAACGGTGGACTCAAAACTAGGATATGCAGCAAAACTTTGAGTTGTTTCAACAGTTACTGTCTAGGTTTATCACCCTGAATCCCCGGCCGGTATGATACATTGTGGTATATTACATCCTATAGGCACTGGTAGAGGGAAGGTCGGTTTCTTACTATTGTTCCCTCTGTCTGTCCATGCATTCTCTGGCAATGCCTCTGAAAGTGCAGAAACTGATTTATTTCTATAGTTACTATGAATTTGATTTTTATGATTCAACATGGCAGTAAGAGAGGCCCATGTCACATGGATTTGGAGAAATCTATATTCATGAGTAGCGAGCATGTCTTACATTTCTGCCCCATATCCCATACTGCCTTGAAGTGCAAAATAATTGAGTTACACTTTTTACTTTTGCAAGCACAGCATGAGTAAAAGCAGTGTCTCTTTCTGAATACTTATTTTGCCGGACAGAGGTTGTCAAATGTTGCATGTTGGTAAAACATAACAGATATAATCTGTATAAGGCTTGACGCTGCAGAAGTGATTTTATGAGAACGATATTTTAATAACATTGTATTATTCTATCAATACATTACTCATATAGTAACTCATTGTTAGCTCGTAGCTCATCGTTATTTTTTTGCCAGGCTGCAGGAAAAGTTGTCTGAGGTATTGATGTGTAGCCTATGCAACTTTTCTTGAAAGTGGGTTTCACATATCAGTGCAATATCCGCACAGAAAAGGTCAGAAACCCCCCAAAAGAAGGGTTTCACTCTGTAACGAAGCACATTCCCATGCATTTACAGTCTGGGGTTGACACAATGCCAGGTGTCCTCATTAACACTGTCACAGATATTTCCAAGAGATACTGTTTAAAATCTTCGCACTTGTAAAAGTCACTCAATCAGATGCAGCATCAACTATAAAAAGCCAGTCACCCGATTGCCTCTTATTAATAAAAGAGCATGCATTTGTGCATTTGTGCAGTATTTCAAATCTGGAAAGAATATGCATTGCGGTGTGTGACTTTTGGTGTTCATGTCTAATAAATATGTTTAGATTGAATTAATTTGACTTGGTGTGTAACAGAGCACGGCAAAAAGCCAAGTAACCAGTGTGCGCACTGTCTGGTCGCCAAGGCAACATGCTCCACTACAGGGTTATTTGGCTGATTGCTGTCTCACTGACAGATGTCTTACATGAGACAGCTCCACACCCACTGTCTTTGCCTGCAAATGCCCTTTTAATAAGCAACTGAACTTTGAAAAGGTGTTCGAAATACAAAAATTACCAAATAACCAAAATACAATCAGGTGTTAAAATGTAAAGGGAAGGTCCACCGCACATCAAACCATCATGCAATATATTTTAATAATAAACGTATGGTTATGCTACCTACACATACAAAAAAAGAGCCAGACAACATCACTGTTACTGAATTGTATGTATTGTATTATATTAAATTATATATTATACAGGTTCGACAAACAGTTTAGTGAATCTGTGCTTTTGCATCATTGCAGATTTAGTGGCGGGCAGTTTGGTAAAACGCGCCAGCTACCTACACGGTTCCACTTTAATTCTGTTTCTCTGTCTTTTCTGTAATTTGATGCGACAGCACATTTCAGATTTACATGCTGCCCGCATTGTTAGTGGCTTCCTACCACATCCAAGTCCATCTGTCACAAGCTGACGCACTTCACCCTTGTCTCTCGCGTGTTACATAGTGGCCCACACTAGAGCTGCTGCTTTGACTGGGATGTGACAAAATAATAAAACACGAGGGATGGAGGTCCAAAGTGTGGCCGATATCCTCCTCCCATTGCCAAACTACAGTGATAGCAACTGAGAGTCCATTGGATGTTTGTTGCTATGTTGCTAAGGTTGCTGCTAGTTCCATGAATGGTTACCGATGTCACGAGAAGTCACAGAAATAATTGACTTTTTTTAAATCCAATAATAATTTAAACTGCAGACATGGTGTGAAACCGTTACAATTTATATTTACCATAAAATAATAAGAGGAAAATTAATACATTCATATATTTTTTTGCAACTTACTTCATTCAATTTAAGTTATTTTGGTTCTGTTAAGTACACACTAGAGAGCTTCGTAATGCCTCTTCACAACAGTGTTGAACATTTACATCCCGTGTTAGTCACTGTCCCTTGTAGCAGAACCCAGGGGTATTGACTCAGTGTGCCATGAGTCAGTGGGAACTACAACAATCCAACCCCCTGTATCTGAAGTGAACATTTAGCTCTTAGTTTCAGACAACTGAGCTCTGTAAACAGTCTCTATTGCAGTTTGGTTTCTCTCTTCTCTACTTTGCCGCCTACATGTGTGAAATACAACACCTGCCACCTCGCACTGTGGTGACAAGGAAGCTCCATTGTCTTTATATAGTGTGGCAGCATCAAGAGCAGATTCTCCCTTAAATGCC
>JAOPJI010000080.1:7140784-7151748 GCA_027122695.1 Merluccius productus
AAAAAAAAAAAAACAACAACAAAACAAAACCCCTAAACCCCTTCGAGTGCACAGGCCCCCCCCCCCCCCCACACACACACACACACACACACACACACACACACACACTCCCTATTCCTCTACTACGATTCCACACTGCGGGTAGTAACTCAAATACCTATTGCCGTGCCACAGCTTGTATACGATGCATCTATTTTATCATCCTTCAGAGAACACTGGGAGAATTTACAACAAGATGGGACTTTTGCGAGGCATGGACTATCTGGCGACGCAGACTTGGCAGCCTATTCCTCCCCCAGGACGCCATTACTGTGAAGTAAGACTGTTTATAGGGGGAGAGAGACACACGAGAGAGGGAGAGAGAGAGAGGCTGAAGAGGTAGAGGTAGCTGGGGAAGTCGCTACTGAATCCTGGGAAAGGACCCTGAAAGAAGCATTGTTTTGGCAGGTCTCCACAGACTTAGACCAACTTTTTATTTTTATTATATATATATATATATATATATTTGTTTATTTATATTACTCCCATGAATGCCTTACTGTATTGGTCTGCATGCCTGCCTGAAAAGCTATCATCTGCGAGAGTGGAGATTGATATGCGGAATAACGCGTGGAATGAGAAGTGAAGAGATGCATTAGCAAATAAACAGACATAAAACTATATGCAAATAATAATGCAAAAAAACTAAATAAATAATAATCTGGATACTTATTTTTGCTAGTTCTTTTTTTTTGGCATGGTTCCAATGTTTCTCTCGTTTTCAGTTTCTTTGGGGTTCCTTCAGAGCCGAACGTGACCGGCGTCCACAGGGACCTGCGGTACCTTAAATGCTGGAATTAGTTGTGGTTGTTGCAAATTAAAACGCATTAGGGCTTATAAGGCTTCCTCCACACAGGTGATCATGTTGTTTCCATGACAACGGACAGCCGCGTTTGGCTCGAGTGAGTTACTTCACGAGGTGTCTCTCTTCATTACATGAAAGATGTTCAGCTGGTATCCTGTACAGTAAACACACCTCAGCCTCCGCTCTACACACATGCCCCAATACCACTCCTTCTACCAATCAACCAAGATTTTCTATGACAAAAAATTAAAAAACCCACATTTCTTTTATTGCAAATAAAAGCAGGTTTGATGAACCTCACTCTTTACAGAAGATTAATGTGCTCCTCTAATTTGACTTCTAAGCTCATTTGGATGATATTAAACTGACAAATTAATTTGAATGAATAACCTATTATCATTATGAAGCGAGGTGGTGTCAGGATGACGCTTATTGTAGGCTTTATTTGTTCATTGACTGAATATGAAGTCAGTAAGTCATCGTGACTTTCCTTTTATGAACAGGCAAGGCTGTAAGACAGTATGAACTCTTTACATTACTCTCTATAGATGGTACGAATGTGGAGTTTGTTGTCCTTTTGTTTTACCGTCTTTCTTTGACTAAAAGCTACGAAGCGGAAACATTATCCACCCGAAGCAAACATGTTTTTCACCCATGATAACTTCCTTGTTATATATAGAAAATCTGCTTTTGAAATGGTGAAGAACAAAATAAGAGACATACTTTATGAGTCATCCTAAAGGTCATAAAACACACTTAATTTTGTATTTGTAACCAGGACAGAACCGGTAACACTTTGTGACTGTCAGCATCGCAACCACACAGCGCGCAGTGGTGCTGCGTATCGCCATCCTGTTTGTTTATGCACGTTCACAGCCAAATGCAACACATAAAGGTTTTATTTCAGAATTCACATAACAATGTTATAACTTTATTCCAAAATGTTTCTTTACAGTTTAGTCATACTTTGATAACAATAATCTTCTCTTCTAACAATCACTCTTCTTACCTGTGTCCCATCTGTGTTGGTAAACGGCATCCCAGGCAGAAACAACTAATTTATGTATGTTCTGTGGGAGAGATGGCAGGGTGGCCTAAAGATAAACAATGTATTATAGTATTGTAGATTGTAGATTTACATTTATTGGTCTAACATAACAAGATAGGTAATTACGTAACTGTATTTATTGGGTGGTGTTTGGTTTGGCCTTGTTTCCTTTGAGTACCAACCAAAAGGGTCTCGTAACTCTGGAAACACAGACAGGGGCCTCTGTGTTTACTTGCTTTTATTTGTCAAAATCTTAATTTCAGGTTTTAAAAAAAGCTGAGAAGCCAAACCTTTAGAAAAATAATTTTCAGGTTTGGTAAAAAGATCCCAATTTCCATTTTGTTCAGGTTTTATGTAATCTTCCTTCAAGATAAAAGTACCCTGTCCAGTGCTCATCACTCACACTACGTCGTTGCCTTCCTTTAGCTTAATTACATCATCACTAAATATTTTCAATTCTTTTTTTTTTTTACCCCTTTAGGCACGGTGAATATAATTTATCTTGGCGGTGACTTACTAATGCTATCAGCTCTTGGCAACAGGCTTTAATCACTTTCCCCGGGTAAAAGCTGGTGGGACATAAACCCAATGCTGTACATCTTGTTGTGCATGACATTTTATTAAAAAATCGCAACGCTGGTCAAATGTGAGGTCTACTAAACTGAAGAGTACCCAGGCTCTAAGATTCCCAAGATTACAGAAAATATGAATATTATAGTAGTAAGTATTTCAGATGTCTCTGTATGTATAAATGTGTCTATTTATCTAGTGATCCATCCATCTGTACCCATTTTGTCTCTGTATCTAGTTGCGTCATCAATTAATTATTTCTTATTATCTCCATCCGGCTTTGAGGCAGGCCACCTCTGAGATGCCCTTTATTCAGAGTTAATTACCATGTGGCAGAGTGGGGCCGGCTGGTTAGCGTTAGCATTGGCATACTGTATGCTGCATACTCAAAGCTTCACAGTAAAGGAAGGCGTTCTGCTCCCCTGTATAAAACACCACCTCAGCATTGCTAACGATGGACAAATGCTATGTGTGAGTGCTGGGAGCACTTTAACAAGTCTTAAAGATAACACGTCTTCGAAGACACTCTCTCCTAGATGCACATACACAAATTCACACATGCATACGTGCATGCACACACAAACACACACACATTTCACACATACGAGCATGCAGACGCTGTGTTTTCCCGCCGAGCTCAAAATAAACTGAAAGGATTATCGTATTGGCCTGCCTCAAAAAAATTAATAACACAAATACAAAGTCGTAGAAGTTGACTCGTATTGATGGTTTGTTTATAGAACCGTATTGGAAATGGAGGGGAAAACGCTGAGATCAGCAATGGATCCGCAAATCAATGTTGAACATGTGAGGCGTAACTCTCACAGCTTATTTTCCCATCAATGAATGTGACCAACACTTCAGCTGTCACATTGATTGATTCAGTATTCAATGAACATCCAAATGTGGACCCACTGGAAGCTCTCGTCCAGTAAATAGACCCAGCAGAATGAGAAGCACATACATAAGCCTCAAAAACAATTTTCTCCCATTATATTGGGCAGTGATGAAATGTATGCACCCTGATTTCTCTCCCAACAATCACAGTGGGAATGCAGTAGCCGGTAAGTGTATACATAAAGTAGCTAAGTAGTCCCTGTAGCACACAGTAATCTGTGGCACCACCCCCACACTTACATTTTTTTTGGTCTCGTACTGTGAATGCAATCAGTGCTTTGCTGTCATGCTGTTCAGAGATCGGCTATTAGCCAGGACAAAGGTAGAGGGTCGAAGTTGGTAGCTCAAGGGCGGTGGGGGGTGTTTGCAAAATGGTAATAATTAAAAAAAACTTCATAAACGAAGCAATCTTTCACCCTTACTCCCCTGGTAATCGGTGGTGGCCGGCACATAGGGGTGTCTGGGGCGACGCCGTGGCTCTGATTGGCGTTTTTTGTGAGTGGGTGTTACCATTTAATCATACAAAGTATAGTGGTTGTTGGTACTTACCTACTAACCTACTATATGCAAGGAAGTAGGCCTGGAGCGCAAAGAAATATGGCATGGCTAGCCACTGTCCACATTTGTGTTTTTTTGTAGACGTCATTAGTTTGGCATAGACCTTTTCGGGGCGGCCAAAGCACAGCCCCACTACAGTGCCACCCACGTTGTGATTGGCTGCCTGCCTCTGCTGTCACAGCGGTGCTCAATGCTGTGTCAGTTGACAGTGACGAAAATGGCAGTAGCCAACACTTCGGCGCCTGTGCCTCCGGCAGCAGCAAACTGTGTTGAAAGTCTGCTTTCGTCTACTTTTTCGGGACTTTTCTCTCAGAGAAAAACTTTTGGTCAAACAGTGTCTTGTTCAGAGACTCTGTCCGCTCTGGCACTCTGTCAGCGGGCCCCAGGGGCGCTGTCTCCGGCGCTGAAGTCGAACCATTGAATAGGGTAGGCCTGAAAAATCCTTTCCATCACTTAAATCGCTATAGGGTTTGTACATCGCAACATCACATCGCAATGACCGCCTCCATTTTGGAAGCATAGGAGCATTGGAATGTAAGTTATTGTGTTGGCCATGGTTTTTTGGTCATTGTTTTGTAATTAATCGTGAAATTATTTCTCATTACGGGGAGACATTGTTGTGTTTGAAACTGCCACAGCGTTTCTCATGCGAGACATGGCAAAGCAGTGGCAAAGTTTTCATTAGCCTAGGTTTCGGTATACTTATGTTGATACTTATGTTGATAGGCTCAATATGCCGTATTGAGAGGATATATATAGCCAACCAAAAGAAATCCCATAATGCATTCTGATGTGCCCTATAATGCCCCCCAAAATGCATGTAGTTGTTCAAACTCACACCCTGCGGGTGCTCATATAAACCCGCTCCCTCGCACCACCAAGTGGCCAGCTCAGGAGCCACCACTGCTGGTCATCATACTCTTGGTACCCACCGTGGCTGCGGTAGCTCCATTGATGGTCAGGTCTGATTGTTCTCATTCATCACGTCCTGCCAGCCCAGCCAGAGAGGCTGCTTCAGCCTGACAAGGGAGGGGGGGGGGGGGCAGAGTAGGGCAGAGCACTGTGATTGAACTTCAAAGGAAGCACATGTCAAACTGCTGTTTGGGAGTTGCCGATGAAGCACTGACCGCTCCCTCACCCATCTCCATTCCCCGCCTGTGCCACAACCACCATCATGGAACCAGTAAGTGTGACCTTAAGACCTTAACTGTAAAGGCCAGAAATGGACCGGGAGGAAAAAAAGGAAAGGAGAAACAATGTGCTCCACACACTACCAACGAGATTGTGTGCAAAGCTTGTTCGAACACATCGTGGTTTCCCCAGTTTTGGTTGGCTTTCTCCCATTTTGCCTGACCATACTTGCCAGGCCCTTACAAACCAGGGGTACTTCATTCATTCCTCCTGCTATGTAAAGTCATGTCTCACTGAGTAAATAATGGTGTTTGGTGTGCAGAAGCGTGTGCAAATCATTCCTGGGGAGATACGCCACCCGGACTGCTGGAAGCCGCTGGGTGCGCCCAAGCTGGCTGATAGCACAACACCAGAGCTTATCTGTTCCCTTGTTTCCTGATGAATCCCTCTTGTCTTGCCTGTCTCTCACTCAGCGACGCCTCCCAGTAAAACCCTAACCGATGCTCAGTCACACCTCAAACTGTTCCCACAGCAACAGCTGGCACGCAAGGGCCGTTAAGATGGATCATGCTCAAAAAGCCATTCTGAATAAATTACCTCCCTGCTTATGCTAACCTCCCCTTGCAGTGTGCCTGTGGACTCATCCACCCGCGTGTGCGTGCACATGCGTGTGTGTGTGCGCACGCGTTCCTGTGTTTTTCTGTGGGGATGGGCGTGTGGGTGTGGCATGTATGTGTGGCAAGCTCTGACCACAGATTGGTAAGAGCTAGTTCTCCCTGGTCACTACTATATAGTCATTGGCAGTAATATATTCAACCTTTAATGGGGGAAATACCAAAGAAAAAGGGAATGGCATTACAGCATTATGAAGGTCATGATTTCGACATGGTGTATTTCTCCGTTTCATCACACCATTGCTTCTCAATGGAAAGCTCATTTTCTTTTTTGCTTCAGATAACGTTGGCAAGCTATGCTTTCCATTTATTTCTTGTCAAATGATATTCTAATGTTAATATTCCTTTTAAATTAATTGTGAATAATCACATTTCATCACACAATCTATTTAACTGTGCTTTGAAAAATAGTGAATAATAGCACAAAAAAAAGTACAATTATTTTACAAATTAGTTATAATCCTTTCTGCTGTTTAATAGAATATTCTTGTTCACACATGTAATTTCCAGGCTACATTTATTTTGACAAAATAAAAATATGCAAATCGAATACAGATTTTTTTAAACAGATTCTCCTCCTTAAAATACATTTAACATAAGCCAGGTAATTGAAGATGATGGCAGGTCTTCAACTTGCTATCACCTTTGGCTCACATTGCTAAAATAATTATTAATTTCCCTTTACCCAATGAGGGTGATTCACTAACTGATATCTGTTAGTCTAATAACAAATATCATAACTGTGTCAGTGACGTAAGCTAATAACCAATATCATAACCCCCCCACATGCGCGCACACACACACACACACACACACACACACACACACGCACACACAAACACACACTAGCATGATAAAGAAGCCAAGGCTAATTTATGGCTGGCAGAACGCAGCCATGGGTTGGCTGATGGACGATAGTGTGACATTGTTTCCTGAGGAGCAGGTACAAAATTGTGAGTGCAGTGTACACACACATATAGAGAGAGCAACCTTTATGAGCACAACCTGCCTGATCGTGACGTGTGAGTGGGAAAATAATATTAGGGGCAATATCGGACATAATTCAAACTAAGCTTACACATACACTACATTACCTCTCACATGTACTTTACCTCTAACATACATGTACTTTTCCTCTCACATCAAATCAAATCAAACTTTATTTCTATAGCGCCATACAAAATTGGCAAAATTTGCAATACAAGGTGCCTAACATACACTACTTTACCTCTCACAAACACAGATATGCAAGCCCGGATCTGGGCACGTGCAAAGGGGCTCCTGAGAAAAGAAAAAGTAAGCATTTATTTATGGTGCCACAGAAATATGACAAAAAGCTTGACCCATTATCTTGATCTTGATAATTATCCAATCAGAATGAAATAAAAGTTGTTAATAAAAGAAAATGAAGTATCACAGTTGATTGTTTTATTGGCTGGGCAAGTGGTGACTGGTGAGCAAGTGGCAATGCACTGTATAAGATGGCTAATGGTCAAGGTGGGCGGACATAGAGAGCAGGTGGCTTACATTGCATAGATTTAAGATCAGTTTTTCTTAAGCAAAGTCAAGATTAAAAATTGTGGAATACATTTTTACCTGACCCACCTGAAATATATAGATTTACTTTACTTCTGGCATATATGTACTTTTGCTGACATATACGTTTACTTTACTTCTCGCATACATGCAGGCCCGGCTCTAGACAACAGGGAACTAAGCGATTTGCAACTAAGCGAGATTCTCTTTGGGGGCCCTCCTTACTTTGCCTGGAGCCGTGAACTATGAAATAAAGCTAACTATATATATATATATATATATATATATATATATATATATTGCACACAATGTGGCAAAAACTTTCCTGCAATCTCTAAGTGGGCAACTTTCTTTATTAAAAAAAGGATTTGCGGGGCCCTACGCAATTGCGTATTCAGTGTATAAGGCGGGCCGGTTCTGCATACATGTAAGCAAAAGTACATTGAAGTTAATGGTAAAATACTTGTTTGCGTAAGAAAATGTACATGTATGCAAGAAGCAAAGTACATGAATGTCAGCAAAAATACATGTATGTGAGAAGTAAAGTAAATGTATATGTCAGCAAAAGCACATGAATGCGAGAGGTTAAGTATTTGTGTGTGTAAGCTAAAGTGCTGGTAAAGTACTTGTATGTGTAAGCAAACAAGTACATGTATGTGAGTGGACTTAACTTCCACTTCCACAAGTGACTACAGACTAGTGATGTGTGCGGTTAAGGTATTTTCTCACACCAATCCACACATTGCTGTAACTGCACCCAGCCGGAACTCGAACTGCCGGTTGTAAACTGAAGAAAATGACACCTGCATCCGCTTCCCAACCAATGCTTCCCGCTATTATAAAATGAAGACTTTTCTTCAAAAGACCAAATTAAAGTCAGGAAATGAGTAGACCTAAAATGTGTGCCTATTAGGCTAATATTGGGCTTTTATATTATTGTTAATAATTTTGTTTCATATGAAGGGGATTTGCGGAAAACCATAATTTCAAGATGTTATTTTAATCTGAGAATTTGCCTAACTTGTTTGCCAATGTTGTCAGCATTCACGTGAGTGCAGCCTATTATCTGTAATGCATTTGAATTAATGAACCAAACAACAAAATGCAAAGTCAATGTTCGACTTCATTGCATAATAGGCTCTCTATATTTAGGCAAAACCTAATTGAACAGAAAACACAAAAGCTGAAATATTACAACGGCAAAATAAAGAGGATTTTGCATGTGAACATAAATAATGAATACAATAGGCTATAATAAAACACAAAGCCTATTTTATTCTTAAATCAATGAGAATACAATGTGCATGTAATACTAATAAAATAGTCTATCCAACATATCATGTTGTGTATCATTATTGCATATCATGTTATTTTACAAAACAAGTCATTTTAGTTTTAATCATTTGTAATTTGTTTGTTAACCCTAACCCTAACCCTCACCCTAACCCTAACCCTGTTTGTTAACACCTGCTAGGATAATTAGCCCCAGGAAGTAGACTAGTGGATACACAGGTTGAGTGAGTCAAATTGGTGGTAAAGGTAATTTATTTTAATACAGTCATATCATAAAAATCACATAACAATGAATTTGGAAATGTACGCTTCTAGATTGCATATAAAATGCTGACATGTCCCATTATATATTCTTTGTTTCAACTTCTCTAAACACTGATAAACACTGAAGGCAAGCTATACAACTACAATTCGAAGTATGTTGATAACTTCAGTACATTTACATTTAGGGCATTTAGCAGACGCTTTTGTCCAAAGCGACATACAATAAGTACATTTGTTAGAAGAAAGTGCAGCGCTATCAGTAGAAAAGGGATTTCAAGATTCAAGCACACCCGATTGCTAAGTTAACCCATTGCTAGTATACAAAAGAGATAAGTGTGAAAATACTAAGCGCAGAATGTCAAAGTAAGTGCCAGGACATAGACATAGAATAATTGCAAAGATGTTTGTTTTTTTCATTAAATATAATTCAGAAATGCAGACAAAACAACACTGATCAACTGCCATTTGCAGCGCTGCTATTACGTGACCGTAGAAATGGTTGTAACATTAGCATACTGCTTAATAATGTGAGCTAGCGATCACGTTAATAAGTTAGTTTGATTTCGAACAACGCTTTCTTGCTATAGAGTTTAAGTATTGATCATACTCGATGGGTCTCTCTGACAATATTGTATTTATCTAAGTAGCTGGCGATCTAATATTACAACGGTATTAACTAGCTCCTAGCATTGCCAGTGTAATGGTCAATAGTCCTGCCGGAGTCTACAGACCAGATCATGCATTAAAACGTTGGTGGCTGTACTGACTATTTGTATGTGATTGTGAATTCGTATCAGTCCTCAGTCCACCCTACATAAAGAAAATACATAAGAGCAAAGGCAGAAATTGTATATATTTTTTGAAACAAACGTGTAGATTATCGGAGTTGAGACTTTGACATTTTACACCTTACATAGACCTACATGTTGTCTTTTCTGTTATTTTCTGCCCAACTTCTAATGAGGCTCCATAAGCCGACTTTAAGGAGACTTGGTTCTGCTGGGTGTGGTGCGCCGCTAACACCCTGCAGTGGTGATCCTGGAGGAGAGCAACTGCAGAAAGCAGACGAAGGATAGGATCAGCCCATATCTGGGTCCTGCTCTACCTGGTACATTTTTTTGTTTGAATCGAGTCTAAGATGTCTATGATTAATTGTATTGATAATGTTGATTGTTGCATGGTGTAATGTTGATTGTTGTACTTCTGCCTGCTCTAAAGGGATGCTGCAATATGTCATCTGTGGTGTTGAGAGAGGTCACTGGCTGTCAGCTGCCTTCCATCACAGCCCTGCATGGCAGTCAAGCAAGAAAACCACCTGAACTGTTCCTACTGAATATTTGACCTATTCACCTAACAACCCCAGTCGTCACCTATTATGATTATGTTGGTTAGGTTTGAGAAGAGGTGAGGATTTACTCTTAGCAGGGGGTTTTGCAGTCAAATAATCCTTCACGAAAAATGTATGCTGGATGTTAACTGCCAGATATACATAGGTAAGAAATAGTCATCAGCAATGAGAAAGAATAGGGGGAACCATTCAAAGAGGTAGGTTTGGTGTTTAGTGTCAATCCTTACGGGCATCTCAAGTGGATACAATTTAGATGTTCTCTGTGGGGACTATATCTGAATATAAACACAACTGTGTACATTTCAACTACCTTTATTTTGTATTTTCTCTTTATAAATTATTATATGGATGCCTGATGTCACCCTCTTTGCTGCCTAGATTTTCCCATTATTATTCGATTATATAATTGAATTGTAAAAAAACAACAACTGACATTCGATTTTGAAAATTAATATTCGATTGTGAGGGGGGGAAAAGCACCACTATCGCGGCTGTCTGCTTCACGAGTTCTCACATGGGCATGGGCTGCTGCACTGAATGCACTGCATGATAGACAGGAGTCACACAACGTCACTTTCATTGATTGAAAATAAATATTGGTGAAGCTGAAACGAGTGAATAATTCAACAACAACAACCGGGTGGTTAAGATGGCAGAGAGTTCACAACCCAACTCTGAAAAGCCCTGTGGAAAAATACTTGTATGCAAGCTAGCTCGCTCGGAGCATTGAATGTCCATTCTACAGTATATACAGCATATACAGTAAAAGAATTAAAAATAATAATAATAATAATGAAAAAA
>JAOPJI010000080.1:7155677-7173199 GCA_027122695.1 Merluccius productus
CATGGCAACCGTTGCCAGGAAGAGCAGTTGCCAGCGGCTCAGTAAGGGGTTACCATTCCCCCCCCCCCGCCCCCTGTATCGCAATCCCATCCCTCACCTGGCCAGCCACCGTGGCCCTAACCCTAAAAAAAAAGGACAGTTCAATCGTTGTACTCGCTCTGCACCCCGCCTCAGTAAACTCACACAGATAAAAAAAAAAAGAAGAAGAGCCAAAGTAAAACATGCACTCGCAATACCTTCTAAAGAAAACCAGACACAATTAAAATCTGTGGGCGTATCGGGATTTCAAGCACAAGCCCTTACCCATGGAAACAGCCCTAATGGGAGTTCTGCAAAAGTGTTGAACAAAAAGGAATATATTCAATTGTCCAATAAAGCTAGTTTGATCCAATGCTAGTTATGTTTTATTACGCATGGCAGTACTGCGGCATTGCGCGCTGCAGTCCTCTGTGTCGGAACGGGCTGAGCTGTATTCTTTAGAGAAATATAGGGACGTGTCTTGGAGGAACACTGTAACGGCATGAAAAGGGTTTCTAGACCCTTAAGAGCACAATGGAAAGGTGAGAGGAGGCTCCGGCCCCAGACGACAGAGCTGCACACGGCCTAATGGTTGTAAAGAGACCGTATGCTGTGGAAAACACCCCTTGAGGTCATTGCTACTTCTTCCACAGTCGCAGTCATATGATATACAACGATCAATAAGATATATGAGAACATTAGAAAGCATAGTATATTTTTTTATATAAACGTAGCATTGTGTCACTTTATGCTTAACCTGGATGGATGTTCCCCGCTGAAGCCCATTTCTGTCTGTTCGATGGCCTTTGTAAATATCCGTTCAGCTTTCAGCTAGTGCACTGTGTCAACCACCCGCACTTCCATTGGGATAGGAGATAGTTTGCTGGCTGAAGCCCATGTCCTGCCCACCGCAGCCCAATCAATTAAATACTTAACCGGGGCAAAGCCCACCCACCACTTATTGTGTTGCTTAATGTACTCCTCGTTTTGTCATCTCTGTCATTTCATCGTCGAAAACCCTGATGTGCTCACGGTATTTTTTAGCTGCAAACATTTCCGTTTAAATCAAAACATGCTCTTTTTAACAGCAAGGTTAAAAAAAAACATACAACTACCATACAGCTTCAGGGACTGTGGTCTGCTTGGTGAAAGGTTGTTGCAAATGTTTTTTTTGTTGGTGTATTTATATTTCAAGTGCCAATGTTGTATCCAAGAAGGATACTCAATATTAATTTAGGATAGAACACAGGCCATCTTTATTTTTTCTAACACAATTCTCCAGTTTCCAACAGTTTGCACAGAAGGACAAATAATATGACTCCCTAAGAAAGGTTACAGTGAACACAACAGCCAATACTTGTCATCTTTGAATGGCTAGTTACATAATTTAACAATGATTTGAACCAATCCCAAACAGCAATTACAATACTTAGCAAATATGGTAAAATTAGCAAATGTAAACATATTTTCTGAAAGGATAAAATGGTCTCATTCAAGTTTTACTTTCAATCAACTGCAAAACTAATACATCAACATATGTTACAACATATGTGATGCAGTAGAGTGAGACATTTAAGGTTCATGGAACATGAATACCAAGTTCATGTATCAGCTTGTGTTTAATAAATACTTTAACTGGAGCATAAGGTCTTAAATTTACATATCACTCCACCATGGCTCTTGTATATTTCAAAGGCAATAACAATGTGCCTTTTACTAATACATATTTGTGTCTCCATATATTTGTATTTAGTTATTTAAAATGCTGTGGCTTAGAAAAATATTTTGTAATAATTCACAAACCTTTTTCTAATGATGTGTTTGAAATGACACCATAGCCGCTGGCATGGCATATAGAAATACATGAATGACATCTAAGTGTCACCATTAGAAGCAGTCTTAGAATATTGTCCCGTAAAAACTGTACCTTCCACTGTAATATACATCCATTTTCATAATGTGCATTAGATACAATTACATACACATAGTATGTAATAATTTTTAAATAAATATATATATAACAAATGAAATATGTTCACAATGAATAGTTGTAATAAATAGTACCGCTGCCTAACCTAAATTCCTACATAGAAGAACAATGGAAGAATAAAAAACACGTTTCCTTCTGTACATTTGGGCACACTCATTTGTCTTGGACTACTAAATGACATAGTGGCCCGGTCGTTGATTTTCTCCCCAGATTTACTGGCTGGACGGAAGACTTTCCTGCACAAGGTCACCATTCAAATGACTTAATAATTGACTTAGGGAACTTAGGGAATTTTTATGATCCAAGGCCACATGAATGCCTGGGAGGCATCGCCATCCATATTCATGCAGTAGTTATAAGGATTCAATCTATTTTCACCCATCTCCTGAGCTTCAAGCAATTTGAAGTACTGACTAAGTAGGACTACATTTTTTCTAGAGGACAAACGTGTTTGCACATGTAACAGGAATGGCTGTCCTATAATTTGCATGGTTCAGTGTGTGTGTGTGTGTGTGCGCGTGTGCTTGCATGCATTTTACTTGTCCGTGTGTATGTGTGCGTGCGAGCACAGTGTGCGGGTTTCAAAACTACTCAAACGTCTTCTGCTGGTATTTGTAACTAGATATTTCCATTTGCTGACTGTCAGTACCTGTGGTCCATAGAGATGTGTGTGATGGACAGATCAGGGTAAAAACGCAAAACATGACATTGTGCACATCAACTTAATGTCTTCTATCTACTACATGTTGTCATAAGGCATTCCAAAACTACTAATTGGAGGTGAATTCCCAGTATTTAAGCTAAGTTGATATTGAGCATGACAACTTTGACAACAAATATTTGGCAAGTGCTCTTGCCATAGATCATAGTGTTACAAGCCAAGTTCCTCTTGAATGAAAACACAATGTCTCTCTAGTCCATGTTTCTTCCTCTCTCCAATGCTGATCTATCAGCAGGCGTTGTTCGGCATCAATCTGCCAAGGATGCCGCTCCAATTAAAGCAGACACGCTGCCGCCTTTTAAATCAGTATATCATTCAAAGTGTAGCGTGTTCTCTTTCCTTAAAACCAATGCCTCTGATTGGAGCATCTGTTTCACCGCTCCCCATTATCAGATTGCTTAAAACCTCATTGAAATCTGAGCCTGTCTACTGAACACACTGGGCCTTCCTCGTTTTCAGACACAAGCTTCTTTTACAAGCTAGAAACTTGTCGTTTGTCAAAACCATAAATAATTTTTGCAATCCTCTGCAGAAACTAAGGTTTATCTTAGATTTTAGGAAATGAGTCAAAGAAAGAAGAAAGAGAGAGCGTGAAAGTGAAACAGAGACAACAATGCACACCAAACCCAACTGTCTGCCACCTTACTTTTTCTAAATATTAATCTCATAGTCTGTCTTCTCATATTTGTCATTGTTCACCCTGTGCTGCTGTCAAGTCAGTAATGCCTGTTGTTCACCTCGTTCCAAACCTAGAAGCCAAACAAATATAGTCTACTAATATTTGACCGATGGGTATTGAAATAAATCAGAGGTTTAAAATTGTTAAACACATTGAAATTAAAACGATCAGAACACAGTTCCTATTATGTCAGACCCACGATACATTTCTATGCAGTTAAGACATTTATTTTTATTTTAATACAAAAATATAAAATGTCTCAAATGTGTTTCAGTAACAAGTGTGTCAACACTTTTATATCCCTTCATATGATGGAGTTAATATTTTAAAAATATTTTAAAGAGAGCTTTTGTGGATTTGATAAGGATAATCGAGCTGACAAGAATTAACTTTAAGGAAACACCTCGGACCTGTAATCAACAATATGCCCAGCGGCTGCTGTACACCCTTGTTAGATTACAATGTGTTGAATGATTTGACTAAATATCCAAATGTGTCATTTTCAAAAATGTCATGTTCACTCTGCGATACAACATATCGCCAATGCTGTTTGGTGTTGATGTTGTTTGGACAGAACATGGCACAAACATGGCAATACGGCGGCTAAACGGCTACACTTGTGTAATAATTACAACTTATCAATATTCACAGAGTCTGCTTATCAAATGCATTTTAACGCCGAGAATCTAGGATGTATAACAGCAACATAACAGCATGAGGATAATCTAATATGAGCCAATCATCACCTCTTTGTCATCTTTTGGAACTGCACCAAATGCACCAAGAATAAACGTCAAACAGTGTTTTTATAGTACTTTTATATCTTGATATCTTGCCAGGAAAAGGATATTTTGCCAGACATTGATAGTTCCATTTAGTAGCATAGCTACTTAACAACAATATTTTGAAACCATCGGTGGGATCACTTATCATACAGTCTTCTTTAAATAAAGACCTTCGTCACGTCGTAGATATAATGTTAACAATTAATACATGGGTATGGGGGGCCAGTAGTCAAATTGCATAGGGGCCCTGCAGATGTACGTCGCAGGCCTACCGGCTGAAGCTATGCGTCTGGCTCTATGTTTAGCACAACCACCCCCACCATCCCTGGCAGGCAGTAGCCTATTTGGGTGACCTGGCCTGGCCGGGCCTCCGGGCCTTGGTCCTGGGAGACTTGTGTGTGGGAGGACTGATGCGACCCTTCGTCCGCGTTCCCTGCTGGGAGAAGACGGGCTTGGCCTGGTGCCTTGCGTCTGTGGGGCTGCCCCTGAGACGGAGGTGGAGATTTCTTGTTTTTTTTGGGCAGTGTGCTGGTGTCCTCTAAGGGTGCTCTGTTCACTGGGGTTTCTGGTTTCCAGAGACCTTGAGGGCTGTGGGCATAGTATTGAGTGGGGGCTTTAGTCTGGCTCATCTGTACATCCTTTCTCCACCCATATTTATTTCACCCCATGTTTTAAGATATCCGTTCAACGTGTTTCAACCTCTGTAAGTATCTTGATTTGATTTGATTCAATATATAATAAGATTATACAAAATATATAAAACATCTCAGATTTGACTGATTTATGTAATGCATAGATTTGTTTTACTTTTTAGGTATATGATAATAGCAATGCCGTTGAGGTCTGTAGCGAATATATAGCTGCAACAGACAGTACTCCAGAAGTGAGATGTTTTTAGGAAGGATTCTGCTGTGATCGAATACAAAGGAAGAAGAGGCTGCAGGTTGTCCTTTGAAAACAGCAAACAGATGGATTTATTCCCAGATGCATTTTCCAAGCCACCGTTTAAACCATACTGCTCAACATGTTTATTTGATTGTTGTGCTATCTGGCAATCCGTCTTATCTTCAAGGAACCTAATTGTAAAGGCTTCCTGGCCGCATCTCGGCGTATGGCAGCGCCCTGAGTGACAGGAGCGCTCACAGGAGTGTCAGCAGGAGAATTCGCACCAGTGGTGTTGTGTCTAAAACTTGACACCTCTCTCTTCTGTCCTCTGGCCTTTTCCCTGTCTCATAGATTGAAGTTGGAGACAGAAAATAGAGCGTTTCCTGACTGCAATCCTGTTTGCCTTTCCTAGAAATGGTTTATAGAGGTATGGGGGAAAAAAAGAAAAACATTGAGTGGTAGAGGAATTGAACACAATGTTTTAAGTTCTTATAGTTGTCTTATAGCTATATTTATTCATGCATTATTCATTTAATATATGTAATATTTTACAATAGAAACACCTGCATGTATATATATATATATATATATATATATATATATACATGCAGGTGTTTCTATTGTAAAATATTCATTCTACGGACAATACTTGCAGCAAAATTGTGTTTTATGGAGTTACAGTTGGCTGATGTTACGTCCCTGGTGGTATTTAGGGTTAATTGCCAAACTGGCCTGAAGTGTTTGCAGTCTCCATTCCTGCACTCCATCTACGATACTATCCCCAACGGTGCCGTTTCTAATGGGGATTGAAAGCGCCTGTTTTAGATCTCTCTATTCACCCGCACCCTTAAGACAAAACCGTCGCGCGGACGACATAAACTGGCTCAGTTCCTCAGCCCATATCATAATCAAATATAATAATCTCGGCTTTGACAGCTGCCGAGGTCTCTCGCTGTGATTGGCTCGTATTTATATTGAATCATTTATATTTCCTCTCGACTTCACACGATTCATCATATGGGCTACATACAGATAGTTTCATCAATACATTTCCGATTTTATGACATGGATGTATTTAATATATTCTAATTCAGACATACAGAGATATATATTCCTATCTGTATATATATAGCTAGCTAAAAATACATGTGAGAGATAGATAGAAGAAAGATGATTAGATAGATAGAAGAAGCACAACACATTTAATATGACTCATTGTGCTAAATTGGTTGGAAAACAGTAGGTGTTAAAGGTACAAGGTATTAGCTAAATAACAAAAATGGTATTTGTCAAATTGAGTCATTGTATAGCAATGGAGGACTATCATGAGCAACATAAAACGTATTATGCCAGCACTAATGAGGATGTGACATATTTTTGAGCAATGCGCTGTTATCTCAAAGCTACGGTAAATGTCGGTAAACATTATTTACATAGACGATACCTCCTAAGTGTTTGCTTTTTTTTGGAAGAACACACTAAACACACACCGCTACTGCTGACAACAACGGCATACACTGTAGCAGGAAGAACAAACAACAAATCTATATTGATGTCTATTACATGGTGCTTTCAAAATATTGATAATTTCTTCCTCATAAAAGTGTATCGTTTGCTCATTTTATGTCAATGCCATCGATCACTTTTAAATGCGGTGTCACTATTAGACGCTATTAGAGTGCAGCAATTCATTTCCAAGAACGCCGTAAGTGCACAGGAGGGGGGGGGGGGTCTGCCCAGGTGCCCATGTTGGGGGGGGTGGGGGGTTAATATTTCTGTGGCTAAGCCAAGCAGCAAGCCGCCCCTGCATCAAAGTGGGAGACCCATAAATGATTCATGAGCAGCTGCCATTGTTTTGACTCCATTGTGTAACGGCTGGGGGTCAAGCAGCGTTCTGCACGTCAACAATTACTTCCTCTCTCTCTCCCTCTCTTTCTGTGTGTATGTCTCTCCCCCTGCCCCCCCCCTTCCATCCCCACAACCCCAACTCAGAGGAGGGAGGTAAAATGACCCCCCCCCCCCCTCCCAGCCCCCCAGAAAAAAAAACTCTTACTTGACAGGGACCCCAATCGGTAATGTGTTTATCATGCAGCTGGTTGCAGGCGCATTTCAATATGTGACGCCGCCCTCTTGGCGGCTATGTTGACTCCTCTATGCTAATAACCAAACCATTTCAAAACAGCTTATGACAAGTGGGAACGGAGAAGGGAAAAAATAAATAAATAAAACAATTTAAAAAAGGCGAGCAGAACAAATACGCTGCCTCTTTTAATAGGAAGACGAACATACTGTCCTGCAGACCAATGTGGAGATTAGGGCCGGCGTGGATAGCTGAGAAGTTGCTAAACCCGCAGTCTTAAACCAGCGCCGCTTCACAGCCGCCGTCTCTGTCCAAGATGTTGAATTAGAAGCAGGACGTGTCGAACCACGGCGCTGGAAACAGAGACATTTGTCTTGGCAATGTGGTTTGATACACCGAGTGCCAATATTTTAAGGTCTGGGGTCAGAATTGCTGTGAAAGTGATTGTATTTTATAGTCTGGAGATGTCTGCATCCCTGAATCAGCATATACTGCTCGCTGGCCTATGGCCAAAAGTAGCTGTTTTCGAGTGCACTCTCACTCTCTCTCTCGCTCTCTTTCACTTAGTTTATTTTGTTTACATAGGCTTTTCTCACTCACACACACACACACACACACCGTAGTAGAAGCAGCACATTGTTTAAATCAGCTTTATATTCATTTTCTATTTTACATTCACCTCGAATAGGGCCCCAAATAGAAATGAATGTAATAAAATTGCACACACAACACATGATCAAGTGTCTCCACAGGTCTTAATAATACACCACTGCTTGCGAGTCACAGTGACATTTCTGCCTCTCAGGGCTGGCATTTGTGTGTTTATTTGAATACCTTGAGCTGGCAAAAGATAGAACAGAAGAAGGAGGGCGGCTTCTTAACCTTTCAGTTTTCCGTTCTGCTTCCATCTCCATTCCCCGGGTGGATTTAGTGTAAAGTGCACCTGCTTATCTCGGCGAGAGGCAGCATACGCTTCACCTTCACGTGCCTTAATTCAGTCTCTAATGCCGCACCGCTGTGAACATGCAAACATGTCCACCACAAACGTTTAAAACACAGTATCACTGTACTAATTTCACGCTCTAGTGTCAATCTATAGCACGGTAAGGTAATATGGGGTCAATATGTGGTTCTCTCCACTTTGACAAGCGTAGAGTTGCAAATCGAATAAGGTCAAATTAGCTTGGATTGGTCTGGTTGAAAGAGTTGATATACTCAACCAGTATTTTGGTCTTGTGACATTGAAAACCAGTAAGAGCAATATGAGGAAAACAACATGCGAAAATAGTTAGTGGTCTGAGTGGTCGCAGCTTGGCTATTTTACATTGGACAGAGAGTGCTTGCATCTCAACCTCTCACAATTTGTTTTATGCATGTGCAATATAGGCCTACTAAATTAATATCCTTCTTTTTTTTTAAATGTGCATAGCATGTATGAGCCATGTATTTGTTGACTGGGGCATGTGAAACATATTATTATTTTGCATATTACTATTTTGAGAATACTATACACCTTGAATTCACTGTGAGCAAAACTGTCCCCGCCAACACTGGCATTTTGCCATTAATAAGTCCTTTCAGCTAACTAACTGCTGGTCAGTTGTGATAATAACCATTCATAATGATTCATCATTTCATTTAAAATTAAAAGACACCTTAACGATAAATGTGGCCATCATGGACAATTACAAGAATGAGAAAGTGATTTAGCTTTGATAACACTTTTATTACTTTGAAAATTGTCACTGCAGGTGCTCTACAGTCAGTGTATCAATCCATCACTGTGCTTATTATCTCAACATTTAACTATGATTTAGCCATAATAATGTTGAAGGCTTTTATATTAAACCATGAATATTGCCTTTAAAGAGGTACATTTTAATTTAACCTCGATTCTAGTGTGTGACGGGAGAAGGGGAGACGGGCGTGGCTCATCCCGGCATTAGACACAGCTGCCAGGGATCTACAACTACAACTGGTAAACTTCAATGATACAAAGATGAATAATATATTCTTTAAAAAACATAGCAGGATTACATTTCCGTCGATGATGTTGCCTTTCCTTTTGGAAAAGAACGAGGTCAAGTCTCTGAAAGAAGCTCCCCCAAAGCTTAGATCCAGTCTGGCAGAGGAGAGACTTGCATGTGTTAAAGAGGTCGATGACATGGATGAGCCATGCCCTTCCAGGCAAAAACAGAACAGTTCTGGCAAAAGATGGATGCCTTCCAGAAGGAGAGGTCTAGATGCACTTGAAAAGCCAAAAAGCAAATTATTTCCGATGAGAGAGGGACCTTTCAGCTAGAAGTGGCAGTGATGAACCCTGTTGAGAAAGGCCTACTTGAAGGAGAAGAGAGTGAGGGGGGGAGAGAGAGAGAGAGAGAGAGAGGCCTTCCTCAGCCAAACAAATAACACCAAGACTCTGCACATGGACCAGAACCAGAACTCTGTCAATACCAACAAGTGCTGAACTTGGCCAGACACCTTGGCTTTCGCTCTGTTTAGCCTTGCTGGGATATGAATGGGTACTGCACATGTTCCTGCGACGTGCCATATGGACACTGATTCAGTGACAAGTCTGAACCCCTATTGGCCAGACACGGTCTGGGCCTGGGAAGGTGCAAGCATGGGGCTATTGTGGCTGAAAACCAGCGGTACATCTTGCCGTTTTCTCTCCTCCCTCCCTCCCTGTTGTCAGTGCATCCTCTAAATATGATGACATTTTACAGTACCTCATGGTCAGTATCTTTTATTGTATAAGTCACCACATTGTTACTATATTAACTGTATTTTCAAATGTCAGATTTCACTCCATATTTAGTTAAATCTACAGTTAACAAAATATACTGGTGAAAAATGATACATTTCATGCATAACATGCATATTTTCATATGCAATATTGACAAATAAGGAATGCAATAAGCAGCATTATTACAGACATAATGGACTATTATAAAACACAAACAATGATGAAAAGCAATAGAATACAAGCATAAAGTAAATAAAACAAATGATATTATATAGGCAGTAAGTCAAAACCAATATAAGTTTGCCGCTTTGTTCAATACAATACTATGTATATTTAGTTGTTTTGTTTTTTTGTTTAATTTAGCATATGCTTTTAGTGACTCCTGTACATGTCATGAAGGAGCAAGTAGGTGTTAGGCATCTTGCTCAAGGAGATCATTGGAGATTGAATCCAGTAACTTTTAGCCAGTCACATACATAACACAAGAATTGCCATTTATAGGGCAATGGGAAAGGCATGTCCCTATATAACATGTTATTTTAAGGCTGTTCCTACAAATACTGCATTCCTGTTTGTGTGTGGACTAACCACTTAGTAGCCTAGGAATAGGTGTGAGCTTCGAGTTTGAGCTTTTTTATATGCTTGAGCAATATAATCTAATGCACCCAAGCTTCTCATGTATATATTTCCATTCATGTACACATAAGGGGAGGGCTTACACCCTCACATAAAATAGTACACAAGTGGACCTATTACTGCAAAAGTCTGTAAACAATGTTGAATAAGCAGGAAACAAGATTTTAGATGTATTGGGAGTAGTAGGTCTGACAAGCTAGTTTGTTACTTTGCTGCTTGTTTGTTTGTTTGTTTGCTTGTTTGTTTTCATATGAGCCCAAGCCAGCCTGTTTTGTCATCATCCACATAAAGGATGGAGGTCTCCTGACAAAAAACACCCCAAGGCACCAAAAGCAGTGGTATCACCGGGGAGGGATTCTGAGCCCAGGTGCTCATCTCCCTCACAGGCCAACTTCTTACAGCGCCGTTCTGGAGCCCGCTGATACTAATTTTACAAGAGCCTCCAGGGGGGCCAGACTTGCTTCCTGGTCCATCTCGCTCACACTGAGCTCCGAGCCAAATGAGACACGGAGAGCTCTGGATAAATAAGGAGCTCAAGGCGAAAGCGGGCGAGTGTGCATCGTGGCAACATATGTACAGGTGGGGCATGTGGAAGGGCTTACACGTCACAGATCACAGCGGTACACAGGCCGGCGGGTTGGCACCGCAAACACTGCACAAAGACACTGTGATGTGACTTCGATGGACTTCAAATGGCTGGTAGATCAAGGCCCCCCAGGGGGATGGAACAAGGACATTTTCTAACGTTTTCTAGGAGTATATTGATTGGACAATCTAGGGGTCAAGGTGCAGTAATTTAAACCGTTTTGCTGCTTTTGTCTGATGCAGGAAAAACAAAACACATACCATTGTCCATCTATTTGTCATCTACGTTCTTGCACATTGTGTGTGTCGCTATCAAATTGTTGTACCAAACAAAATTGGAGTGGCTATGTTTACTGAATATGATGCTCTTATCTTTAATGCTAATTCATCTTTCAATTGATCCCCTTCATATGCTAGCCCTATCAATGGCAATTTAATGTAGCAAATAGTTTGAAGGCTACCACCTTGAAACTTCCCCAAATAGCTTCTCAACCATCTATATATATATATATATATATATATATATATAATCAATATTAATACAATTACAGTCACATTTTTCCATGGGTGATATGTGAGTACGAGTTTGTCCGAGATTATTTTCAATGTAACTGCTGTGATACACCATTATGTACTGTGCCAAAAGTGAACTACAAATGTCTGCCTGTCTGTCTGCCTGCCTACCCATCGATGGATCCTACTCTTCCAACTGCATTTTCTTCTTAACTCGCATGAATCGCGTGAGAAGCGCGTGAATCTTACAGCCCAGAATATTTTGGTTTCATCTTTGTAGTCTTCTTTTTTCATCAGCGTGGCTCTACAGTGTCAGTTTCATGATTTATTCCCTTGAAGCTACAGAATCCTCCAGGGAGCGACATAAATAACTAAAAGCTCTCTTGATCTCTGTTGCATTTAATTACATCGCCGTTGTTATTTACAGTTTGAAAAGCACATTAATTAAAATACCCAAGGGGGCACGAAGAAATGAGATCAGGATAACCTGGCTTTGGCGGGAGTCTTGGGTGAGGCCTTTTCATTTTCTACAGTCCATAACTTACATGATCCCTTATGTCACCAGGGAAATGCTCTAATTGTCTTTGCTTTTTTTTCTCATACCAAATCACAAAATAAAGTATGATCGTGGTGTAGACTATAGCTATTCTTTGTAGCATTTCTTCACAATTTCAATGGCTTTTTTAAAATTTGTAAATTACAGCAAACTGAGATACTTGTGCTCATGCAATTAGAACAAACCAAGAGGAGGACAAATGCTGCTTTTTTCCCCCCTTGTTGACAGAGCTTTCTACTTCCACATGTCCTTGCGCTTCTCACAATGCAAAGTGGGCCATACACACACACAAGAAGTTTTCTTTTGCAAGAAAACTAAAAAAACTAGAGCTTGTTGCAAAATTTCTCGCTGTGCTTTCATCTCACGTCGCCATCTTCAGAACATGCAAAAATAGAAGTGGAACATGGCGATGGGACACTGACAAAGCTACACATGAGAGCCTAAAGAATAGCCTCAGAGGAAGGAGAAGAAACACAAAAGGAACCAGGAAGTGGCAGCCATGTCTGGTTTCTTGTCATGCTGTGCCTTCCATCCGCCTCCCTGGAGGAGCCAATAGAGTATAACCCAGTATACCCCTCCAATATAGCTATCTATAGGCTTATATACACAAAGATACAGTATATACTGTATACATATTATCAGTATGCTTACATGTGCACCACATTACCAAAACACAGCTTTCATGCATTTCCAGGCACACAAATACAAACACACACACACACACACACACACACCTACACACACACACACACACACATTCACCTAAACCAACACAAAAACAGACACATGAACACATATCCATGTTAAGGCGTGTTACTTTGGTTTTATTTATTTAATGAAATGTATTTTCCATGTTAATTTACATATCTCACCAGCCCCATCCTGGCATGAAATCAGGATTTTCCAATGCATATTTTTAGCCTGCTATAATGGCGATGATTTGCATATAATTTGTCCTCATCTGCTTGACACTTGAAAATGAATTAATGTCCCTGACAAGTTTGTTCTTCTTGGATTATTGATTACTCATTATTAATCTCCTGTTTCACCAGAAAGTGGTGGTCCAATCAACGGGGCTCAGTCTCGTGGTCTTGCGGCTACCATAATCAACCATGTTTTCTTGCTACTCACAAGTATTGTCTGCTGAGTGAATGGCACATAGATAATGCTTTGCATAGACTTCCATCAATGTCCAAAAATGTCATTAAAGCCTGTTGGCTTTGTTCATCAGAATTCATCCCTTCAAAGGGACGTTCAGCAGCAAGGTTCAGACAAAATGGTTACAAAAATATGTTTTTTCGTGCATTCAAATCTTAGAGAAAGTTACTAATTTCTTTGAGTATTTACAGCGTATTTTGGGGATGATCGTGGTTGACCATAATAGAATAGAATGGATTCAACCGAACCAAAAGTAAGAGTCTACCTGGCAACTATCTCGGCAATAAGACAAAAAAATTATTATATATATTATAATTATTACATTTTTTTGGTGATATAATAAGAAATTAAAGCTTGCAGCCTCAATATTTATTCACAGCACGCAACACCGACCCTAGCAACCGCCACCCCAGTGACTGCCCTTTTCCCAAGATTTGCAGGGGCATGTCACTGGGGGGCGATAAGATAAGCATTTATTCAAATTGATATTGATGTCATTGTTTGAGCTATCTGGCAAACTTGTTAAGGGGGAAGTCCTCGATGTGCAGACCAAGTTTCAAGGGTGTGGCACCTTCTGTTAGCTCATTTAAATATTTAGATTTCTGCATAACTCAGCTATTTAACATCTGTACCAAATTTAGTGTTATTTGGACTTGTGGTTTCTGAGAAGATTTGTGAAGTATTTCCAAAACTTTCACCATACAGAAAATCTGTCATGACGCATCTTTTGGCTCCAAAAGTAGTTTCACTGTGAATACCTGATTTAAGCTGCTCGCAGCCTAAATAGTATTCACAGCACACACCACAGACTCCAGCGACCCCAACACCAGCGACCGCCCTTTTCCAGCGTTTCACGGGGGCATGTTTCCCCAAGCAATTTGGAGTGAATCCGAGTCATGGTTTGACAGTAAATGTTGTTTATGTGTGTTTTTGCAACCCCTGTGGGCAAAGCGGTGCCTAGCTCAGCAGTAATTGAAATTGATCCTGTGAAGTTATTTCTTTAGCTATACACCAAACTATAGCACACTTGTTAGGGGGATGTCCATGATTGATAGAATGACATGAGTGAAAGAATAATGTCCACTCGTGCACATTTTTATATAACCCTAACCCTTTGGTGTTGGACTGGTGGTTATTCAAAAGATTTTTGTTTTCCCCAAACTTTCACTGTACATACAAATCTATCATTATGCTTACTATGCCTCCAAGAGGAAAAATGTTCAGCATGTAAAATAAGGCCTATATACCAAGTTTCATACATTTTCATCCATCAGGGCGGCAGGGCTAATCGTTTGACTTTGACCGCAAATTATAGCGCCCTCCTATGGGCGAAGTGGTGCAAACATTTTTGTAGACCTTCTTTACCGGGATACATATATGTCTGAAGTTTGACATTTGACCAGTCACAGGCTGATGGGCATTAGAAAAAAAAAAATAATAACATAATTCCTACAATAACAATAGGTATCCACAGTTTAACTGTTAATAGCTAATATTATAATAAGAAAGATGTTAGAATTAATTCATTAATATAAAGGACACCTCCACTTTTTAAGCCATTCTCACAAGGTGATGATATCTTTCGTCATAAAGGAAATAGCTCATTGGCAACTTCACACTTGTATTATTAAAGCAGACTTGAATTGAGTCAAGGCCAGTCTAGGTCACAGCCTACTTTTAGACACCTGTATATGGCCTCATGTTGAATAGCTGTTGAAAGGCTGCCCTCCATTTTATTTCTAACCCTAGCCCTTTAAGAAAAATAATTGAAAGGAGAGAGAGGGGGGGGGGGGGGTTCTGTGGTGAACAGCCTTACCTGGCCTCATTGAGTCATTCACTCAAACCAGGGGGCTCATATTTAGTACCTCAAGTTCCATAAACTATGTCTGACCTTTAAATCCCTCATCTAATGAGTCTTTAGTTGTTGTTTTGTGGTAGATATATATGTAACACATTACATGACCTGCCAGCAGAAAATAATACATGTTTTAACCATACTGTATTTAATGAATCAGTCTTACAGGACATAGAGATGGTGTCCTAGATAGTTTGCAGTCTCAATCAATTATGTCTCCAAAAATAGATGTACCTTCACATGCTCTAACTCTACATTTCTTATTCAGACATGTAATGTGTGTAATATGTAGTATGTTTTGTATATGTGCAAACTTTAACCCTTACCCTTCGAAGACATAGCAAGCTAACAAGTGTTGAAAGCATTTTGCCTGAGTACGGGGCTGGTGTTGAACTTGGAATGAATTACTGGTAAACAATAGTCATTAATAAATGGGATACAGTCTTTATCACCTCTTCATCACATTTTATCACCTGGCCCCAAAGATCTGGCACACATTCATGGATCACACTTCAATACTTCTCAATATATCCTCAAATAACCTCCTCCTTGCAGGGTAGCTTCTTCACAAGCCCTGATTTTTCTTGTGAAGAAAAACCAGGCGTAGACATTTTTTGACATGCTGATGGTGATGGCTAGAGGTACATGGGCTGTCAACTCCACGAGATTTTGATATCGGCCTATATATGTAATAAATAGCCTACCTCAATGTCTGCCACATGTTTCTTTGTAGATTCCTCTACATTGTCAGACCAAAGTAAGGTAGCTCCCTTTAAAAATAAAATGAGTACAGATTCAAGAGATATATTTGAAACTTATGTGGACGTTTTATTTTCTTTTAGAGGAAATGGTAAAGATGTAGAAAAAATGTTACGCTCATGCTGATCTCATCCATACTTACAGGATGGATGCCAATTCATTTTAATATATATAATCTAATTAAACGTCTGAAGTAGGCTCTGGTTTAGTCTGCTTGTGAGTAGGGATGCACCGATTTATCGGACGCACATCGGTATCGGCCGGTATTCGCGTTGTTGACTGCCATCGGCCTATCGGGAAATAACATGACATTCACCGATGGCAGTGGCCAATGTTTATCTGTTTTGTCACATACATTTTGTGTTGGTTATTTGCGGTCTGACTTGCCCTTTGGGAGAAGATCCAACAGGTGGTAAGCTACTATAAGCATGTGTGGTTTGTTAACAAATTTTAACAAAAAAGTGAAAGAAAATATCTGTCGTGTTGGAGTATTTTACTGTCTCAGAGAGAAAGATCAGCGATATGCAGTTTGTAAGACATGTTCCAGTGACATGTCAAGAGGAGGTACTACAACCAAGAATTTTAACATCAAATCTCATCAGCCATTTAAAAAGCAGACATGGAGAAGTGTACAACGATTACCTGAAAGCAGATTAAAAAAACGGAGAAATTAACTGACACCAAGAAAGCACAAAGCACAAAACTAAGTACTAACTACAAAACTAAACTAAAAAGGCTTTTGAAACACTTATTTTTCACAAAAATAATCTTTGTAATGTGAAAGAAGGATATATTAAAGGTTGTTTCATAAATGTATTTGTAGGATTTCATTTGTTCTCATTCAAAGATAGTGTAATGAAGGGCTGAACGACTTTAAAAGAGTTTGGTTATTCTTCATTATTTTATAATGAAGATTTCTTTGTTTCCCTGGCACAAATTGGAGGATTAATAACAACAAAAACAAAATAAACCAAAAAAAACAACAACATCTGTATCGTTATTGGCTATCGGCCAAATTGTTATTTTAAACATCGGTATTGGCCCACAATTTCACAATCGGTGCATCCCGACTTGTGACTAATGTTGTTTACAAAGATATAATAGGAACTAATGAACATTAAGTTAATTATATACAATTGTCCTGCCACCGGGTATTTACACTATATAAGTGTAAATTACTCTATATAAATACCAATACAATATTGGCGTCAAAGTGACTAGTATGGTAGAACTAGTATTGTATAATACTTACACAGATACAACACAACACATACACACACATGCAAGGGGCTTTAGAACTACAAAAAACATGGCGAAAAAACATGGCGCCGCACACTTAAGCATATTGCATTTTCCGAACGTTTGTAGTTTTTTAAATTCATTTTCCAGGTTAGGGTTAGCGTTTTGCCCGTTTTTCAAGAGAGAAAGTATAACCTGAAAATATTTTGTTCATATTATAGGGAGATTGATGTTGTAAACATATAAATATAGGCTACATTTTATTTCAAGTGTTTTTTTAGACGTGTTTCCAGCTGCTTTGTTTGTCCATGAATTGG
>JAOPJI010000080.1:7173299-7184401 GCA_027122695.1 Merluccius productus
ATTCTCTGATAGAAGATTATGAAAATATAACGCATACTTCTCGCCAGAAATGTAATCTAAATGCATGTAAATGTGGACGGTAGCTCAAAATATTGCATTTTCCATGAAAAATGTAAGGAGTGTCCGCCATTTTTTTGTTTTCGCAGGGGGAAACTTGACCGTCACGTGACCGGTGCGTGAACTGCGCCTCGCTGGTGACATCATGACCGTTCAAGGTGATGCGTGGCCTAGATGGACCCACCCAGCTAAGCTGAAGAAATTATCTTTATCTGCAATTAACAGAAGTGTCTCTGAGCACGTGGCAACAACTGTCTTCATTGGGATATCCATGCATTTCACTCTACTTACCTTTTTATTCATTAATGTTTATAATCTAACTTCATCCCAAACCACCAGTTGGCCTATTTGCATCTCCTTTATTGGCTTTCAAGATCAAAACGGAAGACATCTTTTGAACGGCCGTTGGTTTCGAAAATGTTTTCGCCAGTCGAAGCACGCTCTCTGATCCCCGTTTTTTCATAACGAGGGTTTCAGGAGAATTTAGTGGAACATTCATATGAGAGATCGGCTGCATAACACTTTAATGCCACCATTACCAGACTACTAGGTGTATAATGATCCACGGCAAGATGGAGCTAGCTTGTTAGCGAAATGAGCAGCATCGGTCTAGCTTGACTAACTCTGCCTGTGCATCTCAACAGCCTTTGGGTGACATTAGCAGACGCGTTTCATTTACCTCTATGCCGATGTTATCTTCGCTGTCATGACATCATCATCGCTTGGCAGATCATGGGCATGGCGATAAAAGGTTTATATTTGAGGCTATGATATATGTAGGTAAGATGTGCATTTCACTCAACGATAACTCTCCATTGTGATCTCTCCCACCGACTGCAGTGCTTTTAAACGAACATGTGTTTTTTTTCACTTGCATAACACACGAGTCAGTCTTGATTTAGCCCTTGATCCAATTTGCTAAGCTGTTGTAGTTCAAGCTCCAGCAAAACACAAGCAACGCGTCTCCCTTCTATTCCCTCCCCACTCAGCCCCTTGTTCTTTGATGCGGTGCGAGCACCCAGTCCATTGTATCTCTCCCTGGCAGATGCCAGAGCCCATTTGTGGCATGCATTGCTCCGCTGCAACGGCAACACCAAGCTTACAGATTCCTTCTGGGCTCAACTAACTCACAATTAAATTCCCAGATGCACGCGTGCCTAACGTAGGCATTGTCAACAGCTGTGTGTGTGTGTGTGGGGTGTCGACGGGGGCGGGGGGACCGTGAGGACACCCCCGAGTCATCTTTTTTCTTGGGGATATCTATGGCCACAGCTGCTCCACAGCCAGGGACGTTGCATGGAAGTGGATGAGTGTAAACAACGGCAGCCCGACTCCCTGGTGCTCTAATGAGTAGTCTAGCATCAGCCTACTGGCTCCACACAGTAAGACACGGCCCCCACCAGGCACCGCCGCCACACTGCCTCTGGAACGGCCCTGAGACTGTCGTCGCATTTAGAAATGAAACGACAGACAGACTGGAGACGGAGGAATGACAGACTGAAAACAGTAGTGTTATAACCTTAGATGCTTAATAATGCACGCACACTTTGGACAGTTAACAGACTGTACTTAACGTCTGCAACAGCACTCATATACAGGTAGCATCTCACAGGTAGCAGCGCATGTCAACCGCGCGGGGTACACCTCAAAGCGTCCCTGGGGGTCCCTGGGTTAATTAATAATGGTTCTGGGGTGCAGTTCCCTTATAACACACTGTTACTGACTGTAACAGTGCTGACTGACTGAAAGCGATAGGCTAGAACCACAGACAAACTGAAAAAACTAGAGAACCACCGACCGACTGTTAAGGATAAAACCACATAGACTGAAAATGATGGAACCACAGACGGATAAACAGACAATACAGAGTACAGTTAACGTCGCAAACGTATACTGTACTACAAATGTCTAAATTCAGGCATTAAGACCAACAGCAGGAATGTAGAAGATATTCATAAGCAAGTATCTTGATGTTTTTTAATAGACTTTCTGTAAATTCATTTAACATCAGATCTAAAGTCTGAAGAACATGAAACATGAAAAGGTGAATTCAACAAATCATTTAAATTGTAATATACTAAAGCAACCATAGATCTTTTTTTTCTTTCCTTCTGTCTATCTGTCTGTCTGTGGGAAACAGCAGAGTAGAGAGCTAGGTGAGTAACTAGATTCACCCTTCGAGTCCCCCAAAGTGCATCAACCTTTTGTATCCCATTCTCCCCAGGAGACGGGCCCTAACCTCTACACAGGTTGAGCTGCGAACAATTGGCTTTAAAATCTTGAGTGTGTCTTTTCTGCTCCCCTGGGTCTCTCGCCTCACCTCGTACGCGTCACGGTGAAAGGTCGCTCAATTAACCTCGTGCCTTTCAACTTGACCAAATGGAAAAAAGAAAAAAACTGCAATTGGAGTTTGGAAATGGACTTGTTTCATCCATTTTGTGTTGTTTGATGTCCTTAATTTGGAGAAGGAGGGAGGAGGGTGGGGTCGCTTCACCAGAATCCACATTTAGCAAGAAACTAATTATATGTCCAAAGAAAATATATTCCTCCTAAGTCTATGGTGTAAGGGTTTCAATGGATTTTCAGTCAACCCAATATCCCACATAATCTATATTCTATTTAGTGTGTATTGGAGGAGTCAAGTTGTTTTATCTGGCCTCGGGATAGATGCATGCATATATAGTAGCTATGTATGCATGATGAAAGCCCCTTTGTGCTATGCAGTGTAAAGAACAACCCACGGTTTCCTGGTTTCCAGGTCCTTGGCTGAACTCCCAATGCAGCAGGGATGACCTTGTTTTCCTCATCAACTCAACTCAAATTGGTTCATTATCTGTGAACTGCATGAACCAACGAAAGCTGGGCCCCTATGTTATTCCACCTGACCATCTAGTATTTCTATGCCTAATGGAAGGATACCTCACAAAGCAAGACTAAAGTAAGCCAAATGCAGGCCTAACTCCACATTTCATGGGTGATTACAGGGGTTGTTTTGTTGTTGTTGTTTTACACTGGAAGGTCACCATGGTAACTTATTTATGACGCACATAAAAATACAACAATAACCCGTACATCAATTAAATCCAATGACGGTTTTGTTTCTTTAGTGTTGGCTTTGCCATTAATTCAAATAAACAATGAGTGTATTATGAGTATTGTGCTATCCCCATTTT
This sequence comes from Merluccius productus, assembly GCA_027122695.1. Lineage (NCBI taxonomy): Eukaryota > Metazoa > Chordata > Actinopteri > Gadiformes > Merlucciidae > Merluccius > Merluccius productus. The sequence continues at coordinate 7,176,530 of JAOPJI010000080.1, forward strand.
ATTAACAATTTATTATATTTGCCTTGACGTTCAGCCACATGAAGCGAGTGAGTGGCCTTTAGTGTTGTTATTGTGCAGTGTCGCTGTGATTGAAAGTCAAACCAAATTGCACCAGGAAGAGATAGGAAGGAGATAGATTATCTCTGCACTGTATTCTGTTGTCAGCAATTAGTTCTTTGAAAACCTTTTTATTTTATTTTATTTTATTTGATTGTATACTGCATTGTAATCCATACACCACTACCACTGTGGTGTATGGATTACAATGTAGTTTTTAATGTCACATCAGTATAAAATGAGGTTGTATGTTGAAATATTATGTTACTTTAGCTATTTGCTGACACGAAAAAACAGAATGTACAGGGATAATCTATCACCACAACATCATGCAAGTTTCTATTTGAGAAGAGCTGTGGTATGATGCTGGGAATATTTATATGGATCTGGATCTACAAATATTTAGACGAGAAACTTTTTATTTGACTTTACATTCACGTCTCCAAACAAAACCGGCGTTTAGCGCTGGGCAAAGTGTAGGGTAGAAGGAGATCTGAATAATCCTATAGGATTTAATTGGATGTTTCCAAAGTGACAAAACACCTTCGCCAGCAGTGTGTGTTTGTCCATCGCAGGCCTTTATTTACAGCGTTTATTTACGGAGGGCTTTATTTATGATATTGGCAAATATTGATATTACTGGTTGAAATGTTAAGCCGAAGAAAATTAGATCTGGATGTGGAAAATAACTCGTATACAGATTTGGGCTTTTCAAAATTGTGGGCATACCATGTTGAGATAAGAGCAGATGAAGTCCATTTTGATTTCCTGGTGCATATAATAGTGTCGCACGGTGGGTCTCTCCAGTTGGTTATTAAGCAGCGATAGAGGCTCCATTTTCGAAAGGCATAGGGGGGGGGGGGTCTCCTATTGTCTCTTATAGCAGGAGCAGGGAATATACTGTAGCTGTATGGCAACGCCTTGTCCCTTGCTTATTGGCAGCACCCATACCCTTCACAGCACTTGAGCAGTGACAGATGTGCCAGGTGGTGCAGTCCATCCTCTGGGTATGCGCACACACACTATTCCGCTACTTCATCACTCTCCTTCGACCTTGTCTTACATAATGATGTCGCAAGTCTATTCTGAGTCGAAGCAGAAAACACGTCGCCCGTGCCTGCGTCTCGATCCTAAACAACAGGACAATCCGCACTTTAAAAAAAAAAGAGCGAGACGGCCCCAACTGTAGGCCGCCAGACTGCTGAGAGAAGCCCAGCTGCTGGCAGGCAGTGTTTGAAATGGCATGAAGTCATGAGCTGGCTGTCTCCAGAGGAGGCAAGCCGGGGCTGGGGAGGGGGCGGATGTACAATAAAAACACACAGCAGCACTTGTGGTGTTTTTCTGCCCAGCAGGGGAGCTGCGAGGGGGGGAAGTCTCCAGGATCGCCGCCAGAGAGGTGAGTGCATGCCAACGCATCAGCTATGGCTACGGACGCTACACCTACCTATGCTTATCTGTTTGAGTATATATATATATATATATATATATACACCATGGCCTGGTGAATACTCGATTCTGATTGGCTGGAGAGGTGTTGATTATTTTTCAATATCATGCACGACTATGAAGTGTCATAACAAGCAGTCATCACCGGTCTAAAAATGAATGCGCTAAACGAAGCGTTAATAACAACTTGGACTGGACTCGGGGGGGGGGGGGGGGGGGGGTCCCCCCTTCCCTTTTTTTTTTCTTGTTTTTTTTTTTTTTTTAGAAAAAAAAGTAACCCCTAAGACCAGAACATGGGATGAGGGATAGGCAGCGCAAGACGACGGACGGAAGGGTAGAGAGGTGAGTGGGGGGCTTCCCCATTGCCATGTTGTTACTATGATCATCTATATTTACTGAAGTAATAAGGTAACGTTGCCATGTCGTTACTAAGATCGTCTCTATTTAGGCCAGGACTCCTTTGAAAAAGAGATTTTTAACCTCAATGGGACTTTAATAATAACAGGTTTAATAATAATACATTTACTGGAGTAATAAGGTAACATTGCCATGTTGTAAGATCGTCTCTATTTACTGGAGGTAATGTCTGCATTCCATTTGAATCTCATGTTAACTGAGTGCGTTAGTCAGACCCATATTTGTCTCTGGTCATTTGCTGTTTGTTTCCAGGAACACACAAAGTAGTGCGAGCTAAAAGTTGTACATTTGAGACAGAATTACCCCAACATATGAATCAACAGCCAATCAACATATTTTTTATGATTAGCAAGTGCCCATTGTATAAGCGGGATAATCCACTCCGAGGTGTGCATGTATTAAAAAGTAATGCACTTTGCGGAAGCAAAGGTTCTTAGCCCCCGCGTTGTGTATTATTTTTCGAAAAAAAAAAATATTACAAAAAAAACAAGAAGATATTTTAGATTACCATACACAATGGGACCGTGTTTGTAGTTGAACAACTAAGTGTGCCGCTACGCCGTAATTAAGCTAAGCCCTGATTCACGAGTCTGCGGTTCACTCGCGATATGCCCCGTGTTGCATTATTGACCCAATGCCAATTGAACAGGACAGGACAAGCCAAGTGGGTGTGTGATAGATCCCGCTGTTACCCAGGAGCTGTGACAAATGGCTTCTAGGGGGCCGTGTGTCTCATACCAATCCTACTCTGTGTAGAATCACTTATGGAGTGCTCACAGGGGGCTGGAGACCAGGTATCCATGTAGTCAAATAGGCGATCAGACAGCCAACATCAGACTGTTCTTCGGGCGTAGACTGGCACTGGGGCTGGAAAGAACAGGTGCTGCATTATTATCTGGGTGGACTGTGTGATCACATGTTTTCTTGTTCTTGTTCTTGTTCTTGTTCTTCTTCTTCTTCTTCTTCTTGTTCTTCGACTTCTTCCTCTTCTTCCACTTGTTCCTCTTCTTCTACTTCTTTGACTTCTTCTTCTTCTTCTTCTTCTTCTTCTTCTTCTTCTTCTTCTTCTTAGGTGTCCGATGAGTTATTGATCACATCCCTGCTGTCCTCCAAATCGTTAAAAGTCGCCCCCCCCCCCAACCTCTCCATGTCTGACGAGGCCGGTGAGTAACTGTGAAGGCGAACCACCCCGCACCCCCCTGTGATTGAACTTGTGTGGTTGGAGGCAGATGGCTGCAGACAGAGCTTGAGGGATCGCTCGTGGACAAGAGAGAAGGATTACTCTCAGAAAACGGCCAAAAAAAAGCTTAAGGGGATTGTACACATTGGAGCGGTTGCTAAACACACACTCACCCACACACACAACACAGAGATTAGGTTTTCCACAAAAAAAAAAAAAAGATTTAACGCAAAAGTTTTACCTTCTATCTATCATCTGATTATGCAAACAACGCATTATGGTATCTTACATTACCCCCATTTATTTTCATCTTTCCCGGCATCAGTAAATATTGTACCACTCATATACCGCTTCTTTGTAATAGCAAAATACAATTCCACTGTTCCTTCGCTTAACATGACACCTTCTATGAACAACAGATTGGATTAATCAAGCAGAAAGAAAAGAATTATGTAAAAACTTGGAAGATTAGTCAGGGTTTAATTAACTGGGCCACTGAACTGCTGGGCAACAAAGCAAATACTTTTTTTATTACATTTCCCTTGCAAACTGAAACATACCAAAGTTGGGTTTATTCAAAAAAGTGAAAGTATCTTAGGAACTTTTACAGGTGCTAATTTGGCTTCGGCAGCTGGTGGCATTCACTTCCACTTCCGTTTTTTTTTTAAACATATTGAACATATTTGCATGAGCAACAAACTAAGAGCCGGCACAGACAGCTGCAAGTTTCCTTTCCGCTGTTTAACATTTTAACAGGAGTCACATCAAACCCTGAGCTCTTGACATGCAGTGTTTTCGCCTGACAAGACACACTGTGTGTATAATCACAACTTTTATCTTGTGACTGAGGGTGTGGGGGGGGGGAGAGGGAATAGCATACGTCAGTCCACATGTCACAATGTATTTTTATTTTGGTAAGCACGCAGCCAAGGAAGAGACAGGCATTATGATGCCCGCTGGCATGCTATCACACAGGGACAGGGGATTAACACAGTTGAACACTTCCGTGTCCCAACGAGCATCCATTGCTTCTCTCCGCTGAGCTGAATCACTTACATGGTGTATCTTTATTACTATTTTGCTTTTTTTTTTTTTTATGAATCTCGTTTTTCTTTTCACAAGCGATTTCCTTGACAAACGGTAGTCTTTCCGTCAGGGCGTTGTATGCCATCGCAGGCACTCACTGTGTTTGTCTTGAACCCTTTCTCGACGTACAGGTACTTTGAAAGTCATCCGTTTGAACTATTCCCAGTGCACTGCTTGTCTCCAGCGCTGACACCACTTTGGACTAATTGTATGCCACTCGTTAGGCGTAGACGATAATAGAGTCAAGAAACTAAAACGAGAGAGAGATTAAACACACATTAGGGGGAAAAAAACGACAACAATTCCCAAATATTGGACACAATGAGGGAAGTGAATATGGATTTAAACAAATTGGTTTGTCACACACACAAACAGTTATCTGGCCGACTCTGGGAAAGACTTGGAGAGGAGAGCGATGGCAGAGGAAGAAGCTTGGCCCTCAGGCTTCCTCCTTAATCCGAGTGGCGGGGTCACAGTAAGCTGTAGTCATTAAAAGTCCCCAGACACACACTGAGTAATGCATATGCCAGAACCGGGGAGGTAGTCACCTCATCACGTTCCTGCATGGTGGGACTGTCTAAAAACCCACCCGCGTTGTTTTCCTTCACGTTGTGTTTTAAGGGCAAATTCATTTGTGTATTCACGTGTTTTTCCCTTCTTTTGGTCACATAGTAGTTGTTGTCGTCGTTGTCGCAGTAGTTTCAAATGATTTTAAATGTGTGCGTTGTGTGTTGGCGTGGCCCGTTGTGTACCGGTGTACAATATCGGTTTATATTATTGGTTACATTTTGGTGGGGGTCGCAATTTAAATGCGAGTTGTCACAAAAACATTTTTTCCTACTTGGAAAAAATGCTGGCACTCGCATTAACAATCATTAATTATAATTCAGACTGAATTGATTTAGATGCCGCTTGTCAAGGGGCATAAAACCCTCCTCAAAAGAGACACAAAAAGCCATTGTGAAATATATGGAGTCATTATAAATCAAGTCATTAAAGAAATCTATATATTAGGGGGGTGGGGGATTCTGGGCAGCGCACTCGAAATGAAACGGCCAAAAGTGTATTGACATTTAATTAGGCACAAAAAAAAAGTGAACATGGAGCCGTGCACTCGAGGACAGCCTAAAGTCAGAAGTAGAGGAAGAAGAAAACGAAAAAGCGCTGAGCTCAACCCTTAAAAGCTCAATAAGAACTGCCTCCCACCTTAATAGAGAACTGTTAACTTAGTGTCCTCTAATCTCCCCTGGGTGATAGCTCCGACTGCCTTTTGGCCCCCGATTTAACGTGGACTTTTGGACCACCTTCAAGCGTTCAGTAGATAGACTTCGCTGTCTGCTCCAAGAGACCTTTCATTTTCTCTATATTAACCTGCTTTTGGTTTCTGCATTACCCCACCACCGCAAGGGCCAGACAAGCATTTTATTCTTGGCTGCAGTTTTTGGCCCGGCATTGCGCAGTCAAAGACTGTCATCGAAAGGACCGGCGCTACGCTACGTCCCGGTGCCTCCATGCACCTATTGATCCGGTAGCCGATGTAATAGGATGCTATTTCTGTCTGCTCTTTGCCACGTCGTTGCTGTTGAAAAAAATGTTGTTGTTTTTTTTTTTCCTTCTGGTTCATATCGGAGTTTTGTTTTTTTGCAGTCTTCTGCAAAGTTTTCTACTTTACAGCCCTTTGTAAAGGTTAGACGTGTGGGCATCGAGTAGTAAAAACCCCCAAGTCCAAATAAAGACAAATTCCAGATCCCAGACGACTTGTTGACCTGGAAGTCTTTTATGGGCGTCTATTATGCTGATATTTGCAGAAACTACATTTTGGCAGGACATTGTTTAAAACAAATGAACAGATAAATAAATCTTGCCCAGGGCGACAGATAACTGCACGGCCTGCCTGGAGCCCAACCAAGTTAACAATGTTGATAGCGGAAGTCAGCCAAACTTGAATGACTGTGTGTTTGTTTTCTATTAGCAAACGTTTCAGTATAATTGGTAACTAAAAGGGATGGCGGCTTATATGTATTACACACACATGCATTGTCCCCACTGGGTTGTGTTTCATGTGACATTTTAATTAAAGAAGGTAAAACAAAAGATTAGGGGGAAAAGGTAGTCGTCAAAGAATGAGTAGGATCACAGCAGAAATGAAAATGAAAAAAAGAAAACGGTCACAAAGGGAAAAACTCATTTGATGTTGTCATTCTATTTTTAATTGTTTTGATTGAAGACATTGCAGGATTTCCAGCACCTTCAAAGTGTTTAAGTTAAGATAAGGGTGGCTTCATTAGACACGTCACAGTGTTGTCATCAAGCTGCCGCGAAGTGCTAAAAGAAACAGACACCAGCGTGACTCAGCGACCCGCATCACTATTAACCCCTTCTGCCCTGAACTCACTCTAGGCACAGCCCAACAACAACACAGTCACTGCCATCCCTAACAAACAGCTTACAAGGGGGGGAGAAAAAACAAAAACGTCGCTGTACCATAACGACCTTGGCATCATCGGACGCAGCAGGGGGGAAAACGATCAAGTCATACGCTACTAATGTGAAATAATGTCTTTATTTATCCCCAGACACTAAGGTTGCGCTTTTCATCCGCTCCGAGTGGCGCTCGCACCGCCGGGGCCCGCCATGTTGACTCATAACTCCTCCTCTGTGCGCCGGGGAAGGCTTTTTCGATTTTCTTCTTCCTTCTTCTTCTCCCATTTGTTATGGATCTCTTTTTCTAACTGCGCGCGACACACCGAGAGGAATTGCACATTTCAAGTCCGCTCTCAGCTGAAATATGGGAGAGGGGAGGTGCGGGGGCTCGTACACTAATGGTTTGTCATGAATGCGGCGACATATTTAGACGATGACCTCTGCGGAGAGACACTGCGGAGAGGAAGCCATTCCCTTAATCTTGCGACCTGCTGTGCTTGATGCGCTTCTTCTCGTTGAATCCCCTAATGGGCAGCGGTGGCAAAGCAGTTCCTCTCTCTATGGACGTCTTAGTTTCAGCATACCAGAACATCGTAAAGATAATGTTTTATATAATACATCTGCAGAGGGGTCTGTTCCGGTGGTAATATGAGACTAAAGTGGCCGAGAGAGACTAAACAAGAAAGTAAACTTTATTGTTGGTGTAGTTAAGAGTCTGTGGGCCTGCAAAGCATATGCTGCGCCGGCTATAGAGTGCGTTTCAAAGTGAGTTTTGCAGGTGTGCAACATTAGCCTTCGTACGCACTCCAACAGCAGCTGTCCTATACAGCTGTCGCTGGTGAGGGGACCAGATGTTGACCCTACCCTCTTCATCCTAATTTTCAAAGTGAATATGTGGGAAGCAGTGGCACATTTTTATTTATGCCCAGAAGACAAGGAACGAGGAAGAGAGAGGGGGGGCGGGGAGGGGGGGCAAGGTAGCATGTTGTGCTGCCACCAAGATGCTCATCTTCTATCTCTCCATACCTTTTAACACTTGACAAGAATGTCAGCCGGCAACGCCTTTTTTTTTTCTTCATCCCCCCCCCTCCGCCTCTCTCTCTCTCTCTCTCTCTCTCTCTCTCTCTCTCGCTCTCTCTCTCTGTCCAGCTCTTTTTCTCTCTCCATCTCTCTCTTCATCTCTCCCTCTCTCTCTAGCTCTCTCTCTCTCTCTCTCTCTCTCTCTCTCTCTCTCTCTCTCTCTCTCTCTCTCTCTCTCTCTC
>JAOPJI010000080.1:7239941-7253015 GCA_027122695.1 Merluccius productus
CCCCCCCCCCCCCCCCCCCCCCCCCCCCCCCCCCCCCGGGAGACGTAAGAGGTGGCATTTTTGCTAAAATAGTGCCATGTTTTCCAGAGCGCAGAGAAAGTAAACAGAAGCGGTAATCTCTAAAGTGTGCGTTGGGAAAAGAAAGAGCAGAAATAAAATAGGAATGCGACACACAAAAACAATTCGGGGATCTCGGATTCAGTGTCTGAGCTAATAACAGGAGAATAAACGCATTTCCCCGCAGACGGAAATACGTTCCGACTTGTGCGCTGAACGAGTGCGATTCACGCTGAGCTCTATCTGTGTAATAATCGGTTAAAAGATACAGTTTATTTTTTGTATTTTTTTTTTTTGCGGCATCACTTGAGATTGGTTTTCTTAGGTGGAGATAGGTATCTGGCCTTTTTTGATATGCCAGTGTCCCTTTTAAATGTTGAACAAGGCCTTTTTTATTTTTTTTTCTTTGGGGGGGGGGGGGGGTAACAAAAAACCGAGGTGCATTTAATAAAATATAATGATCTGCTAAAATGTGCTTTTTTTTCGCGAAAAAATCAAACACACCCCCGTCGCGGGAAAGAGAGCGAAAATGAATAGTGCATATCTTCACATCTACACTGCCCCAGCAGAAGAGATGAGAGATGTGTGTGCGTGTGCGTGTGTGTGTGCGTGTGTGTGTGTTTTATTTTAGTCTATTTTTTTCGGTAAACCTTGAAAACTACCTCGAATCATCAAAACCTATCACCGCTCCCCGACTAAAACTTACAGGCCTTTTTGTCCTCGCGACTGCGGTGCGCGTATACGAGTTGATTCTCTTTATGATCTCTAAGGTATATATGCCAACATCTGCTTGGGGATTTCATGGATGCATAAAACATGAACTTTAACGGCCGCCGCTCCTACAAGCTGGCGGCATCGGCGGCAAAGACGCCGCGGCATTGACGCCGACTTTCCGTCTGACGAACACTTTCGAATGTTTCGCGACGGGAGGATATATAATGCCGCTTGGCTTTTCTATTCCGCCTTCGGTTCCCCGCTGCCTTCGGAAAAAAAGGGAAATATTCAAATCAATATTAATAATACAAACAAAGTCGCGAGCTGCTGTGATATGTCGTTTTTGCGGGCGGTTTTTAGTACGAAGCGGTGATGTCGCCACCTTGTGCCGCGTCCTTGGGAATAACGGTGAGGTTTATTTACATCTCGAAACTAATTACGAAGATCATGGGGCGGGAGAAAGACACACCGTTGTACGACTCTCCGGCGCACGCACACACTCAAGGCCATCATTCACCAAAGAGCGAGACTGTTTTCTGTCATCCCTGGTCGGACATTGTTGATGTGTTGTTATTTTTTTTTTATCACAATGCTGAGCGGATTCCTCATCATAGCCTTCACCATATAGGGGCCTAATGAGATCTTACATTAACACACACACACACACACACACACACACACACACACACACACATTCAAACACATTCACACACACACAAACACGTCTGTGAAAGGGTGTGTGTCACAGTCTGTGTGCGTGTGCCATCTCTACCATGGCACCTGTGCGTTCTCTCTATGCTACGGCCTCGTGTGTCTTTTTTTGTTGTCGTCGTCGTCGTTTTTTTTCCCCTCGTTGTTTTCGACACACAAGGTCCGTCTCCTTTGAAGTGTGTTTACCGAGTCGCATCCTCGCTGGGAACGCCGCAATGGCAATCTGTGACTCGGCTGACACCTGGCAGGTACACACTAACAGCAAATGACTCACAGCCCCTCCCCGCCAGGCTTGCCCTTTCCGCTACCTTCACACGCGCGCCCGTGTGGCTTGCCGATACGCCGCCGCCGCCACCGCCGCCACCGCCGCCACCGCCGCCACCGCCGCCACCGCATCGCGCCGAACGCGCATCATCCACTTTGATGCCATCTGACGCTTCATATATTCCGAATGAACGCCGGTCTGCTTGCCAGCCATTCCTCCGAATGGCTCTGAGCGGCTCCCGGGAGCCTTCACAGATGGTTAGAAACCCGCGCTCTCCTTTTTTGCCTCCTCTCTGCGTCTGAAGGGATCGATGGCGGCCATGCGCGGTCCGCCACCACTGGCGTGACCTTTTTTCGCCGGCGCTTGCCAAAACGCGGCTCGCCTTCCGTTCTCTTCCTGCTGTCCCTGGGCGTTTTTCCGTTGTGTACGGTGGTGACATTTAACCCACTTCCCTGCAGAGTCACTGTACCGGCCTAGCCCAATACCCCGTCCGTCTGTCCGCCCGTCTGTCTGTCCGACGGTTTTTTCATTTTCACTCTCTTCCTTCATTATCTTCTGCGAATTTACATCGGGACTGCCAAAAAATAAGAACAAAACGGATATGTTTACATCTATTGTTATTTGCATGGCTGACTTGGGAGAAGATTATTTTCATCATGCTGAAAAGTTTTTGACAATGCCGCACAGTTCTGCTTCATCTCATTCAGAAGTTGGAGTCGACCAATTTGAATGCAGTGAACCTGTCTTTGTTAACCCAGACATTGTTTGTTTCATCTGTTGATGAAAGAGACATAGCAACCATTGTATGTGTATGTGACTGTCTGTCTAAATCTATCTGTTTGTCTGGATCAGCCATTTAATGAAACAAGGAACAGGAATAATTTGCAGCTGCTTTGGCAAACTCAAATAATATTTTCATGTGTCTTTAATTAAACAGTATTGCAGATAGAGTTGATCTTTACTCCAGGGGTGGCAAGGTGACACTGCACTCTGTCTCTCCCTCTGGTCTCCAGGGCAACGTGACCTTCTCCTGCTCCGAGCCCCAGCTGGTGGCCACCACCTTCCTGAGCTCCAGCGCCAGCTTCCTGTCGCTCCCGGCAACGGCGGTGGCGGCGGCGGCGGCGGCGGGCGGTGCGGAGGGGGGCTTTTCGCTGCGCTTCCAGTTCCGGACGTGGAACGCGGACGGCCTGCTGCTCTCGGTCCGTCTGACCCCGCAGCCCCAGAGAGTGGAGCTGCAGATCAGCAGCAGCCGGCTGCGTCTCACCCTCCACACCTCTGCCCAGCAGAAGTCCCAGGTCTCCACTGGTGAGGGGCGCCAGGCCGCACACACACGCGCTCGTGTTTGCTAAAACCAGGGCACCATAGCTTCAAATGAAATATCCAAATATAGACGACACCCCATTACTTCTATGCGGCAAGTGGGTGTCCCTTCGGCGGTAACATTAGTGACTTTGCATGAAATTGAAAATGTAAAAAGAAAAAAAAAATGTTTTGACATGGTAAAATGGGAGCTTGCTCGACACGTTTTTTTTTGTTGTACCACTGTTTGTTGAGACAGGAAATTGTGAAATGTAGCATAATTTGTTTGCACGAGCTTGGCGAAAAGATTTAGCTAAGGTCCAAATATTGTGCTCGGCATGAAATACTCATGACTTCCCATCCATCAAACCTAGTTCTGAATCTAGGTCTGCTCAGCGAGGAAACCCACCACAGAGTTTTCTATGTTAACCGTGTGTGTGTGTGTGTGTGTGTGTGTGCGCACGTGTGTGTGTGCAAGTGTGTGGGTGTGCATGCGCGCATCTGCACGCGTATGTGTGTTTCGGCGTGTGTGCGTGCGCATGTGTGTGTGTGTTTGTGTGCATATGTGTGAAGAGTGTGTGGCTGTGGGTGTGGGCGCTTCTGTTTTTGTGTGTGTGTGTCTAAGTATGTCCTCTGGCCAAAAGAGGATTTGGTGTAGATTTTTAGGGACCTGTTTGCCAACATGGGCTCCAGTGTCTCATACAGATTCAACATTTTTTGCTACACATTGGCACTTGAAGTTGTTATCAAGTGTATGTTTCTTAAAAAGATTGGCATGCTGTATGTATTGAAGTTGACTCATATATTATTCATAATGAATTAATTGTTTACAGTACATCCAGCAATGTATCTGATACACTGCTCTTGTATTTGATCATACAGCATCAACACCATAGGCAACTACCCTGCATATACATACAAAGTGCATAGACTGCATGTCTCTTTCGCGTAGTGAATGTATGCTTAAAATATAAGTGACAGTTCCAGAACAAATAATCTACCGCGTCTAAATGCACACCACCTGCACTACTGATTATGAACTGGCATGCATACATAACAACAGCAGAGACCATAGTTGTGCCATAGTTCTGTTGCCGCCATCTTGCTGTCACGTCCTTATGTTAACTTTTGCTAAGTTTATGCATATTGTACACACTACTCCGGCGTTTTACAGCCCCTAAAGCGGAGATTATTGAAAAAACTGCTGACCCAGTTTCATTTAGAATACTCCGGGGTTGCATTTCAGTCTGGATACTGAGATTTTAGAGAGCGATGATGCAGACACCCACGTTCGCTTGCTGATTGGGTCTTATCAGTCACGACGTGTCCCTCCCTGATTCATCACGCCCCTATCAGTGACCTTTTCCGGAAGAAAACAGACCTCATCAGCCTTGAGGCAGCTAATTCAACATGGATATTGAATTACAGGCGTTGATTCGTAGTATTTTCTGTAGTATTTTCTGCAACTAAGCAACCAACCGCAGAAAAGACAATCTGCTTCCTGTTTATACCGGCACACAGTGTACGTGAATGGTCATGTCATATGCGTTTTCAGGTTTGGGAGTATGGACCGAGATTAATTCTGAAACGGTTCTAAAACGCTAGTGTGGACGGAGATAATTTTTGTTTTTAACCAAAAACGTATTCTTATGGATGTAGCCCTAGAGTCAGAGCTGGGCTCCCTCTCCCTCTCCCTGAAAATTGCCTTCTAGTAAAGCCTTCTCTATTTGTTGTCTTTAAATCCTGTGCACTGCTCCCAGCACACACTATGTCACACTGTCTGAGAGCAATCATTTGGATGGGATGCCTCTCCACAATCAATACTCTCTCTGGGCCGTGGGTTATGATCAAGATGTGAGGGCTGGTCGTCGTAACTGAGCTCCGATCAAAAGTGACTAAACTCTCATCTTGTATATTACTTGATCACACTTAAGAGTGGATGTGTTGACTTTCTTTAGACGTCGATCATTTACAATAATTTCAAAGAAAGGATTACAATAGACTTGTAATAAATAATTTGGAGCAAGAAGAAGAAGACGGTTGCAGTGAAAAAGTGACATTGTGCCATATTACATTCCTCAATGCAATAGCAACCATCCAAGCAGTTCAACTGTTGGCTATTAACTCCCACCCCCCCTAATCCACCACCCAAGCGGCACCCTCCCAGGGAGATATGTGCTTGGGTTTGGTTTGGTTTGGACACAACACAAATGATGAATAATACATGCAAATGGATTTAGTCACTCACCGCTCTCTTTCCTCTGCCTTGTGTTGAGGCGGTTCTTCGTCGGGCATCAGCGTCTGCAAGCTCCTTCAGGGCCGATCATATCCTGCAACAACGGCCAGATGTGATCAAGTACAAGCAGAGGTCACCCTCCATCTGTTGCGTGTTCTGGCGCTTTTGTTTAATTTATTTCTTTTCTCAGAGATGTGTGTTTGTACCAGGTGCACCGTTTTTCGTTTTTTCAGGGTTTTTTTTCATGTGTTTTATTTTGTTTTTTTGCTTTAGTTGATCCAGACAATAACTATGAAATCTGCCGGTTGGTTTAATTGTAATTGAATTTAAATGTGCAGAGAGCCCGCAACCTCTCTCGGTCTCTCTCACCTCTCTAGCAGATGGCAAGAGCTGAGAGGATTTGCAGGCAAACCACAGAGAGGAACAACCTGGGTGACCTTGAATGTTGGGCCTTTGCGTTTCCTAAAAACAAAAAAACAACAGAAACATGAATTGAAAACAAATGTAATATACAATTGTTTTTTGGGGTGATTTCGATGCCAGGTTTCATTTTGAAGAGGATGGAACAAACAGAATTTAAAAGCACCGGAAAAAAAAAACCGCAACGCACATTTGACCAAGAACAATGTCCCTTTCTCTTTCCCGGTTTATATTTGCCCTTACCCAACGAAGAAAAAACCCGATCATATTATAAACACTAGGCCGATTTTGTGGATACATAACGCAGCATGCGCAACATATAGCGCTTATACCACCAGATACACACAAGGACCCTTTTCTGCAATCGATACTGCTGTATACAATGATCGCCGTCGTTATGTTTTTGAGTCGAGGCCCACAAAGGAAAACGGTTTACCGCTTGTGTCTCCAGGGCACAGGGTAAACGATGGGCTGTGGCACTCGGTGACCCTGGACACGCAGAACCTCCAGATCACCCTGATCCTGGACAACGAGCCGGCCTCCACCATCGAACTGGGAGAGCGTCTGAATGCGGTGGACCACGTCTATTTTGGAGGTGAGTCTCTTCAACAACACAAAGTACAAAATACGGTTTTGTATTTTTGTATTTTGTTTTTTTGTAGAAACTTTCAATTCAGAGCACACCCCCAAGGAAAAATGCTTTGTCTACATCCGAAGGGCCGTTCAAAAAACATTTGCATTTGTTAAGAGCGGAATATAAATTGAAGGACTACTTGATTACAATATTCAAACGATTTGGTGACGAATATAATTGAAACATTCAAAGCTTATAAATGGCAATGGAAATGTTGAGCGTGAAAGCCGGCTACAGAACTCTTTCCATTATTTTATTTATTTTCGCTGATTTTAAATCCAAAGTGCTGCTTAGAGATTTACTTAATATATCGGTGCAGAACTTCAGCTTCCAGTGCCTTGCCTTGTAAATCTCAAATCTTCTGATTGGTGGCATTTTACTAAGCCGCTCTTAAAGCCTTCAACTTGCATAATACAGTCGTCGTGGTTCTGATTCTGCCGCCTCTCTTTTTCGCCAGCACTATATCCCCCGCACAGATGTTGAAAATCGGCACACGGGTGTCACTCCAAAAAAATATATCCAGAACATTTTATCAGTAAACTACCAGTTTGGGGACTGTTTGCAGACTCTTGCCAGTGGAGCAGCACAACACAACACAATCTCCTCTTATAACCACCATATTTTCTAAGCCTTTTTTTATTTTTATTTTTTTTCAAAGTCATTCAGTTGAAGCTCTTAATGGCAGATGCCGGATCACTTGAAACGCCACCCGCTGTGTTTCATTAGGTTGCCCTGCGTCAACAAGCATCTCTTACTGTGAGAACCCTACCACGGCGTTTCAGGGCTGCATGCGCCTTATATTCATCAACGGCCAGCCCAGGAACCTCCATGACGTCCAGCAAGGCATCCTCGGGAGCTACAATGGCCTTCGGTTCGACATGTGCGCCATTCATGACAGGTATGACAATTAGATACGGAACAGGGATTTTAAAGCGGTTGGTCTCCAGGATGTGGTGCGACAGTTCCTTTTGGTGAACGGTTGTAATGGCCTAAAATACACATCGCCGACTTTCTGCAAAGCTTTGATTATATGATTATATATTTGATTATATGAGAGATGGCTGAGCTTCCTGTCACGGTGCTCTCTCCCTGTCGTTTCTCCGTTGTTTTTGTTTTTCCCGTTTTTTCGTTCGGTTTTTAGGGCAGATTTTGTACGCAGCGAAAAGAAGGACGACAAAAATACAGCAAAAGAATATGAAGGATGTTGGTCGTTTTTGTAAAGAACGCTTACATACAACCGTTACTCTTAATGTGTGCGCAGGACTGTGAGAATAGTGACCTTCTCACTGAACGATGCTGAGCTGAAGCTAATTAGCAGAAAACACTTTCATTTCCTCCTGCCACTGTGTGTGTGTGTGTGTGTGTGCGGCTTTGTCTGCGTGCGGCTTTGTCTGTGTGTGTGTGTGTGTGTGTGGGGGGTGGGGGGTGGGGGGGGTGTCTGTGAGTGTGCATGTGTGTCTGTGGGTGTGTCTGTTAGTGTGTGTGTGTGGCACACTTTCGTAGCATGCGTGACATTGTCCACATTCTCGCTGTTTGTCAATTTATGCGAGTGTGAGTGTTGGCCATTGCTCATTAGTTAAATCTAGGCTGAGTTCCTCAGCTGGGCTACGCTTTTTTCTTTTGCTTCCATACCATCTAAAGTCTGTGAGGGAGGGGTGAGGCTGGTGCGGGGCAGAAACTGCATTACCCATCCACTGGAGATAATAGCTTTTTGCTCCACTGCTCTTTTTACTGCGTTAGCACTAAAGCTTCATTGTCCTCTTTATTATAGAGGTGAGGGCTTTGCGTGCCGGGTGGCATAATTTTAGCGGTTCACAAAGGCCCCTTCCGAGTCCTAAGAAAAGGAAAACGCGCAGAAATGATTAAACCAACACCTGAGACATCGGCTGCCAAGCGGTCGGCCGGCACGGCAGCGTTTTACAGCCAAATGGAAGTCGTCCTGTGCTGCTAAATGAAAGCTTGCCTTGAAACGTGGGACATCCTATATGTGACCAGGGAGAATCCAGGTCTTATTGACCCCACCAAGCAAAATCATTTTTTCAGACTTGAAAAAGTGGCTTACTGTGCAAACAGCTCAAGAGATGAGGTGGTTTTAATTCAAATGGTTTTTCATCCTCATGTGCAGAAAAGGAACGTGAACCTGTCTCTAATCGGCGACATATTAAATTGTATTGACCTAACTAATTAGGGAAATTGAAAAAGGGTTGCCAAACAAGTATATGTTTGATGGGCTCTCCAGCAGCAACTCCAATTCTATCTTTGCTGCTAATTATATCAACCTAAACACGTGTGTCTAAATACTCGTATCAATATTCTATTAGCATACATTAGCAGGCAACGCAGGATGTTATGTGTGAGTGTAAACATTTGCTTTCCTCCTACCTCTGTCCCATGTGTGCCATTACAATTGACTGGGGACCCTGTATAGTTAACCAGGAAGCATTGTTATTTTTCTGTGAAGATTCATATGGGAGACAAGGATGCTTGCAACGACCTTGCATTTGAAGACCCATGTCCTTCACAACACTATTATCCAATTTTGAATCCATCCATTTATTTCTTTGCATTTTTGCACCTCCAATTTGCAATCTGTCCATTAGCCGATCGACGTTGAATTTCACTTTCTCTTTCGTATCTCTAGATGTCTGCCCAACCATTGCGAACACGGAGGCCAGTGCTCGCAGACCTGGAGCTCTTTCCACTGTGACTGCTCAGGAACCGGATACACCGGCGCCACCTGCCACGACTGTACGTAAGACACTCTTCAGCATCTCCTATCATTACAAATACCCAAATATATATATCTATATATATATATAGATGTATATATATCAGGGGTGTCTCAATTCCCATTTAAAATCGAAGATCGATCGAAATAAGCTTTCGATTTCGATCATTGAAATCAAAAGCAGGATCGACAATTAAAAGAAATACAGATGACAGTGCCCCTGTCATCTAGTGGCTCTTATTTTTGTTTTTGTGTTTAACAGTTTGTTGTTCCCAGTTTTGTGGAATAGGTTTTTGTTATTTTTTTTATTTTTATTTTTATTTGACCATATAGCCTTAGTGTGGTACATTCCTAAAGAAATATGATGGTTATATCACACATACCATGTAGCCTATCTTTTTAGAACTTTTACCAATCAAGACTCGATAGTCTAACAATGGTATAGCTGTCAATGCTAAAAATAATTGAATCGGGACCTTAAATATCGAAAGTCAAATCGAATCGTGGATTTGGAGAATCGGGACACCCCTAATATATATATATATGTGTGTGTGTGTGTGTGTGAAAATGTGTTGTTTAGGTGCCATTGAGGGGCATCAGCAGGAGCTACTGAAATGTCCAAACAAACAATCCTCCAAAATAAAGGCACAACAGTTATCTTGTTTCAAACGAGGTAGTGTGCTTGTTTGAATTAAGTCTCATCCTGATCTTGAGCTATTGTGTTATTAGACGAACAGGATAAACATACGTTACTTGGCTAGAAATGCTGCTTCCGGCATTCGTTTTTGATTGACAGGCCAGCAATTCTCAATTATAACTTGCAGCCAGAATGTATCATTGTACCAGCAATTATACAGTATATCATATGCTCTATGGATACATGAGAGCAAGCAAAGATCGCACAGCTAAGTCACAACTCTTCTCTGTCTTGGCGCCACTATGGCGGAACGACCTCCCTGCTGACAGGACCGCAGAGTCGATCACCTGCTTCCGCAAGAGACTCAAGACCCACCTGTTCAGAGTTCACCTGGACCCCGCTTAGCATCCTTCCTCTACTACCCCTCCTCCTCCCACTAATAAAACCCCCCCAAAAAACTTACTTTGATATTCTGCGTTTAGTATTTCCACACTTATCTCTGTTGTATACTAGCAATCGGTTAACTTAGCAATTGAGTGTGCTTGAAACTTATGAAATCCTTACTCTACTGATAGCAATTTACTGTTGCACTTTCTTCTAACAAATGTACTTATTGTAAGTCGCTTTGGACAAAAGCATCTGCTAAATGCGCTAAATGTAAAATGTAAAAATATATATCAGATATATAGATAGATATTTATATGTGAACCACTCTGGAGTTGAAAGGTAAAGTTTGGGATCACAGTCCCAGCCTAGGCAGAGTGCCAAGGCATGCTTCACCCCTTGAGTGGGTGGGGGGAAATCCCATATACTGTAAAAGCCAAGATGGAAAATCACCCACCATAAAAAGAATGCTTGGCTTATGTGCGCTAAGAACACGGCATTGACTCATTTTATTAGTCCTTTCTTCGTCACGTCGTGTTGACGAGGACTACCCTACAATTAAGTCCAATTATTTTGAATGTCCCGCAGCTAGAACACCATAGAGCAACCAATGCTTTCACTGCCAATCTATTACATAAACATTTTTGAGCTTAACCTCCCACACACACACACATCCAACGCTTACAGTATTAGGGAGTGGCTAACGCTGCACACCTGCTCCACAGGTATACAGAATGGCTTGCATCAGCACAGGAACTTATTTTTTTCTCTCTCTCGCTTGTCAAAAGTGAATCTCATAGGTGCTCTGTTAGGGGAGTGTCTCTCTCCATGGAGGACTTCTGGGAAGACGACAATGGCATCCTTGGGTGCGCAGGATTCTCACTATAGCGGTCGCCCACGCATCATGCAACATTTCCCACTCTGAATGATGCCTTCTTCATTGCATTTATTACGGTAATTCTGTTGTTCAGATAATTGATGTGCTGGGTTTCGATCGTAGGAAGAAGAGCCATGGTAAATGTCAGAATGTTGATGGGGTGAATCACAGGGGGGTCAATGTCAACAAGAAAGAGTCAGGTGTCAGGGAACTCAAATCATAATAAACATCCAACTATGACTTTGAATGTCGCTGTCGCTGTTGTGACTTGACAACATGTTTTTTCGATACATGTCATTAAGGAGCAGGTGTAGGATTTTGCCATCTCGTTTAAGGCTGCCTTCAAGTAGACTGCAGACATTGGGGTTCGAACCCAGTACCTTTCAGTTGGGAGTTAAACACCATTATCACTAGATTATACTATGGATGTATATAAATGCTATAAATACTATAAGTGCTTCTGTGTTTGCACTTGTGCATACATGCCCTTGGTCGTGCACAAGTACATCACCACACCCAAGGGAACCATCCAGCAACATCAAAACTCAAGCTTGACCTTTGACCCCCTGTACATGAACCACAATACCAATCTTATTGATCTATTATAAGAACAGTATCCCCCTACCATGCTAGTTGATTCATACATTTAATTTAGATGAGAAGAGACAAGTGTTTATTTTCGGACTCATAGAGAGCTACATACATTTGTTCATATAACTGCAGACCTTAAACCATCACATACCGTCACTCAGTCAATTCAGTTATTTGCTGAGTCATGCCCTCTAACCTGAAGCAGTTGTTCACTTGCATGGGCCTAGCTGGCGGCCTGTTCCTGGAGTATCTTCCTAGAGACATGCAACACCAAAATCCAAACTCCTCTGGAATAACACCTAGAATTTTATTCATTTTGCCAGATTGTTTCAACCAATAGACGCCCTTATACCTCGAGTGACAGGTATACCCCTAGGCAGCTAATTTTAGATGTCAGATACATCTGATGTCTTATGAAGACCGTGCGAAAAAGGTACATTCCCCTGCTATACTTTAGCTGTTTTACTTAACATCAATGGCCATCTGGATTTTGACAAAGGCTCACAACCAATACAAAAAGAATTGCATCAACGTTATGTGTGATAAGGACACAAACCCACCCAAAAATAAACTGTACAACCTTCAATATGTGCACACACCCGCCCAACCACACACATCCACACACACACACAAAGGTACTCCCGCAGCCTAAGGCACAGACAAGAAATTACAAGTTCCTCTATAAAAGAACTGAATGTGTCACAGCTCTTTCTAGCATTTATGCATTTACCGCATTCACAAGGAAAACTTGCGTGTGCGCGTGCATGCGCATGCATGCTTATGTTTTTTAAGGAACAATATATACAAAAAGTCGGTGAGATGTCAAAAGCATAATTGGAGTTCTGTCCGAAAAAAATGTCATAGAAATTGCATGAAATGGTAATACACTTTAGTTTGGCGGTATGGTTCCACTCTTTTAGGGTGCTACCCGTAAAAGAGAGGAACCAAGCTGACATACAGACATCAGATACAGCATACCAACATTTGACAACAGGGAGCACTAGACAATCCCCCCATGGGGTACATGAGATATCTCAACCTATTGTGTAGGTTACATACAATACAGAGCAGAACCAACGCAGGTGGAGGCTGAGGTGGTGGTGGGTGAAAGCCAGCTCAGCAAATTTAACTTTGCAGAGTGTTTGTGTGAGGTGGAAGATCTTAAATTGACCGACTATTAGTGTACGTGAGCTTGATTGAGTGACTAGTGTCCTGCCAGAACTAGCTAGTTAGCTACTACCAAACCATGGATAAACACCATGCAGTATTAGATAAACATACTTCTAAACCATGGATTATTAGATAAACACATACTTATAAACCATGCAGTAGTATGAACACATATTTCTAAACCATGGAGTATTAGATAAACATACTTCTAAACCATGGAGTATTAGATAAATATACTTCTAAACCACAGAGTATTAGATAAACATACTTCTAATGTCATGGATTCTCTCTGCTCCACTCTACTCACCTATCAGCCTAATCACCTTCACCTGTCTCCACTCTGCCCTGCCC
>JAOPJI010000080.1:7255811-7271276 GCA_027122695.1 Merluccius productus
GGCTTCCTGCCTGGGGTCCAGCAGTGCTCCTGTGGCCTGCAGGAGAACTGCCAGGACATGAACTACTTCTGTAACTGCGACGCCGACGTCAACAAATGGTTGGGGTTTTTTCAATGTGTTTTTTTTTTTTTTTTACTTTTGCTTGCATTTTTTTTATTTTTATTAAATGTATTTTGAAAGATGTGGAGTATGACATTCTATGAATGTCAATGTATGAAAGGAGGTTAAAATAAATACCATTCTGTGCTAGGTCTATTCATATTTTCATAATTTCACGGATTCAAATTGATTGAAAACTCACTCAATGGTTCATCTACAAAACCAATTAATTCTCTTGTTTAGTCCCTCACAACACAAACATTGCTTTTTGGGGCACGTATTCGTGTAACTAACATCGTCCGAATAGATTAATGGAATTTAATGCGTATGCCATGCTCCAACTGGAAGAAAAAAGACAAGAAAACAAACAAACCAACACTATGATTCATTAGGGGCACACTTTTGCCGCGGCCATTTACATTTCAAGGGCGCTTTTGGGATCCTCTGGGATTGTTTCTGCCCACAGCCCTCTGTGATTCCTGACCTTGGTGTCAACGTTAGCACGCTCTAGTCCACACAACATGCACATGGATGCACAAACACATAGCTCAACAAATATTTACATGTGGACATGTACATGTACACACACACACATTACGCACGCACATACAGACACACAGACACACACACACACACACACACACACATTACTCACGCACACACACACACTCAAACAGACACACTAAACACACGCACACACACAATCGGACACACACTCATTATGCTGACACACACACACACACACACGGACACACACATACAGATTACACACGTGCAACACACATCCAGTGGCTAGCTCTCTTCTAATCCCCCCCCCCACTCCATCAGCTTTCTTGGGGTAAGATAGTTTCCCATGGCTACTATAAAGCCGCAGAGAAGCAGCTACTATATTGATATTTATTATTGACCACTTCTTTTCCAATTTGCCACCCAGATTGTGTATTGCCATGCCTCTAAATGTTGTCCCTGGGTTCCTGGAGTGCAGGATCGAGGCAGGAACTGAGCATGTTTTCCCAGATGGTTTCAATTACCCACTAGTCTTCTTCCTCTGGTTTCATTACAGGTCGAATGACACAGGAGTGCTCTCCTATAAGGAACACTTGCCAGTGAGCCAGATTGTGATCGGAGACACAAACCGAACGGGCTCAGAGGCTGTGTACCAAGTCGGAGCGCTACGTTGTTATGGCGACAGTAGGTGAACTTTTAACAAAACCAAAAAAATAACAAAATATTTTTCACACTACTTCTCATTATTTTATTCACTTTAGCTGTGATTACCGGCTGGGGAGTTGGTTAGTTAGCGCTTTTGACAAGTCTTCCTCACCTCTCTTTCGACATATTAAAATTTCAGCACTTCCAACAGGATATCAGAGAGGATCTTTCATGGGGTTCATTTTCTTTGGCTTTCCATCGTGCAGTTTTCTCTTTTTTTTCCTGCATCAAAAGCATCTGGTTAATTTAACATTTATTTCTGAAAAAAATAAATGTGTACACAGAATACATTTTTTGTACATCTCCCTTATGAAGTATGAAAGGATAATTTTTTGATTTGATCAAGTGATACATGGTAAAAACATTTAAAACTCCATCACATTTTGGGAATAAAGTGGCATTTGTGCTTGAAAGATATGCCCCTTTAACCGAGCTAATGTTTCACTTAATTTCCAAATGATCATTCCTTCATTCATTTTTAAATGATCCCTTCGGTGGCCCTAATTTCTCATTCTAATCTTTACTGACATCAATTGTTTAGATTATTTTTACAACTTTTACTACTATACGCCACCCTAACCCCCCCCCCACCACCACCAACACCTTGTTTGCCCCCAATCAATGCTTACTTGCCCTTTTGTATGGTGTACACATTAGGACGTCATCAGACCTCAATATCAGATCTCGTACTTCAGGCAATACGGCTTCAGGTTGCTGGGGAAAATATATAAGGTCTCGGTTGTTCTCATTCAAAACTGCTTCAGACTCAGACAACGGCCTCAGACAACATGGTATCAGACAAAGAGGTGTCAGAATATGGTATTAGACAAAACTGTGCAAGACTGATGCGTTGTCTCAGTCTGACTTTGACACTGAGAGACAGATACCGTGATAACTTCATATTGTGTAATTGTGTTTATGTACTAAAATACTTTTTTTTTTAAAGTTTATTTTGAACATGAAAACAAACAAAAATATGTTCAAAAAGGAGTGGGAAGAAGTCGAAACGTATCTAATCCCACCCCTTCTCATACTAACGGCTGTTGTGTATCCTATCGTCAATCCACCTGCGGTTATTTCAGTTTGACGTTAGATTCTCGACTATTTGTGTTATTACTAAACTCAATAGCTTGTTTCTTTCAGATTTGAAGCAAATATTGAACGTCAAACTAAAACCACTGCAGTCAAAAACATACTAAGTACTACATAGCTAGCAATTGTCACATTTTAAACTTCTAAAATAACAAACAAAACCAAAACAAACATACAAACGGGATTGATTATAGGATACACAACAACAGTCGTCAGCATTTTAGTACATAAGCACTATAACTATGAAAATATCAACGTACCTGTCTCTCACAGTGTCAGACCAAAAGACAACGCATCAGCAGGCAACACCATTGTGCGAACAGAGGAAACACAAACTTGACTGTTCTTATTGCACTGAAAATAGCAACAGATGAAGCAATCACTCTTCGTACTATTATATGTTGCGATAAAACCAAAAACAACAGTCTCCACATTATCCCAAATTAAAAGGAAAGACAACAACAACAACAAAAAATCAAGGGGCGCTCTCCCCCACCTGATAAGATTTGGTTATGATTATTGTTAAGTAATTTACCCATAGGTACTGTTTGCATAGTTAAGTGTACATCCGTGGTGGGAAAATTCAAGTTTCATATCAGACACAGTTTTGTCCGATACCATATTCTTTGACATAGTTTTGTCTGAGGCTGTGTTGTCTGACTCTGACAACTTTTTGTGTGACACCGTCTTCTGACACCTTTTTGATGGAGGCCGTGTTGACAGAGTCTGAAGCCGTTTTGAATGACACACGATGCCGTATTGTACATCAACTGAGACCTGATAAACTTTTCTCCAGTGACCTGAAGCCTGAAGTACGAGACCTGTTGCTGAGGTCTGACAATGTCCTAATATGTACACTGTACCTGTGGTGTTTTGCATTTTTCAGAGTCCACGTGGAACGCAGCCTCCTTCTACCAGGAGTCCTCCTATCTCCACTTCCCCACCCTCCAGGCAGAGCTGGGCTCTGACATCTCCTTCTACTTCAAGACCAGAGCCCCCTCGGGGGTCTTCCTGGAGAACCTGGGCCTCAAGGACTACATCCGAGTGGAGCTCAGCTGTGAGTACAGGAACATTTCCAAACCTGACCTGCCTCCAAACAAGCATAGCATTGACCTTTGTGCTGATACGCACATAAGCATGCATGGTAAACATTATTGCTGGCATCGCAATGCATATAAAGGCATGCAGTGCCAGCAAAGCGATGGTGAAGCAAGCCATTAAAACAGATATTTTGTGGAGCAGACCACCATGTTTGGATTGATGAGCGCGGTTGATTGGACAGGAGTTGAGCTTGAAATATGGGAACCAGACAGCAATGTAATGGGCTAGGCTGGTGCTCAGTAAAACATAGGAAATAAATTAGACACAGTTAATGGGACACGCAAGAAAGCTTTTAACACACACACCAATTATATATTAAATGAAATACCATTCTGTCCAAAGGGTCAAAAGGATATTTCTTCTTTGTACACACATTTTTCACAGAATCCGACTACCGGCCGTTGTAATTCTTGCTTAAAAAAAAAAAGAGAACGAAGTCTGGCAGTTTCATAATGCATGTCAATGGCATGACAGTGAATCCCGCTGAGCATGATAAGACGGCGTCCAGATTGCTTTCGATTTGGACCTGCACCATGTGCAGTTTTCCCATTCGCAACCTGTAGTGGCTTGAGTCATTTTCAGTTACACTGGGGTGGTGCAAAAGTGGACCAGAATAAATTGATTGGAACTGCCCTGGATGGATGTACTTGTGGATAGGTGTTTTATTCTTGAGAAACTTTAGAGTTCATATATTCTTTGCATGAAGTTGCAGGCAGTAGAAAAGTGCAGGTTTAACTTTTCACCCTATTTTACCTTTATATCAGCCCCGCTGGCTGTGGCCTTCGCCTTCGACGTGGGAAACGGGCCGGTGGTGCTAAGCGTCAAGTCCCACGTGCCCCTGAACGACCGGCAGTGGCACTACGTGCGGGCGGAGCGCAGCGTGCAGGAGGCCTCGCTGCAGGTGGACCAGCTGCCCCTGCGCTTCCTGGAGGCGCCGGCCGACGGACACGTCCGCCTGCAGCTCAACAGCCAGCTGTTTGTGGGTGAGTACCCGCCTACTTCTCTTGTTCCACCGCACTGGTCTAAGATAAGAGGTCAGAGAAGATGATACTTGATTTAAGGTGGTGAGTGTGAAGAGCTGTAATTTGAGTGTCATTTGTTAGAAAATGAATAGCCATCCGTCAGCGATTAGTGAGTGAAATGGCTCTGTGAGAATATATATTATGGTTGACGCGCCTGCCTCTGTATGAGACCATTTACATTTTAGACCCGGTTCATTTCTGACTAGTCTCACAAATCATATCTAAAGTCATATCTAAATGGCAGACGAGTTCAAATCTGGGTGGACGGGGTGTTTCCCTTTGTTTCGCTTCATATTAGTTCCTACCAATCATGATGCTGGAGGCAAGGATCTGTAAGCGCGTAATTAACAAACACAAACCTGGCCAGCACTAGCAAACTGTAAAAAAAGTTTTAAGATCAATACAGTGTAGACTGCCCACTGTAGAAATCCCCTTCTGAAGGCTTCATCCACTTGCGCAAAGTGGTTTTCTTTGCTAGAATATATCAGTAATGAAACAGGAAACAAGGTGTAACGCCGGCCCTTGCAGTTTTTGGTTTCCTGCCCAGGCCCTGTGCCGTCTCCCCCAAGAAGTTCTGTTGTAGCATAGTAGGACTGCTGGATCCCAGATTAATTTCTGACCAATCTCTCCCCTAATTGGTTGAGGGAATCCATCTTGCCAGTCAATCAAATGTGTGCACAGCAAGTTATCATAGCTCCACCACAGATGCGTGAACGCAACACTTAGAAACATAGGGAGTGAAGGAGCAAAGAGGGGAGGGTGCATTTTTTGGGGGTTGTTTTTTTAAATCTTGTTTTCTTCTGCTCTCTCTTTACAACGCTCAACATTTTTGTGTCACAGCAGCAAGTATAAGACAGTAGTAGAATATATGTACACAATAGGAGTAGTACTAGTAGTGATGTTAAATGCTCAAAATGCATGTAAAAATGATTCACAGCTGAGGTAGACATTATTGACAGTTTATGCTACACATTATTGAAACAATACCTAATTGACTAAAGTGTCGAGGCGACTTCAGTGTCCAGTATGTGCTATGTATAACATTTTTTAGCCTATACATTACATGACTTTCCCCCTAATACAGAGTCTCATTTAGGGAATTTAAATCACAGACCTTCTCTCGACACACATGATGCTTCACCTAGTCTAAGACATAAGGTGGCTGTTTGGTTTTTTCACCCCACCCAAGGGCGAGTCTAAGAAATAGGGTGGTCCCCCCGATACACAGCGGGTGATGATATGAATTATAATGATGTTAAATCCCTTCTTTTTTCCCACATTCCTTTTCATTAAACCCTAACTTTCTGGTTATGCCAACGAATTACACAGTTGAATGGATTTAGAAATTCCCCATAAGCCTGCCAGAGATAGAATCTGTGGAGGCCATAAATTCAGATTTGTCATTCTTGGTCTTGGTTGTTTCTCTGGGCTATAACAGCTTAAAAGGTCAGCCCAATGCTTTACCCTAATAGATATTCTTCCATATTTGCATACTTAGCCCTTAATGAGACCTCACATAGTCGAGTGCTTCCAGAGTCGCCTTCCAGAGTCTTACTTGATTTAAATGAGGGCTTATCGTAAATCCTCATCAGAGCGGATGGGAGTTATGATTATAAAGCAGTTATAGATGCGGAGCAGTGTGCCGCCAGGCTCTAAAGATGACTAATGGCGGCCCTTCCTGCAGGGGGAACGGCCTCCAGGCAGAGGGGCTTCCTGGGCTGCATCAGAACGCTCGCCATCAACGGCGTCAACTTTAACCTGGAGGAGCGCGCCAAGATGACATCCGGTGTCAGCTCCGGTTGCCCTGGTTACTGCAGCGGCTCCAGCAGCCTGTGCCACAACAGGGGGAGGTGCATCGAGAAGAGCAGTGGCTACGTCTGCGACTGCTCCCAGTCCGCCTACGGGGGGCCGTCCTGCAGAGAAGGTGGGCAAACTATCCCTAAAAGAAAAAAGTTTTTTCTATTAAGCCCAGAGAACACAGAGCGTGAACTTTGGTTCATATTTGCAGCGCGACCCTAAAGGGAATAAAATAACCAACGGAGCAAGGCACGCAGAGCACCTACTGAATGTAGCGGGACTGTATTTGTATTTCTCACTTCGTCTACGACTCAAGTCTATTTTGGAAACAAAAATTGGAAAGCATTGCTTTCTGTCCGTCCCAACACAGCTGCATTTTGGGCTTTAACCTTTAGTTAATCCGGTAGTGTGATTGAGATTAAGAATCTCTTTTGCAAGAGAGGCGGGCCCAACAAAGGCAATGTCTGCCACACTGCTTGAAGATAGGAATTTCTGGTATTTTCAGACTGAATTGACTGATGAAACTGATAATAGTGGCACTGAATAGCTGTTATCTAGATGTTTTAATGCCGTTTGTCGGTGGGCTGTGCTTGTGTTTGATTACATCTAGAATGTTTTCCACACTGGGTACTCAATAAAGTTTAGTTTCAAGGACTTCACTAAAGGACTTCATTAAAGAAGGTCAACAGATCTGTATTTCAGTTATACAGATATTATCAAATTGTTTTGTGGCTACGTTTTCATCGCTGTTTTAATTGTTTCCTCTTTGTGCTGATCATGTATACTGGCTTCTCTTAGTCAGGGGAACTACTGCTCGACATAAACATTGGTGTATTCATTTCAACACTTTAATGCTACTGCAGCATGTATTTCCAATTTTTCTTTGTCAAAAATAAAAAGACAATCTACCTGTCACACACACACAGACTGAACAATAACGCTATTAATGTGACTCTGAGAGGAGGAAAACCGCTTGTCCCACAGAGAATACACTGCCTTGCAGTACTACATTTATTCTGTATATTTTTTATCTTTTGCATTAAACTGGAGCCCCATTCAGACCTGGCATCTTGTATCCAGATTCTGTTCCAGTATACAGATAGATTGCAGTCACACCTGGCATTTAGCAGGCATTTTAACCTCTGTGTCCAATGACTACTTCAGTACAGGCACTTTACAGCATCAACACTCAAAATAAAAACAGCAGCTCCATTTAGGCAAGCTGGCTACCCTTTCAGTGGTTTCCAGCCCCCCCCTTACGCACAGCCGTTCCCACAGGTCTTGGTAAAAGTAATTGTATTTTAGGGTTCTCCCCAGGATTGTTTTACATGGTGGCGCAGGCGCTTCCACCCACTCACACAACACGTCGCTTTTCTGGCAATCTGTCATCCTGAATAGTGCGTGTCGTTTTTCGTGGCATGCTCTTGAATAGCGCTAGCGCCGTGGTGCAATTTCATTGAAGCTTTGCACAATGTACAAACCACCTTTTTAGTGTTATGATCATTTGAAGTACCCCCCATACATTCAAAGCCGTGTGTCTTAATTGGAAGTTGCCTGCTTAGGCGGGTCGTGTTTCAATGAGAGCACTCTGGCGTCACTATACAGACGCACTATAACTTCCAGCACTGCTCAGAAACGTGGCCGTATGAACCGTGGCTGAGGGCCGTGATTACATCATTTTTGGTTCACGCACGGCAAACTATAAAGTTTGACACTTCGGTGCACACCGCAGGCAGCTATTCAAATTGTATCAGTAGTTAATGTGATTGTTTACAGCTCTTGTGCGCAACACATTTCTAATAGTTCGTTCCGCATGTGTTTTGTTTTTTTTATACACTTTTCCTCTCACTACAATCCATTACATTATCCCTTCCATCCCATCTCCCTGCGCCTCCCACTTTGAAAAACACTGCTCTAGGTTATTAAACACCAATTGAATTGCAGCGGGTTTATGCAACACGCGAACAATGGGTTCATCCATCCATTGTTTTTTAATGATGTGAGTCACGTTTGGAGCCACAAGTGGAGGTTTCCTTGATGATGGATGCATGCGAGGAAAGGGGTTTGGTGATCATTTTGTTCCTGAGGGTGCAGACGGGGACACACGCGCCTTCACGCGCACCATGTTGATGGTGTCATGTGACCAAGATCCCCCCGCAACCGCCGCTTTAAACATGGGCAACGTCGGTTGTAATTGTCTGAGAGGGAGCCGAGAAGTCCCAACTCCCTCCAAGACACTAGAAGTCATCCTTGGGAACTTTCTTCTCCTCCACCGACTTGTCGGTGAGCCTGCTGCCCCTACATTCCCTGCAAAGATCTGGAGACGCTAGAGGGACATGGAAAGAACATAAGCATATCTCCAGTGCCTGACGGCAACGGCATCTGTGGTGCAGTTTCGGATATATCAGAGGGGATTTTTTTTTTTTTTTTTTTGGGAGAAACTGTCAAAAGTGTCGTCTGCTGCCTGAAAGCGTTGACATGCTGATCTTCTTAAAGAGAGAACATTCTAATACTGTAGTATAAAGATAGCCCCAGCCAACTGAGGTGCTGCTGAGAGTGTGAATGGAAGGGCAACTCAAGTTCACATTTGCACTTCAATATTCACTGTTCTGCCTTTACATTTTTATTTGACACTTTTAAACTTTTTTAATTGTCAAAATATGTTTAGTTCGACACAGTCATTCGATGCAAAGATGTGGTGTGGAGATTGTATAACGGAGGAATAAAAAGTTTTAAAGTGTAAGTGAACTCCCTGTTTCAGCTCAAATTCAAACACTGAGATAAAAAAAAAATACAGAGAGTTCAAGGAAGGACTGGGGACGTGTTATCATGTTGCGGCAGAGATCTGTAAGCGCGTAATTCGCTAACAGCAAACACAAACTGGGCAAGAACTTTTCCCGGTGGGAAACGTTTTTCGAAAAAATGTCAGCAAACACTGTGTAGACTGGCCACCGTAGAAATACAATTCTTAAAATCCCCTTCTGAAAGCTTCATCCACTTACGCAAATGAGTTTCTCTTGAGTAGAATATCTCTGTAATGAAACAGGAAACAAAGGCGCAACTCCGCCCCTTTCAGTTTTTGGTTCTCGGCCCACGTTATGTGCCGTCATCAATCTGCAATATCACAGTAGGACTGCTAGATCCAAATTAGTTTTGCTGACATGTGTCAAGGCAGGGATATGAGCCCAAGGAGTGACATTTTTATAATGACAAGTTGTGATAATTCAGGTGAACTAGTAGTGGGTGTGTGAAGATTGTTAAAGTTCTCAATGTTCAGAAAAGGCTGAAGATAAAAAGGGATCGGGTAGCTGAGGAGAACATGCTCAAATTTGACTGTTCTGTTCTACCTATGGTCAGTCTAGGAAAAATCACTCACTAACTTCACTTAGTTAGACAACACCGTGCTTTTTGCTCCAACCATTGCAATATTTGACCATTTAATTAAAAACCTAGAAGATCCCCCCCTTATGCTGCTATCCAGCCACAATGCAACCAAATACTACACAGGTACACTGGCGTACGTCATTGTAAAGGGCTCTCCAGATATTATGCAGTGGCTGGAGGCGTAGTTTACGAATGCCCTTCATGGTTTGTTGCCCTTCAACTCGATGGATTGTGCAGCAAAAGTACAGCCTAGGTTGCGCCGTTCAAAACCTTCATGGCTCTGAATTACATCTTACCCTCACATGGTACACAACTCAAAACAACTCTAAACAACATTTTTGGCCATTTTTCAAGAAAAAATGAAAAAATGTACGTCTGTACTGTACTACAGCCCCTATGTAGTACAGTACAGACGTAAACAAGCTATTTCTCAGGATTGTAAAACTGCGAGAGATTGAAACCCCACATCAGTTCCTGGTAGTTTTCAGTGCTGCCTACAAATTTCTGCAAACAGGTCGTTAACCTGCAATTCCACAGCAATTTACAGTGCTGCTTACTGACCAAAATCCTACTGCAGTGAAGCTAATAGTCCTGTTTATTTGGGGCACCTAGCAACCCTATGCACCAAGCTTTACACACAGGCCATCGATATGCTCTCAGCTCACACTGCGCCCTATCTGGCATGGAGGGTTAATGATCCCTAGTGAATGAACTACGAGTGAAAAGGGGGTCTGTTGGTTTTAGTAAGGTTATAGTCAATTTGTGAGTTTGAGTCCAATAGGCTCAAAAATGGACTTGACTTTACGAATATACTTTTTTTTTTTTATGAATCTTCCTCTTTAAATACATTTAACAATATCCCCTTCTCCTCCTCCTCTCCCTCCCCCTGCGTTTTGGTTTTCCAGAGGTGTCGGTGTCCTTTGACAGCGAGTCCTCGGTCACCTTCACCTTCCAGGAGCCCTTCTCGGTCATGCAGAACCGGAGCTCGCAGGCCTCCAGCGTGTCCAGGGAGAGCAGCCGGGCCAGGGAGAACGTGGCCTTCAGCTTCCTCACCTCCCAGCGGCCTGCCATGCTGCTGAGCGTCAGCACCTTCAGCCAGCAGTATATCGCCGTCATCCTGGCCACCAACGGTACCACCACCACCATCGCCGCCATCATCCTGTCGTCTGTAGCCAAGTCGTAGCGGCAGTGTTAGCTGCGTGTTGCGTGAGCTACAAAAACTGCTATAATAATACATTTTATTTTAAGTGCTTTGATATGAATACTTTTATGCTGTGGCTCAGGCGTAGCAAGTGCTGGAAATGGAATCAAGAAGGTGCCAGTACAGTAAAACAGGATCTACGTGGCCTTAATGAGTAAGGGGGTGTTTTTGGCTGGTTTGCTTAGATAAATGACTAACCAATACAGTTATACTACTAGTTGAATATTCCTAGACGATGTTTCTCTCTCTATACAAAAAAACAACACAATATTTCTTAAGTTAAAAAATACTTCAAATGTAGTCTTCCAATTATGAATTATGCTTTCTCAGCTTTCTCCTCGTCCCAGACAGCCATCTCTGATCAGCAGAGCATATCTGCCAATTACACCCACACCAGTGGATTTTCATTTACGTGACTGTCAGAATTAAACTTATCAGAATCGGTTTCGACCGCTGGCGACCGCTTTCTTTTGGCGTAGTTCGCCGTGCTACAATAGACATTTTCTGAACCTTCGCGAATAACACTGGTGAGAGTCAGAGCGGGGACAGACAAGCTATGTCAAATGATATGATATTAAAAGCAGGAATGTCACTCGTTTTTTTAAT
Source organism: Merluccius productus (assembly GCA_027122695.1). NCBI lineage: Eukaryota > Metazoa > Chordata > Actinopteri > Gadiformes > Merlucciidae > Merluccius > Merluccius productus. The sequence continues at coordinate 7,267,326 of JAOPJI010000080.1, forward strand.
GAACTACAGATCGAGTGTTTTAGATGGGATACTGTAGCTCTAGTCTCGGCTTCTGTAGAAGTCTGCTAAGTCAGTACTTAGAAACGCCGATGAGTGGCGGTGTTATGCTCAAACCTTTTTGTGCAAAAATGAATGATTTATTACATCATTACATTACAAGTTAAATCAAAAGGCAGGAAATGACTGCCTTATAAACCGTGTGTGTGTGTGTGTGTGTGCCCATGCATGTGTGTGTTCCTGCGTCTGTGTCCATGTGTGTGTGTGCGTACCCACACTTGGGTACGTGTGTGTGTGTATGTGTCTGCATACGTGTGCATGTCTCTGGATACATCAACTGAATGCTGTCCATGGCCTGTGGTGGTGCAGGGTCTCTGCAGGTGTGGTATCGGCTACACGCGGACAGAGGACCGGATGTTTTCAGTGCCAGCCGCCAGAACCTGGCCGATGGGTACTTGCATCGTGTCAGAATCCACCGAGAGGGAAGAGACGTCTACGTGCACGTGAGTCCTTCATGTGTATGCAACACATGGTGTGTGAACTGCAGATTGGATGGAGGAAAACTATATCTTAACATACTGTGCATTAGCAGATTGGGCGCAGGATAGTCTAGGGGTTAGACATAGAGCGTTTGACCCCCTGCTGAAAGGTTCTGGGTTCAAACCCCAATTTCCACAGGTCTACATCTAGGCACCCTTGAGCAAGATGCCCTAACACTTAGGGTTAGCTTTGGATAAAAATGTAAATATTCAAAGGTAAATAGTAAACCGTTGCCTTGCAGTGAGTGTGTAGAAGTGGTGGGTGGGTGTAGAAGTGGGTGTGTTTGGGTGGATGTGAGGCATCGATTGTTAAGCACTTTGAACGGCCACAGAGGTTAAAAGAGCACTATATAAGTGCAGTCCATTTCCACATTTTTAAACCATTAAATATGACTTGAGAAAGCTGGAAAAGACTTGAGAGAGATTTGGTCCACGTTAAAGGCCAGATAAAAGGGAAGAGAGACATCTAAATGAATCATATATATATATACATATATATATCCTATAGAAGTGACCTGGGACCTGGAATATGCATTGGAAAAACATGTTAAAATGCAAACAGCTCAGGGCGGCCAAGCGTAATGCAAGTGGAGAGTGGGAGGGGGAAAAAAGCTCTTCACAGCCTTTCACCAGTTTGTTTTCACTCTCTCATTCATCCAGATTGACAAGGACACAGACCTCAGGTACAGTCTGTCATCCGACGCAGAGTTAATCTCAATCAAATCACTGACTTTGGGGAAAGTCACAGGTGAGGCCCTGCGAGGAATGAACAGAACAATTTTGAGTGAATGTGTTTTGAAATGATGAAACGTTTTAGGACTGCTCTCAAGGTTGCTTTCTTCCATTCTTTATTTCCTTTAACAACAAAGAAAATCAAATGTAATGGTGGGAAATGAAACAAGACAGGCATAAAGTTGTGATAAAAAAATTAATTCTTCTTTTCTAAGACGTTGCTGTTGGTGTATGAGCCTGGAAAGGCAGCATGCAAGTAATTATCAAACAGCTAGTCTCACATAGCCAGACCTATCACCACACTTTGTTTTAGCGCAGTGCCAGCGCAGGAGAAAGGTCCGGCTGAACTCACTATCATTCTGGTATTGGGGAGAAAAACAACGCTCCGTCTTGTTTGTATTTCTTTAACCAATCACAATCGTCTTGGGCGGCGCTAAGCCCAGGATGTAGCAACGGTGCCCTCGCAGGTAAAAACCTGCCCAGAGCTTGCCATTGGGCAACTATTACAGTCGCCCAATGGCAAGCTTGGGCGGGCTTATACCAACAACCTACACCCGGTGAGCCAGACTATCAAAACAGCAAACTTTCAATGTTTAAAGCAATACATTTACATTCAGAAATATACTGCCACATCAGAACAACAGCGAAACTGCGCTGTACACAGTGTCTGTCGTTTAAAAAAAAGACAGTTGGAGGGCTATTTAAATCCTCTAGTCCAATAAATCCTCACAATTGCTATGAGGAAGCTCGACCACACCGCTCCCACCCCCTGTTGTGGATTGTTGTGCGCTTCACATTATTATTTTATGCATTAATCACAAGCTAAATGAAACTCTTAAGTGAATCCTGCCTCATTTGTTGAACACAGACGCTCACAATAGCTCAGGGAATGAGCAAATCTATGCTAATTTATTATTTGCATTTCAAAGCAATAGTTTTCCTCTTTGCACGAGCAGGTGACTCGTGATTGGAGAACGGTAAACATCTGGATAAATATAGTTTGTCCTCTGAATATTTGAAAAAAAAGAAAACATATCAGTTAAACACTATAAGTAAAACACAAATTGCCTTTTACAACAACAACAAAAAACCTTTACCGACAATTGACTGCAAAACAAATATCTATAGCATGCTTGCATTATTACTTACATTGACTACACCAATAAGTGGAAACCAAGAGCGTGGAAGCACAGCTGAATTAGGGGCAAATCATTGTGGGGCTATTATCTGGGATCCGATGCGATAGCCATCCCAAGGTGAAGCTGCTCTCTATATTAAAGTGCTGTGCTCATTTGAGTTTGCCAGAATAACAACATCACACGCTCTTAGTTTATGTGGGATATGTACAAGCCAGCGATCAAAGCAAAGGCTTTTTTACCTCTTGGTTTGGGTTATGTCTCCCAGGGATCCATTAGGGTTCAAATGAATGCCTGCGCCCGAGAAAGACTTGCTCCCGCAAACATAGTGGCCATTATCTATCCAAGTTTCGCGGGACATGTCACCCCATATAAATTGCCACCTTAGGGGAAATGATGGAAATAATAGATTTCATACCAATCAGATGATTTCTTCTTTTTTTTTATCACACAGCACACGTTTTTTTTTAAATCCACCATCAGTGGGACAGAAGCAATGCAATGCTCATTAATTTAAATTTAAAGTTTGGAGTTGAGGATCTGATGTTTGTACTTTCACACATGCATACACAACTAATTTCATATCTTAAAATAGCATGCTCATGTTATTGCACATGTAAATATCTCAACATATCATCATCATCATCATCATCATCATCATCATCATCATCATCATCATCATCATCAACATCAACATCATCATCATCAAATGGCTAGCAATCCTTCACACTCATTAGTGCCGCTGGCCTCCTGAGCCACAAGAATTAAAAGTTTACTACGCATCTACAATCTAAATATATTTGCATTGAATGAGTGTTGTTGGTGCGTATTATTAAAATACACTCGGTCAGCTAAATGAATGAGGAGGACACATATTGATGTCCAATAAGGAAGAATACAAATCAAATAGACTGACAGATTACTGTGAAATTCAAATCAGATTAAACTACTGCCAGTGCAGCACCGGCTAATTGATTGTAATGCTTTACTATTGCGTTCATCACCAGCTAAATCAATAGAAGTAATGAGACTTGCCCAAACCTTTCTGTATTCATTCTCCTCGTTTCGATCCAGGGGTTGACGTCACCGATGAAGCGGTGAGACAAGCGGGTTTGAAAGGCTTCATTGGCTGCTTGTCCTCAGTGCAGTTCAATCACGTCGCTCCTCTGAAGGCAGCGCTCCTCAACCGAGGCAGCTCATTGGTCAGTGTCCGTGGCCAGCTGGTTGAATCAAACTGCGGTGTGCTAGCCGACTCCAAAGTTGCAGGTAGGACGATCTAATGCTACACCGGACAGATTAGGATTCATCAACATGAATGTGTTCAGTCCATAATAATAAGTTATCGATATGCATACAAAAACTACGACTTCCATCTAAATATATGTCATTATACCATGGCCCGGGTGAATACTAAGATCGTCTCTATTTACTGGAGTAATAAGGTAACGTTGCCATGCCATTACTAAGATTGTCTCTATTTACTGGAGTAATAAGGTAACGTTACCATGTCGTTACTAAGATCGTCTCTATTTACTGGAGTAATAAGG
>JAOPJI010000080.1:7286546-7297942 GCA_027122695.1 Merluccius productus
GAACTGAGTTCAACTTCCGCATGCTGCAAACGCTTCTGACGGCAACAAGGCCAGACCATGAATACGAAGTATTATGGAAGTATTATGGGATGGTGAGGACCAGGCTACACTTATACGGCACTTGAGTGAAATGCATGTCTGTGGTTCTGAGTGTGAAAAAACAGTGTTGTTTTTCACAGTGTCTTAAATTAAAAACTAGGTTATGTAAATGATTGTGTTAAGCGTGTCTCAGGCATTAGGTCCTGTGATGATCCTGACGATACCAGGCCTTGATTTATAATATATTCTATATTTAAAGTCTCTTAATATTAGGATGCTGTTTTCCCAGCACATTGCTGGATTTTGTTTTGGGTTTGTTTTTTTGACCTCATTCTGTTTTTGTTCTTGTTTATTTGGCCCTATATCCAACAACAGATGTGCTTGTATGGAAGGTGCTGTGTATGTGAAGAGGGGCTGGCCACCTCTGCTGCTGGCAAAAAGCTGCAAAAATGCAAAATGTTATGATGGGCAAATTATTCTGAAGGATGGGCTTGGAGGACCACAGCCACTGGACTGGACTGTGACTTTTAAATTGTGCTTTGGGGCAACATTAACGTCTACGCAACCGGACGACTGTGACTTTTGACTTGTAGCTGTTGCTTATTTATAATTATATATAATTCACAAGAAAGATTTAAAAGCAGAAAGAGAACTAAAATCATGTTGGGTTATTTTCTTTGTGTATCTTCTGGTCTACCTTGTATCGTCTTATATTTTTGCTGAACGTGTGTCATGTATTGCAGTATTAGTGCATGCAATATTTCTTAACAGACCTAGCCCGCTGAGCTTCATTTTGGGATTGTGTAATCCGCAACTCCAGACTGTAATTCATTATACACTCCCTGTTGGCTCCTGCAATACAAAACAATACATTTCGCCCGTCAATCAAGTCAGCTAGTATTCATACAAAGAATGGCTCCAATGGTGTTGTTCTGCATCTTTCACCGTAACAAGGCAGTATTCAACAGACAACGCCTTTACACCTCGCTGATATTTCAAAAAAATCGCCTACTTTGGCTGCCATTTGAAATATGTTTCTTGTCTGGGTTTTTTTTTGTGTGTGTCTGTCTTATCAGGAGGTAAAAGTGGCAGTTAACTTTGCTCTTGTGTGGTCTGCGGCACAATCAGTGGTGGCCCACTGCCTTATCTCTAGGAGTGCAACTCCTATATATATATATATACTCTGTGTGGCAGCAGGAAGTGCCAAGTTGTCAATTGTTTGCCATGATTGAAGTCCCGGCAGCCCCATAAAGGGCCATTGAGGGGAAGGATTGTGATATACAATACATGTATGATGCAGCTGCAACATTCTCACTCTCAGTGACTTATGTTAAGGTTGTGTTGTCGACTTTTGGACACAAACAATGCATGCAATTTAAGAATGCAATGATAATACAAATGGGTACAGCTGTTGCCCCACAGCTCCAGAGACCTGAGTGCAAAGTGGAGTCGTGTCCTCCTTGCCAGTTTCTAGTCTCCAGAGGTGAAGAAGCTGGGGAGGTGATGGATGTGTAGATGGTTGGATGGTTGGATGTGTGGGCAACTGGCTGCTTGTGGTAGTGCTTTAAAAAAAAACATATACTCTTTCACAGATTTCAGTATATTAGTGCTAATGGTTAGTGCACATTTCCAAATATCAGGTTACACAATTACAACTTATTTCCAAAACAGAAAAAGTTAGAGAGAGAGAGAGAGAGAGAGAGAGAGAGAGGGGGAGATGTAGATACAGAGAGAGAGAGAGTCACACACACACACACACACACACACGCACATGGAGAGAGACAGACAGACACAGTGAGTGTATGTTTGAAATTGTTTAAGTGTGCATTAAACATGTCAAACCTAAATAGGTGATATCAGGCTACAATAATGAGAGAGAGAGAGAGAAAGAAAGAAAGAAAGACAGAAAAGCCCTGGTGAGAGAAGAAAAGCTAACTGCTAGGTTTAGGTCACGAACCGTGTTAGTGTAGTCAGGGAGCAGTGAAATTAAAAAAGCACTGCTGGCAGGAAAAGATGAATGAACTTCATCAAACTAAGGTTTCAGTGAGTAGGTTTTACTTCTATTGCCCATTAGTGAGGACACCATCACTTGTAAGTTAACAGTGTTTGAACTACAGAAATCAAATAGTGGTTGGCTGGTTCCTGGTGCCAAACTAATAATTTACCGTAATTATGAGTCGTAATGTTGTAAACTTCCAAGGGCGCTAAAGGTAATTGTATATGTGACTGTAGACTGCACAGTGCTAGTGATGGATTAGGGAGGGATATAATTAAATAGTACGTCAAAACAAAGACCTGGATTTGCTTCGGAAAATAGGAACAATGTTTTTAATGTAATGTTTTCTGCTGGAAGGTTGTATTTCTAACTTTCCTCTTGCACATAATGCTGGTTATTATTCACTGTACTGAACACAGCAGGCACTGTTTGTTTGAATTCAGGACATAGGCTTTTATCGGAAGCAATGGTTAATAACGATGCAATCAAGCAGCAGGTATGGGTTTATGACTACTGCTCAAGAAGTCTGGGGACATCGGGGATCGAACTGTAAACTTCTAGGTCTACCCTAGCGGCTAAGCTAGCCTACCCTCTAATTGGACTGGGTGTTTGTTTGGTGTACTGTGTACGCTATAATAATTGTATTGTTTCCAATCCAAATATTGGAAAGAGTATATGCCTGAGTATACTTTTTTAACGCCACTACGGTCGGAGACAAGATGTCATAATCCTACGTAATGTAGGCCTACTTTGTGAATTTCACATTAAGTGCACACAATATTCCTTTTATTTTATATTTAAATATTCACATCGTACAAAAGACGACATTATGTCAACACAATTTTATATCACCTTCAATGGTGAAGAATTCATGATGCAGTGTGCTCAGCGGTTGAGTTTTACCTTTAACACTTGACCCCTTGATAGCAACTGCACAATATTAAGCAGCCTTCGCTATTGTTCAATAACAAAATCCCCCACCAACTACAAAGACCTTTGCCAGATTTATTTTCTCGCATTCAAAAATGGGAAGCAGGAGTCCTCACCCACGGCATACCCCGAGGCACGCTGGGGATTTTCCCGGAGTGGAGCGAAACATTCGACCCCACCATACATATGTTGGCTGCCAATGAGTCAATGGCATGATGCTAGCACACCAGGCGCGTGTAGAAAACATATGTTATGTTAAATAATTAGTGAGATATTTTATGAAAAAAGATAAAGCCGCACCGTGGCGCGTCTGTCAACAACACCGGTAGCCATGAGTGGATATTTAAATGGTTTACCTCTCTGCGGAGTGACAGTGTTTTCTCTCCTGTGTGTTTGACTCGTTCCTGCAGTCACACTGCCTACAGTGCAGATGTTGCTTGTTTACTTGTCAACGCTCAGTGGGAGCTGTTTAATTCACATGGAAATTATAATAAATAGGAATAATAATGTTGTTTTCTGTAAATTGGATTTTTAAGTATGGAATAGAATAATAAATGCAGTCGCGCGGGAAGATATTTTAAGCAGGGACAGGGAACTTTTTCGGGAATCCGCCATTTTATATTGATTTGCACAGACAACAAAATGGGCAGAAACGGTTGGACGGTTATTCAGCTCTCTCTTTAACACGTAGAACCAATAAGCAATATTAACAACCGAAACACAAACACGACAACAACAAACTTGCGTTATTCTGTTATTACAACTGAATAAACACAACCAAACCAAAACTATAAGTGCACAGTGGCAGCGCTACTGATAAAAAACATTAACGATTTGCGATTACAAGTGCAGAATACATACACTGCTCAGTGATAGTGCTATTAATAAACCCATGGCTTACCTGAAATTACAGGACACAGAATGACTCTCTTTTTGGGCTGTGGACGTGCTGTTAGCTGCGGTTTCGGCGTAATCCTTGTGCTCGGTAACTGCTGTGTCATTTATATTTGTTTTCTTTGAACCACTAGGTCTAGTTGAAAAAAACTCTCACTTTGCTTGTTTGCCATGTTTGTTTGCTAGGTGTCGAGGTGTATAGTATTGTTTTGATATTGCATAAAAGTGTGAGTCTTTGATGGGTCAGTCAGTCTGTTCAAATAATACAGTGGCTAAACAAATGTTTTTATATTTATATTTATTATTAAAAATAAACATTCCATGCAGCCCTAGCCAACTGTTTAAAAAAATTGTGTTTTTTTTGTGTGTTGATACATTAGGAAAAGTTTCCCCAATCCCACTCTCAATCTATTTTCTTTATTATTCTCGTAAAGTATTTCACGCTCCTTTCTTAAAATAAATACATAAAAAGTCCAGGTAGGCATCACAGCAACAACTGTTGTTAGTGTAGCATTACATTTAACCTCTTATTCTTAATCATAAATCTCTTTTAGGCTATACAGCAACATGATTAATTACAAAACACAGTAAACATCAAATTAAACTAAAATGAGAGGAGAATTCCCTGTCTGCCTAAAACATGAACCTAGCCAAAAATCATAGCGATGCTGTTGTTGACCTTGACTGTTAATCTATGCATAATTAGTGGTTGCTATCATCAATACAGCCAGCCGTCTCTGTGGTATAGGCCTTAAAATCTCATTGGCATTCATGTATTTCTACCTTTCCATAATCTGCCTAATATATTGCCGGTAGAGCCCATAATAAACCATTGAACAGGATAATTGTTGTTGTAATTACATGTAAAGAGCTTATTTCCACACAATTTAAACAGCTAGGGCAACTTGCTTACTTACAGTCAGAGAGGAATATGCGTGCCGAAAAATAACACATTTAAAACAAACACGCTGGCCGTGGAAGGATTCGTGACAGCAGAAAATAATTGTTGAAGTGCACTTTCCTTCATAAAGAAAATACAATTAAAACATGTCCATATTAATAAGGTCATGCTACGATGGTTGTCAGCGTTCGACAGGTGACGGGTCTGACGCCAGGCACAAAAGAATGAATTTGGTGTTTCCAGCTGTGCACCCTGTTAGCGATCTAAAGTCATCACACAATGTTGACAAAACAATTAGGAATATAGTATATGCGGGAATTATTTATCATCTCATAACACCATGCGGCGTCGCGTAATTAAATGCAGCGCTGACGGTGCACAGCTACAGCTGGGCACACCGAGCGGCTCTGGCGTAGCGGTGCCTGCATAAAATATTTAGTGGGGCGGTCAGAAGGGGCAAGTAAAAATATTTCGGGTGGCACACTAAAAATGCTCTACAGCGGTGGGGATTGTATCGGGGTGGCCGTGCCCCCCCCCCCTGGCAGCGCCACTGCTCTGGCGAGGAACAATTAGGCATACTGCCTTGTCTCTCTCTCTCTCTCTCTCTCTCTCTCTCGCTCTCTCTCTCTTTCATCGCGTTAGGATTGATCACTCAGACAAACCGAGGAGAGCACTCTTCAATTACAGCAGGGTGATGAATTCACGTCCACTCACCTTCACTATGCACAGCCCCGCCTCCTTTAATGGGCCGACTACAGCAAGTCCAAAATAACTTTTTACTCCCTGACCCACACACACACTTGCCCTCTAGCCGTCAGTGTCTGTTAAAACCATACCAATCAATGTTTCCCTTTTTCAATTCCTTATGAACACTATCATGAAACATGCTATCAAAGGTATTCATGAGGACATTATTAGACGAAGCTCTGGGATGCGTCCCCAGTGACTGACCTGATAGTACTGACATTTCATGAATTGAAAGCTTTTGACAAATATCTTGTATTAGCTGATAATAAAGAAGCTGTAGGCAGTATATCCACTTAGTTTCAATCTGGGGATAGGTACGGCTAATTGCTCCTAAGTTGTTTGTTTGTTATGTTTGTTTGCTTTGAAGCATACTTTCTGCTCTCTAAGTGCCATCCATTAATGCAGCTTTAAATCTATTTTTGTTTGTATTTCATAGAAACAGATTAAACTCTGTTCTATTGTTTCTTTCATAATTGAGTTTCATTGGCCTTGGCTGATTGTAGATATATACTTAAACATTTGTTATCCCATTGCTTTTAATTATTTGTCACTTAGATTGGGTATGAATAATGTATACGTTATTTAAATATGTGTTCTATATTCTATATTGTTATGATGAAATAGTGTCAATAGAAAAACACTGCATAAAATTAAAGCTATCGCTTGAAGCACACGATACCTGTACACCATGCAGCAATAATATGTCCCACTAACTGTAATGGATTGAAATAATTTACCACACGGTGATTAAAAATGCCAAAGTTAATTAATAACACACATGAGATGGCAAAAAAAAAAAACAGCATGCAACTGTTAGGAACGACATGAGAGTGCGCTGCAGATCTGTGGCCTGTGTATGTACATCATTTCTACTACTTGAATGATTAATTACCCTTTGACTTTAGAAAATGACACAGTACAGCCGATTCGCCACACTTTCTCTCTTCTTCAGATTAAAGGGTCAGTCAACGGGTACATGTGGGGGGAAAAAAGAACTAAAATGATTAAAATAACCTACATTTGTATTTGTATTTTTGTTGTATGTTGCTGTTGTTTTTACTGGTTTTATGTTTGTATGGTATTAATCTCTATAAACACATATCTGCATATGAATGCAGAATCTGTAGGCAAGGGACAAGATTTGGGGATCAGAAGTGTTCTGGTTTCTGCTTGTAGTCCACTTAGTAGTATTGTAGTAGTATTGACCGATCACATTTGAGCGAACATTGGTTGCCTCTGGGTAAACAGTTTCTTTCGAGAGCAGAAGAGGCGGAAATCATTTGCCGAAATGCAACTTCGAAACCCATCGGCTAACGTCTGACGACGATTTAGCTTTTTATCAGCTACGTTGTGACATGGTCGTAGACATCGTCTCTTAACTCCAACTCTGTTCACGCGTTTGAAGTTGCTAATCGGACTGGAAACAATGACCGGTGCACGGAAGAGGAAGTCTTGGCCCCGGATATCCGCTGGCTACACTGGTCTGCCAGAAATATTGGCCCCTGCCCCCTGAGGCTAAATCGTCGCCAGACGTTTTTTTTTTTGATAGACAATAAAGGAATCGGAATCTGATTTCAGGTTAAGTTGTATGTAAAAAATAAATCAATAAATATATATATTATCCATGACCTGTATAGTACATGTTAACATGGAGTGATCTTTCTTCTGGCATCTGTGGTGAACAGGGTCTCTAGAATACACCTCCATCCACCACACGGTCTAGAGTGATAAGAGACCGCTGCCGCCGCTGCAAGCCTCTACAAGCAGCCTCAAATGATCTTGACCTTTATTAGCGAAGCGTACAAGTCCACTCACACAGTCCAAATCAGAACAAATCACACGTCAAATGAAGACAGGAAGAGCTCAGACGATACACAAATGAGAGCATCTCTGTTTGTAATCCAGGCGTAGTATACGTCTATCTATCTCTCGAAGGTGATTCTCGAGCCGATCTTCCTCATTTGCTATAGGAAATCAATGAGGTGGGACTCACAAGTCTCATTTGTGTTGTTTTGCAGAGGAAAAGAGCTGTGCCATGCTAGAGGATTGATCTGTGTGTGTGTGTGTGTGTGTTCCTCCGCTGTTATTGCGAAGCATGTGGGATGGGCGCTGAGGAGTGTGACAACCATTTGTCAACTCTTCCTCATCCGTTTGTTGTGTGAAACCTTATTATTCAGTCCTCAGTTCTCCCGAGCCCAGGTGATTAGGAGTAAGCTTCCAGTTGTTGGTAGTGGAGGGGAACAGGCAGATGGAGCTAAAATTAGCCTTTGTGCTAAATGTGATCTATCTCCCTCTCTTAAGGCTTAATGGCCAACAAACCCCTTCTTTTTTCCCTGTGTTCATCTCACCTATAATTGCATCCTGTTGGGATTTAAATGACCCCACAGAACAGACGACCTAAAAATAGGTTATAGTGGACCATAGTGGCACACAAGGCATAGTCAAGCAGCTGATTCAGAAGTTGGAAAAATGTTTTATGCACTGTTCCAACTTTTGAATGACCATGAAGTATAAGACGGTGTTTTAAAAGAAGAAACATCTCTTGTACACTATTTCAAATCATTCATTTGATTTAGAAGAAAAATTGCACCTGTCTACTGAAAACCAGAATGTATAATCAAGCAATTTATATTTGACAGACTATAAAGGAGAAGTGCACAGGAAATTGGGTGAATATCAAGCAGTCTCTCTCTCTCTCTCTCTCTCTCTCTCTCTCTCTCTCTATATATATATATATATATATATATACACACATTTTTTTATGTGTAAGATTACTGACCACAGAAATCGACTTTGTACTCTTTTAGACTCTCTAAGACCACACAGCATTGATCCCATTGACTTCTGCAGAAACAAAATAAAGCTTGCACTTAAAGTACATTCAGAAAAACCAAACTTGGGATCAAAGGAAACCGTATTCAGCGTGACGGTGAATAGCGGATTCATGTGTTTTGCCTGAGAGAATTTGGCTTGGGCAGAGACCCAAGCCAAATTCCAAAATGGTCAAATGCCATCTGGGTCAGAGTTGTGCACTTTTGTGTTTCCATGTGTTGTTTGGGATGCTCTTTGCTTCACAGAGATATACTCAGTCAGTCCCCTACTTGAGGCCTACCGGTACTCAAGCAGGTCGAAGGTCAAGAAAAACACTTGCACAAATACACTCCCAAACATTCTGCCTCGTCTTTCATGTTTTCTGCATCCATTCACATGCAAAAAAAAAACACGCAGAAAGGAGAAGGGCGAGAAAGTAGTCTACTTTCGAACCCCAATGTTAAGAGAGGAGTGGAGGAGCATCGCCGTAATTACTAACCGAATTAGACTAGATTAACGAAGCGAGCCGAAGTGAAAGCCCTGGCTTATTGAGAACTGTTTCACTTTGTCAGAAGGCTTAAGCAAGTGGGAAAATAAAGGAAAACCATTCCTTTGTCGGGAGATGACCTCAAGGTTCGGCCCTATCCCGATTACGATAAAGCTCAGATGACCTTATGTAATCCTTTTACACAGGAACGGGCTCTACGTTAAGCCTGTACTTCACTACCAAAGTTTTCCGAACTTTCAATGTACCCTTGCGTTTGGTCGTTGCTAGACTCTCAAAGTCCTGCCTCTCCTGTTTTATTCCACAGTGTTCTGCTTCAAACTGAAAAAACAGCTTTGTTGAAGAAATCCCCCTGGAGGTAGCTGTTTTCTGCAATTCCCCTGATTTAAATCGTTGTAAGAGGGAAAAAAAACAAAAAACAACAAGGCAGAGTTGCCTCTCTGGTGAAAGTGGTTTGTAGGTAGCACCACATGCTAAAATAGTTTACTGTATTTAGACAGTGACTCGAGAGACAGTGTGTTCCCCAACCATTTCTTAACCACTTGCACTTGAATGCTGAGATTTACATACATTTTGATTCACATTGAAAAGTGTGAAACATTTAACACATTGACGTCAAATATGAAAATGAAATCAGCTGGTTCCCAGTTTAGCCTAACAGGATCTCAGCTGTCATCTCCCCCCCCAAGTGTAACATAATGCAACATGGCCCCAAATAAAATAAAGATTCCAGAGAAATATCTATATATCTCAATACAAAATTGACATCCATCCATGTTTAAGATACCATCAAATGGCATTTGCGTGATTCTGCTTCCACAATGCGATGCGTTTCCAAATAAAACCGGAAATTTGTGTGGTACAAAACAGGCTAGGGGCTAGATCTGATCCTTCACAACTGGAGGAGGATATGTCACATATAAAAGTGATAAAACCTGCCAGCCAGCTGTGTGTTACATGACAGGAATAGAAACATGTTCAGGTGTTAAAGCTGTTGTTAGCAAAAGAAAATGTGCTGTGAAGTTTTTTTTTGCCATTTGTGATATAGGTGAACGGTGAATGTCTGTGAACTGTGCCACGTCCAACTTCTTTTTTTTCTGTTTATTTTCTGATTTTAGTTTTTTTCTTTCTTTTTTTAACACGTCCATCTTCATTTCATAGTGTCATTTCAAGCTGTCTACTCTGTCAGGCGCTGGCAATTTTAGCAAATTGCCTGTTTTAAAAGTAGTTCACAATGTAGCATTGTTGCCTAGAGGCACTACATCTATCAACATGATGGGATGGAAACACTGAACCTACTGAACACAAGCTCTCTGTATGTGGATTTCTTGTTAACCTGTGCGTGTGCGCGCGTGTGTGCGCGCGTGTGCGTGCGCTTGTGTGTGTATATGTGTGTGCATGCATGTGTGTTTGTGTGTGTCTATGGCTGAAGCTGTGTTTGTCTGCTTGCTTGTGTGTTGTTTGTGGGCTTGCTTGTTTGTTTGGCGTGTGTTTCTTTGCACAGTAGGCTTTCTCTCTGGGGCTGCCATTTCAGTGTTTACCTACCAGGCCTTGGCTAAAGCCCCCCCCCACCAACCCCCAAATATTGTGTAGCTCCCTGAACCTCCAAGTGTCTTTACCCCTTTGTTAATGAAAAGAAACAGAACAAATGTTTTCTTTGGCGGATACGTTCTGTAAGAACGATTTCACTATACAGATTGTCCAGTGCACAGGATGCAGGAGCGCACTATTGTGGCTGGTGGCAAATATTGTGCCACCAGCCACAATAGTGGCTAAGTTGGCCACGTGGCTTTGAAGTGGAAAGCGGTGCCCCCGCACCGCTTGTGAGGTGAGATTTTTAATTTGGTTATTCATAGTTTCTCACATTTTCTACGAGCTGAATGTGTCAGGAGGTAATGCCCTATGAACAGATTGAATGCCATTACTATGTAAATGAAGATACATATGCCGCATGCATTTGTCATAAAATGATTTTATCACAACTGCTATAAATACTGTTCATGATAAAATGTACAATAACAATTATCATCCTCTTCATAATCATCTATATAATCATAACACTGTCACCTCACCTGAACTCGGACGACAGCCGATCAAACGTACAGAACATCATTGCATTTCCTGCATGAAAACCTCAAATCTCGTCTCCCCATCTGCCCATCCGCATGGGGCCCAGGTGCAGGGGAGGAGGCCCACTGGCCATTCCTCTATCTGCTCAAGGCCGAACTATACTGTGAAGCAGTAGCTCTTTGAAATCTGCTAGCGGGAGAGCGATCTAAAAGCACCAGAGCATCCAAAACATTGCTGCCAGGATCCTCGCTAGCACATAACACTGGCTTTATGCACGCTGCGCCAGCTCCCCACCTCTCCGTCAGGGTTCACCATAAATCCTCCTGTACCCACACTGATGCACCCATGGAAATGACTCGCGCTTCCCTCTCTATCTCAAGGCACTAATTTCACAGGCACTATGTCTTGTAAGCCCATATGGGCTGGGCACCAATGGTGCAGGACACTTAAATAAACACATCAATCAATCAATCAATCCTAAATAATAAAAAGCCTTGTTTGTA
>JAOPJI010000080.1:7362406-7381787 GCA_027122695.1 Merluccius productus
AGGACCTTTCTGTTATAATCACAGTGCAGACTAGTGAGGACCTTTCTGTTATAATCACAGTGCAGACTAGTGAGGACCTTTCTGTTATAATCACAGTGCAGACTAGTGAGGACCTTTCTGTTATAATCACAGTGCAGACTAGTGAGGACATTTCTGTTATGATAGTAAACTGTGTGTGTGTGTGTGTGTTTGTGTGTGTGTGTGTGTGTGTGTACTAAATATGAAATGTATTACTGTGTAGACATCTATGGGGCTAGGCTTCCCCATCCCCCCCTCCATGTTCTCAGGGATCGGACCAATGAGGCCTCCTCACATGGGAGCCACGCCCCCTCTCTTCAACCAATCAGGTCAGTCTATACTCTTTAGTTTTATCCTCCTTTTTCTTTCCTTATTTAATGTTGTTGTTGCTCTCTGTTGTGTCCAGCAGGGGGGGTGTTGATGCCCCCCCCGCCCCCCCCACCTGAGCCACACACACACACACACACACCTCGCCACACCTGTGACATGTGAGTGGGGGGGGGGGGGAAGAGGTGAGGGGTTAACAATCAAAGTAAAACGCACAGGACAAAAGAAACGTAAAATGCTAACCAGGTGCTGGGAAGTTTCTATCGGCTAACTCAGCGCACGCCGTATACAGACATTTACACAGCAAATGTGTGAAAACACTTGAAATCCCAAAGTATTTCTTCTACTGGTTTGAGGCGAGTTCCAACCCATAATGATATTATCTAGCTGCGGGTACCAGACTTGGCCCGATTCCCTTTCATCCCAGTTGATCGAAATGTGGCACATTAGACAGATCAGGGCCATGTCATGTGTACACAACACTAACATTATCCTGAGTAGGGACATGGCCAAAAACCTGTTTAGCTTGGTTTTGGCATCGGGTGTTACATTACTTCCTCTATATATTGCCGGTGCCAAGTTTTGCAACTGTCGCAACTGGTTCCCATCGATGAGCAATCACGTCCAACCTAAACTTTATATTAGCCTGTGTGACAAACCCGGGGGCTATCTTGCAGCTATACCGGAAGCGCTGCTACAGCTAATCCAAGGGACCCGAATTGTAGGTGCAGAAAATGCCCTTCAAAGTCATATTTATTTTTCTCTTCTCCCTACTTTCTACTTTTGTGGAACAGACAAATGCAAATACTAAAACTATTGGATTTTTTAAATTTCTAATTTTTTCCATACATATTTTTATGTGTTTTATGTTAAATCAAATGTATGTATAGATAGATAGACAGACAGACAGACAGACAGACAGACCAGACAGACAGACAGATAGATAGATAGATAGATAGATAAGCTTTATTTCAGACTCAAGGTCCATACAAAAATACATAAAATCAAGACACACAGTACAAAAGGATTAAATAACACACAATAAATAAAATGGTCTAATGACTCATTTTTGTATAGTATCGTATACGTGTATTTCAGTAAACATTATATGTATATATATATATATATATATATATATATGTATACACGTTTACTTAAAACAAAAGAAAGAAAAAGAAAGAAAAATCCATATTGACCATTGACCAAATGTGACCATTAGCTAGCTAGCTGCTAGCTGGCTAGATGTGTGATAAAAACAAGTGTTCATTGGCGCGCTAATCTGCCAGTCCGTCAGGCGTTCAGTCCGTCAGGCGTTCAGTCCGTCAGGCGTTCAGTCCGTCAGGCGTTCAGTCCGTCAGGCGTTGATCCAGCGGCGCCTCCATTCACCAGGAAGTTATGACAGGTGAAACATTCAGCTTTGGTGCCACTTGCCAGGCGGCCCGCCACGGTCTGTGGCACTCGACAAAAACCTCTGTTCCACGCACAGCGCCTTGTTGACTCGCACTCATGTGTCAGGTGCATTTTTTTTACACTTGCCGATGAGTGGCATGTTTGGCTTTCCTCTCGCATTGCCAAGCCCATTGGAGTCATCTGCTGTCCGGGACAAAGGGCCCCATGAGAAGCTGCCGTTGATGAAAGCCCTGCTGGAGGATAAACACAGCGCAGCGCGCCAGAGTCAACACCGTGCAAACAAAATGTCTTCCACCAGGCGTTGCTCAATCACAACTTATATTCAGGGAATTAGCTCCAGGATGGCATTTTTACATTCACCAAATTGTATGTTGTTGTTGTTGTTGTTGTTGTTGGGTTAGGGTGCAGTGTGTTTGTGTGCATGCGTGTGACTGCATGTTATGCACAGGTGTGCTAGTACATGTGAGTCTTTTTACAGCTGTCTTTTTTTCTGTGTGTGTGTGTGTGTATGTGAGTGTATGCGAGTGTGTGTGTGTGTGTGTGTATGTGCATATCTATGTGTGTGCATATCTGTGTGTGTGCATGTGTGTGGGTGCATATGTGTGTGTGTGTGTGTGTGTGTGTGTGTGTGTGTGCATATCTGTGAGTGTGTGAGTGTGTGTGTGTGTGTGTGTGCGTGTGTGTGTGAACATACATTGTGTACACAAGCCTATAATATGTGTGCTCATCTGACCTGTGTGGCCTGTGTCTCTGTTTCCACGCGCAGGCGCTGAACGGTTTTGTGATCGTGGTCACCGGCGAGGGTTTGGTCTTCTACTCCTCTCCCACGATCCAAGACTACCTGGGCTTTCATCAGGTGAGAAGGGCAGGCAGCATGCCACACTGTCTGGGATGGGCTCACTGACACATTCGTCTCTAAAGCGTGGTGCAGTGTCTCGCCATGTGATGAGAGAATAGAGGAAGAAGTAGCTATCTCTCACGTGAATTGCTGTTGAAGCTGACAGCTGACAGCTATTCAGGAATTGGAGTTTGATGAGTAGTTGAGTTCATAGTTTTCAAGTCCAAAAAAAGTCAAACTTAGTTTTTAACTAGTGAAAACGGAGGGAGTATTATTGAAAGAGTAAAAAGTGTATTGGGATCAGTACAAATGTTTCATTCATTTCATCATCAAAGGAGAGATTCAGATTCTGCGTTACTTAGCCAAAATGGGCAGGCACTGACGAAAATGCCTCGTAGCAAATCTTCAATCTCACTTTAATCTCTTTGCAGGAATTACTACAGGGGGCATAGCTCAATCAGAAATGTCTTCTTTTTTTTATTATTCCAAAGACAGGGCAAGATTCAACATGTGTTTGTTCATAGGGGTAGTCCATGAAAACACAGTATATTGTACTATAGCACATGTGTTTCTAATTGTCTTCTTTCATTATCTCTCTTGCATCTGCACTGGCACACAAAGCCCACAATAAAGTTGTAATGCAATCTTGGGGTTAGGCTCCCTCGCTCTCTCTGTTGTGGTGATGTACACACTACTCACAGTGACCTACACAACAGGCATTTTCAGTTTCAAATCGAAAGCAAAGAAAATACACGTCGCTCTCTAGCAACCCCCGCAGTGCAGTGCAATGAACGCCTCTGAATAAAAAGAAGTTACAAAAACTAGCCCGAGAAAATGGTGTGGGTCCATGTTATGATGGCACTCAAAATGGCCGACCGAAGCGGCAGTTCTGTGGTTCTTCTCATCTCAGGAGAAAGGCCGTGTGTGATTCATGTTCAGGGCTTCACTCCGCTCTCTGCTGACAGCTGACTGTGATGGCTCATTGTTAGTGGTCTGTGACAATCTCAAAGGAAGAAGCTGCTGCTCATGTTGTCTAACCCACACCAGATGGACTATCCGCCGCCCCGTATAATCACCGCTCAATCAGATTGACGCGGCCAAGCCCCATCCCTAGTGCGCAAATAAAATCGGAACAAGTTTTGTCAAGTTAGTCATTTGTAACGCAAAGCTATAATTTCATTGTGTAAACATTACAAGTGCTATTAGGTTTCAATAAAAAGAAAACGAACTCCTGCGAGCAAACGTTCCCATTTAAATGTCCACAAGGAGTACGAGAGCGTTGTGTTTCACCTGAAGAAGAAAAAAATGTGTATGTGACGATGCAATGTTTTTCTTGTGGTACAAAAATGCCAATCCTCTGCCAAACCACAAACCTCACAGAACCTCTTTCTCTTAAAATGAGCTGCGGTCTCTCAGGAGCAAACAACCAGTGGGGCTCCTGTATGTGTTCGACTTTGTCCCTCCAAACCTCTTCAAGCCCCTGGTGGGGCTTGAAGAGAGTTAGGCTGAGCTTGAAGTACAAAGTACAAATGTGATAGACATGAGCTTGTTGGTATCCAATAGGTTTATTGGGGAGGGAAAGAGAAATAGTAATGAGTGAACGGCTGATTTTTCAATCTCTAGTTGCAAGAAGACGGCCTTTGCATCTGCACAGAAAATGAATTAAAACACTATCATCACTTTGATATACTTTCCGTTTGTTATGAAGGTTGACCCCTTTGCGCACTTATCTCCTTTGTAATCTGGCAATCGGTTAACTTAGCAATTAGTTCCACTTGAAACTCGTTCTTGTGAAATCCTTACTCTACTGATAGCGGTTTAGTGTCGCACTTTCTCCTAACAAATGTACTTATTGTGAGTCGCTTTGGACAAAAGTGTCTGCTAAATGCCCTAAATGTAAATGTACATACTTATATGTATAAAACAAAGGGTGGTATTATTAAATGCAGATGAGTTAAAATATAACCATATGATGACACTGTGCCTTGTTCTCCTCCCTTCCGCTGTGCAGTCGGATGTGGTCCACCAGAGTGTGTATGAGCTCATCCACACAGACGACCGGAGCATGTTCAGAGAGCAGCTCCACTTCGCCCTCAACCCCAAACCCTACGCAGCTGATCAAGGCGGAGACAGTACGTTGAACTCTGGACTACTTACCATTTCCTTTCACAGAGCGACGAGAGATGAAACACTGTGCGTTTAGACTGAAGCCGCGCCATAGCCGTCACTTTTGTTGGAAACTATTTGACATTTCGTAGAATAAATGGTAATAATGGTGGTGTTCTGTGATTTGCTTGATTTCCTGTCGCCTCCTCTTCACAGAATAACACCTTTGTGTTGACATTTTACCACCCCCACTTTCCACCAGAGCAAAAACTAAAAACACTAGTGGTTTGGGTTGATAAAGCCATGGGGCGATAGAAAGGTTTTATTCTTAACCTTAAGCTACTTTGATTCAAAGTAAAGTTGATGGCTGCAGTGTAATTGTATTTTATTTTTGTTTTATATCCCATCACTATTTTTATTGGGATTATTTTTTATTTGGTTTTGCTTTTGGGTTTTTATTGTGTACACTACAGCAATCATCCAGTTTGTGCTATGTAGTACACCGCGTCTTTGTCTTTGTAAAATAAAAACATTTGATCACAAAACAATACCGAGCCGACTGCTGCGGTGAGCATGTCACCGGGGCTAAATGTGAGCCATGAATCATACTTGTTATTGTGTTCGCCTCTCCCCCCCCCCTCCCCGCCCGTGTCTGTTAGTGACGGCCTTGCAGTGCAGCAGCGACCAGGTGAAGTATGACCCCGAGAGAATCCCCCCGGAGAACTCCTCCTTCCTGGAGCGAAGCTTTGTGTGCCGTTTCCGCTGTCTCCTGGACAACTCCTCTGGCTTCCTGGTAGGTGCAAGCGTCTTATTTGCATGGTGCCTGCTGTTAGTCTGCATGGTGTCGCCAGTGGGAATTTTACTAGCAGGTTGTCCCACAGTGTGTCTGTGTATACAGGATATGCATTAGGGCTGAACAATGAATCGAAAAATATAATTTTTTGATAAGGGGAAAATGTGTAAAATATAAATGTATAACACTATTATAAATTAAGTGTAATGTAGTGCTGCAGAGATGCCCTGGCCTTCACATTCTGTTCTCCAGATGTAAGAACACATGTTTGTTTGGTAGAGCCCCCAACAAATGACACATAATCTGTGAATGTTTTTTCAGTGAAAATGAAAACTGTGATGCAAAAATGATCATTCCTACCCACTAATCGTGAATCATATCGCAATATGATTTTTTGCACCTTGCATATTGTTCAGCCATAATATGCATATACATCTACATCACATCATACCATATGTAATTGATGTTTTTGTAAAATGTGTTTTTTAATCAAAATTGTAATGCATGGATACTGTACTTTTCATTTTCTTCTTGCATCCAAGTGTCTCATCATGTGAGTGCAGCCTAACAATAGCGACAGTGTTAGGAAGAGAAGGGAAGGCCGCCATTGACGGCTATGAGACTCAGCGCTCTCCTTCTCTCTCCAGGCTCTGAAATTCCAAGGGCGACTGAAGTACCTCCACGGCCAGAGCGTGATGAGCGAGGACGGCTCGCGCATACAGACGCAGCTGGCCCTGTTCAGCATCGCCGTCCCCGTCCAGGCTCCATCCATCCTGGAGATCAGGAGCAAAACACTCATCTTCCAGACCAAGCACAAGATGGACTTCACCCCCATGGGCATCGACAACAGGTGACACACGTATAGTCATACTAAACCCTGTACTATATGAACTATGCTCACTACAAACACATGCATATTCACAGACAGAGCGCCATACACAGCTCAGGCAATTGGTGATGCCGATTGGTCCAAATAAATGGCTACAACATTATTATTTAAAGGCACCACCCACTCTTTGTGGGTGAAATACTTGATGGTGTTGGGATCGGAGCCGGTGGATTGCTTGTTGACGGGTCCATTTCTCAGCAGCTAACTACACAATAATACAAACTGGCTAAAGCTAGCTCTTCTTTATATATACTAGGGCACTTGAGAGGCCGCATACCAACTATTTGTTTTTTGTTCACTTCGATACATCAACATGGAGTAGAAAAGCCTACGACAGATGCACTGACTACATCCATTGACTCAATTGACTCAATTGCCCCATTTGCAAAGCAGTAAATCACGTTCAACAGCAGCACGACTTGAGTTTCCTCCATGCTTACAGTGTCGCACAAATAATAATGCCTGTCCGACCGTCGCTTTATATGGCGTCATCGTTGTTGCTTAGTCTTCTGCATTACCACAACCTGCTGGACTGGAGTGGATCTTTTTCATACATCAGTGGACTAATTTGCCTAATATTTGCGTGTCTTTAGTCCGCAGTGAAAACGCAGACAACAACGGGCTGAAGGAACCTTTTAGTTCCTGAAAAGTAGACCCTGGGACTAAAAGTTGCTTGTACTTTTCGGTGGAAACGCCCTCGATTTCCTACCTTTTTCCCCAGAAAAGCGCCCAAATACAATGGAAATCAGCCCACAGGCTGTTCTACACAACAGAAAGAGTAGGAGGAGGTCTGATTTATGAACAACCTGTTCATATATTGGCGATCTATGCATGTAAAAATCTTACACATGGTCCCCTTTAAAAGTCCCTTTTTTCTATCAACTCAAACGGTGCTTATCAGGGGGCTTGACTTCTGTGTTTGGTTACTTAAACACAGATTCTCATAACAATGCTCTGTTTGTTATTTTACAATCTGTCATGACATGGGTTTTTTTCTCACTCTGAACCTTATTAACATTGTCCCAATTCGCTTTGTTTTTTAATGCTATGCATATGTTTGTGTAGTTCTCTTAATCAAGTCACCAAATTCACACATTGTTTTTCTCGCTTCCCATAAAACATTATTAAGAATGTTTTAACCTTTGTGAATAGTGTGAAACGGTGTGGGTTTTCCCATAAAGCTGCAGCTGAACATAACAAGGTCCTGACTCATTTTGTTGGAAAACACACAGAAAAAGATTTGACTCACATGCCGCAATGTCTATCACTTGGTTTCCTGTTTCTGGGTTAAGCTGCATGCGTGCGATTTGAAGATTTTTGTACCTTGTACCCTGACTGGGAAGAAAAAACGAATGACATTGATTTATTGAGTTCATCTCCAAATTGGCCGACATAGTAGACTGAGATTAACTTTGTTCCACCGATCTGTGTGAATTTTACTTAAGTGCACAGACAGCATCTTCCACAGTCTAGTCGGTGTAGAGAAATCCTATTACCCCGGGCATGTCTCGAATACTCCAATACGACATCTGACCTAAATGACCATGAAATTGTGTTTTCCATTGCGCAAGAAAAGACCCGTTGTGGGTTTGTCATGTGTGTCACTGAGCGGAGGCCCTGACGATAATTAAAGTCCAAGACAAAGACACATGTGTTGAAAAAGTTGTTTCTCAGACCCAAAATACTGTAGAGGTCACAGTGCTGTGCTATCCTCTTGATCCTAGCATTGGGTTGAAATTAGTTCAGACATTTATTTAACAGTTCAAAGTAATTCAATATGTATTCATATGAAATTAATTATTATAATAAAGGAATTATGGTACTTCACTATTTATATATTGCATTTAATATAATCCGATAAGTTAAACAAAAGGGGTTAATGTAAAAAGCATGTTTTTTTGGTTGTGAAAAAAAGGCTAATTTGAGCCAGCTATGAGTGATGCTGTCCAATACCTAAAAATGTTTGTTGGAGAACATTTCCAAATTCACCATTGCTATCTGCTATCAGTTAGTGTTTCTTGATTGGCTAGCACACCTCAAGAGAGACAAGAACTGTTTCACTTTATGTGTATAATCTCTGTTTTGTTCAAGTTAATTTGTGTCACCCAGTCACCCATCACATCAACTGTTTGTTCAGTGAGGTTTGTTTAATGCTAATGCTCATGCTAACTCATGTTGGTCCCTTTTCATTGCAGGGGGAAGGTGGTTCTCGGCTACTCAGAGACTGAGTTGTGTATGCGAGGATCGGGGTACCAGTTCATCCATGCAGCTGACATGATGTACTGCGCAGACAACCACTTACGCAGTAGGTTGACATGAACATCAAAAACCTGCTATATATATATATATATATATATATATATATATATAGATGAAATATGTGTGTTTTTGAAGACTAAGGATAATGGAAACATATTGGTGGTTGTTGCTGTCTTGTAACTTTGCTCCACTGTCTTACTGTGTTGTAGCTTTGTACTGTTAAATTTTAGCAAGTTGTTTTGTAATAAACCTTAGAGAGCACAAGTGTAAAAAATACGTGGAACATGACATAGTAACAAACTAGCCACGTGATTCATTGTTGCTTTCTCTATGTTATAGTGATAAAGACCGGAGAGAGTGGGCTGACTGTTTTCCGACTCTTGTCTAAATCGAGTGGCTGGGTGTGGGTGCAGTCAAACGCCAAGTTGGTGTACAAAGGAGGAAGACCGGACTTCATCATTGCGCGGCAGAGAGCTTTGGTGTAAGTGTTGCGATGCCTTGCTGACCCAAGTCAGGTGCTCGATAGACATTCAAAGAATGCATTAGAACACAAAAGCACAAATAAATAAAGCTATTAACTAAATGATAAACACAAACATATGTGGTGGGAACCTGAACTTCTACATTTACATCTCATGTACGATCCAATTTTTAGAGAGGTCTTAGAATTTTTACAGAACTTGAAATGACAAGAATGGACTCCAAACCTGTTGAAACACGAGGCTGCACAAGAACAGTGTTGCTCATTGTCACTTTCCTTGCCTCATTCTCTAGCAATGCCGAGGGTGAGGCGCACCTTCGCCAGCGGCGGCTCCAGCTGCCCTTTAACTTTACCACTGGGGAAGCGCTGCTCTACGAGGTGGGCCCCACCCTGGATGTCGGGCAGATGCAGTCCAGTCGAAACTTCAGCAGTAGAAGTGGCAGTGGCGGCAAAGACCAGAAGAACGACATGGGCGGGCTACTGGGCTGCTTCCTCAACCAGGACGAGACCATCTATATCCAAGACAACGAGCCCCAGCTACCGGTGGACCAGGTGTTCATGGAAAGCCGGGCACTGGTCAATGTGCCCAGTGATCCCTGGCAGGCTCTGGGGCTGAGGGGTGACACCAGCGGAAATGCGGTGATAAAGGAAGAGAGCCACCCGTCAGTGGTGGCCATGATCGACGCCCTGGAGAATCTTGCCCATGACGGGGAGTTGTGCGCGGCCCTGGAGGGCCTGGACGTGGACCCCAATGAGCTGATGGAGTGGGAGAACACTCTCCAGAAGCTCAGTCAGGAGGAGAACGGCGACGGCGACAACCGCACCAAGTACGAGCTGGAGAGCCTGCTCAATAACGACATTTTTGCCTACATGGACAATGTTTTGTTTAAGGAAATTGCAGAGGCTAATTTAAATAGCAGCCAGTCTAGCTGCTTTTCGGCCGTCAACAATAACCAAGGCGAGCCCTTCAGTCCGGTGGCTCACTACTCTGGCTCCGGGGGGATTTGTGACATGATGATGTTCCAGTCACCTAACGTTGATGGGAACGCTCACTCCCCTGCCAAAGGCCTCATTTCAGCAGTGCCACAACCCACGCACAAAGAACCGGCAAGCGTTACGGGCCAGGGCATGGCCCGGCAAAACCCCGCAATGTTCAAGGGCACTCAGAAACTTTCCCATTATGGCCCCCCGATCCCTGAGGCCGGCACCAGTGTCTTGGCCACTCCGCAGCTGCTCACCAACTTTTTCAACCCTTCCGTAAACCTCCCGGGCCTCAACCTTCCCACGCTGCCATTGGACAGCAACGACCAGCGGTCCTTTGAACCTTGTGGACAGGCGTCTATCAGCCACTATCAAGGGGTCGCCGGCAAAACGCTGTCCAACCAGGTGCTGGCTAACCAGGTGCTGCCCAACCAGGCGCTGTCCAACCAGGCGCTGTCTAACCACGCGCTGTCCAACCAGGCGCTGTCTAACCACGCGCTGTCCAACCAGGCGCTGTCTAACCACGCACTGGTCAACCAGACGCTGCCCAACCAGACGCTGCCCAACCAGGCACTGTCCAACCAGGCACTGTCGAACCAGATGCTGTCTAACCAGGCACTGTCCAACCAGTCCCTCCAGCCATGTCCTCTCATCGGCATGCCAGCAGCCCCAATGGCGGCCAATGGACATGTTCAAGGATCCATTCGGCAACCGACGATCCACGTGGCACCCAGCGGGGTGGCGCCTGTGCTGTCTATACTCCCTCAAAATGACTTTTCCTTGCCGGCCAACCCTGGAGAAAACAGCGCTCATAATCTCTACGCTGGCAACTGCCTGGTGCAGGGCGGCGCCCCATTTCAAACGCACAGCAACAACCACAGAGTACCGCAGTGGCAGCAGAACCTGCAGCACCAGCAGCAGACGCTACCCCATGCCGACATCGCCCCGAACGCACACGCACTGCCAGCTGGCAGCCACAGCCAGGCCCCGGAGAGCCAAAGACTCGCCGGCCTCTGGCCACAGAATTATAACGGAGTGAACGCCGCCCCGCACGGAGGCCTGGTCGGCCCCCTGCGGACCACTCCCAGCAGCTGCATGTTGGACAAGCCAACACTGTCACACACCCTCGTCCATCCTCACTCTCTCACCAACGGCAACCTGGCCAGCGCTAACGGCACGGGGTTCATCCCCGCAATGCCGCCGTGCCAGAGGGCCAACGAGGCCCCAGTGCACCAGAGTCCTCCAAAGGGCTACGTCCAGTGGGGTCAGGGGCCCTCAGTGGGCACCGCGGCCATCCCCCAGGACAACGCCACCCTCGGTGCGCCGTCTCGGCAGCTCCTGCCTGCCAACATGTCCTCAAGTACGCCAGAAGACGTGCACTTCCAGGAGTGCAACTCTCAGCACTACCTGGATTGCAACAAACACACACAGGTAAGGCCGGGGCTATTTTGTCATCACAATACAGAGGCATTGAGGGGGGCGACGTAAACTTGACCTTCATATTTTCAACATTTAACAGTGAAATGTCAAAATGATGATTGTCTACAAATCACTATAGGAGGATTGTGACTTTACTATGTCCATATTTTTCCCTCCCTCTACTAAACATGATTCCGACACTTTTTTTTGTCTCCCAAAATAGATGCTGAGCCTCCCTGCTGAAGACAACGATTTGCTTGCCATATCTCCCCTTGTCGACGGAAATATTTACTTTTCCGATCAGTCGCAACTCAACTGTTGCAACTTCTGAATATGCGACACATCATCTTCTTAAACCCCAGCGAAGGCGAGCGAGGGCGAGGATAACTTTACTTAACAAAGCCCTTATCAGTGCTTAGCCACGCTTCTTCGGATGTGATCATCAAAAAAATGTGTATTTCTTTGTTAATTTTTTTTAATCATTATAATTAATATTATGTACTGTATAAAAAAAGAGCAGTAGCCAGTGTGCCTTGAGTAATAATGAAGTATGAAGCCACAAGTGCATTTATTAAGGAAGGAACTTGAGCCAGCTAGGGACATTGGCTAAGTTTCTCCACTTTACCAAAGGACTTCAGATTTAAAGGCAATCCGGAAAGTCGTCTTTTTTTTTTCTCTAACCCTAAGGACAAATGTCACCCATGGATAAAATTGACCCTCAAGTTTTAAATGCATAAAATGCATTTAAAAAGCTAGAGAAAATTATCTTATTTTTTTCAAGAAAATAAATAAGAATTTCATTCCAAAATGGCCTCTCCAAAACATAAAAAGCGCCACATCTGCTATTACAAAATGGTGGCCGCCGTGGACTTAAACACTCGTTGTGAGTATAACTAAAAATTGAGCTCTTAGGATCCCACCTAGCTGACAAATTAGTGTAACCCTTACACAAAAAAAGACAGTGCCTTGGTTTTTTTTGTTTGTTCTCCTTGCCCCATTGTATATAAAGCATTTTGGAATGAAACCCTTATACAGGATTTATATCTTTGTTAAAAGTCTAATTTGTGGAATCTTTATGTGTGTTATTTGTATTGTCAATGTCCTCAACATCCTAATCGTCTGTTGTGTTTGTGTCAATGAGTAACCTTGCACTTGCTCTATATCCAATAAGAAGCAGCATATGAAACAAAGTGTGTGTCTGGAAAAAAAAATACATTTAACAACTTAACTTTGTTTCATATTTAGGCCTTAATTGTATCCGCCGACATGTACAAAATGCTTTTTTTGTGTAAGGCATGTTTTTATCAACAAAAAAAAAATGTAATTACGGTATATGTGCGATAGATGAAACGTTTCACAAAAGCAAATTTGGGATGCACTGATAACTGTTTGTGCGTGCTATCTCTAGCCAGATAAAGGCTATCAGTATATCAAATTTTAACAAACACTAAAATGTGAGACCAAATATTTATACGCCCCGAAATCAAAGTATCAAAGCTTGATGTTTCCCCCATTTGTAGACAGAAGCATCCTAGATTTCTCTAATAGAGACAACAACATAATGTAACTCCAAACTAAGTCTTAGTTTGTCTTGCTCCCTAAGTCAGTATTGGTATCATGTATCCCAAGTGGCAACTGTAGTCATGTTATTTATTTCCGTACAATGCCTTCCTACTTCTCAATACTAATTTGGTATTATATACCCACACTGAGCCTTATAGGACCATGTAATCCTACACCTTTGTGCTTATGCTTTTCTTGCCTTTAAGAACTGGCTAGGAATGTGACAAGACCCGTCGAAGACATCTCAACAGAGCTGTCCATTGTTTCGACTGTAAAGATATCAGAGGCCTTAAAGTGAACAGCACACGTCGGTAGATAAATGAATTGATCTGAATGAGTGCCTTGTATTGCCCATTTCTTTGGCATGTGATTGCCAATGAGGGTGACCCCCCCCCCCCTTCATGCCTCTCAAATAGGAGAGCAGATCAATGTGACCTCCTTTCTTCTGACCTACTTGCTCATTGTGCTCGATGAGCAGGAGTCAGCACAAGACAAACCATAGCTGTGGGTTAAACCCCTCATATCCCCCTACATAGCTTTTATTGTTTTGTTTTTTTATAGGGTCCGCGTGCCGAATGTTTAAAAAATGTTAACAAAAAGCCTTTGATATTCTGTTTGAACGTGACGTATGTGCATTGTTCTGACTGTGCCCCATGTTATAATAGCTAGCCATTATAACATGGACTGGGGGGTGGGGGGGGGCAAATTATTGTGCTATTCACGCTGCGTTTTAATGCATTTGTTTTCTATGTTCCTGTATCTGCTAAAACCTACAATAGCCTGTCCTTTGTGAAACATCCCCCCCTCCCCACAATTATACAGTTTATTATATAGACCACTTGTATTTAGCCAACTATACATTAGACTATGTAACATACTATACTGAAAATAACCAAGCCTTTTGACAATTGTTTAATTGTTTTTTTCATATTAAATATATTCGCAATGATTTGCATTATGCTACCATGATTCTATGCACTTGTGTTGCGTTTAAATGTTATGAATGAAACGCGTCATTCATGGGTATAACCCAATTAAAGCACTTGAACACTGTCAATTACAGACTTCCAGGTCTATACAAAACCAAGCCTCATTGCCAGGAAAGGTTTGGATAGTTTGCTATTATTAAGACTAATAGTTGATGACTGGGGTAAAACAATCCAGTTGCCAGCTGCAATAAACATTTTGATCACCAGGGGGCACCCAGGTTGAATTTGGTCATCTAGTATGCCCTTCTTCCACAGTTATGTAAACATAACATTAAAGAGCATTATGATTACACCGTTAAAAAATATATTCACTTTGATTGATTGTATTGACCAAAAACAGCCTTTTTAGTCTTACAAATTACAAATAAAGTTTTGACAACCAACATGGCCAAGAGTCATATGAAGCTTGAAGAACAATCAGTCATTGTGAATCACACTGTGATTCATGATGAGTCCTCAGTGACTCAGCACACTTGAAACACAGTTTGGACCATTTCCCTTCTCGTTTTATACTATGTGTTTCATGCTATGAGCTCATCTCCAGAGTATGACATTGATTTGAAGGGTACACTGTGTTCTTCAAAGGCGGTCGAACATCGCCATGTGAGAGATTTTTCAGAGCATGCTGGCGAGATATGGCCAGTAAAAGTCTAAAATGATGCATCTTAGTATAATTCATGTCCTACTTCAATTGGCAATTCCTTGCCATTACAAGACAATGATATATCATTTATTCACGTCTGATTTGCCCTCGAGCAGAGAGGATTGTCTTTATGATGTTGAAGATGTTTTAAGGTCAAGATTATACTGCCTTGTAACTCCGTTTCTGAAGGCAGGCATTTGCTAAAGCTATCAGTTCTTTTCTTCAAACTGTTTTTTGTTTTAATGAAGTAACATATTTTGTGCAAACATACTTGATGCCTTTTCCAAACCAAACTAGGACTGAAGCCACAGTTTAAATGAACCCTGACACAAGCCACAGACAAAACATTTCTCTTTTTCTTTTTGCTTTACTTAATTATTTTTCAAAGTAATACTTTCTTTTGGGGGGCGGGGGGGGGGTGCTGGCGTGCAAGCATGATATTATAGACAGCTGATGTGAGATTGACTTTATGTTCCTCTGTAGTTTGTTCCTTGTTGAGGCCATCCAAAAACATCTCCTAGAAAGAGAGGACAATAGCATTGTGGGTGTTTTCAAGCAGCACTCCATCATCAAGCGCTAAAGGTCGATCGTATAGAGGAAATGTGCCAAGACGCATCATATTGCACGCGTCTTGTTCCACATTTCTTCTCGTTGATGGCCTTGACTGCGGATGTGCTCAGAGGTGCGTTGTTCCTCTTTAAATGCAATCGTATCAATATATGTACATCTATGTTTCAAACACGATATGTGATTATAAACCAGACGAGATCTGAACTATGTCAGGAGGAATACAAACACAAGTAAGATGACAGTAGCCGAAACCATGCAAACTTGTCTCATGAATATTTCCACTGCCTTAACGTCACATGAAGAAAAGTTCAATATTTCATAATTCAGCATCACAGAGGTGTGAAAGCAGAGGATGGGTCATGGGATAGACATGCACTAAATAAACCAAATCTAAGATGCATTGGCTCCTCACATATGTGTGTGTGTGTGTGTGTGTGTGCCTGTGTTTGTGTGATTGGTGCATGCTATGTGTGTTTGCATGTACATGCATGTGTGTGTGTGTGTGTGTGTGTGAGTTTGTGCGTGATAGTGTGTGTGATTGTGCGTGTGTGTTGCCACGGCGACCAGCGTCGAAGACGAAGCGGCTTTCCTCTCCTCCTCTCCCTGTGCCAGTGCTGGCAGCATGAAAAAAGCATCGGCAGCGGTGACATTGCGGCTGTCCCACGGGAGTCCCTGTGTCCAAACAAACACAGAACCTCTTTTACCACCCCACGCCCCACCAAACACACACACACACACACACACACACACACACACACACACACACAGTACAACACCAAACCCTCCTGCCCCACCACATCCACTTCTTATCCCCTCGACACACACACACACACACACACACACAACTATACACACAACTACACACACAACTATACATTATTAATTTAAAAATAGACTGTCCAGAATTACAAACATGGCCAGTAAAATGATTGGAAAACAGCAGAAACAACTGGGATGTAGTCGATATAAAACGCAGGTGAAGCAATAAGCCCCGACGTCTGATCCTGTTCATCCTATTTTTTAAGAATTCATAAAACTGCCCTTGGGAAGACGCTATAGAGCCAGTAAAGCAACCAAGATCATTTACAAATAGTCTTTCATACCAAATGCAATAACTTTGCTAAATTCGTTAACAACATTCACACTGAAAGCATGTCTGTTACAGTTGTCTATACTGTGCATGTTGTGTTATTTATTGTTGTATTTATTGTGATTTACTGTGATGTGTTTTGGCCAACCTGTATTTATGGTGATTCACTGTGATGTGTTCTAATCAACCTGTGAAGCCGAAGGCAAATTTCCACATTTGTGGACAACAAAGATTATTATAATATTATTATTACACACACACACACACACACACACACACACACACACACACACACACACACACACACACACACACCCGACCCTCTCCCATCCACATGTCCTTCCACCTGGCGTCCAGGAGGGAATACCAGCAGCCCATCCTATTGGTGGAGGCCTGTAGGAGTGTGTCTAGCAACATGTATACATATATACAGCAACTCGCCGTTGGCCCTGTGTGTGCGAAGGTCTTTTCATAAGGGCCCTAACGACCGGCTTGAAGTGCTCGGACTCGGGGAGGAGGGATGTAAAACCACGCATTATTCTGAGAGTGATGAATTGACAGTCGCACTCATATCACTGGGGCCATTGTTCTTTGTACATTGAATGACTATATACGGTCATGTCAAGGTATGCCACCAGACTGAAATGTTTCCGGCCTCTTCCGTTTCATTACCTATTCATTTGGTTGGGACCCGTTCTCATTAAAATTGATGCCGACTGCAAAACTGTGTTTGACTGTAAGCCGGTCGAGCCGATGTACAATAGATGACAATACAGTTAATAATAAATACATAATAATATTGAGATATTGTGGCGAGGTTCCAAATTCAGGAGCATGTGTGTGTGTGTGTGTCTAATGTGTGTGTGTGTGTGTGTGTGTGTGTGTGTGTGTGTGTGTGTGTGCCACTCTGCATGTGTCATAGTGTGTGTGTGTGTGTGTGTGTGTGTAAGGGGGGCGAGTATAGGGCTTGCCCCTCTATAGCGTCTCTCTCTCTCCTCTCTTTGTGGGAGCACAGCCGTAAACACATGAACAGCAGCAGCCTCAGATCAATATAAGACATCCAGTGTAAAGTGGGAAGCCAGCAGTACACTGGCCTATATTTCTGGTCCTATATGTGTCATGGGGGGGGGGGGGGTCTCTATGTGTGTCTTGGTTGTCTTCACAGCTCGGCGACGCCCCGAGGGCCCAATCCGGTCACGTGACTGCGTGGAGGCCTTTGCATTTTGCACTGCTTTTTGTCTGTTGTCAAAACAGTCGCTTAGGCCGTCTGCGGCGGAGCTCAACAGCTTTGAAAACTGAAAAATGCAGGCTCAGAATCACCGAAAATATGAAGAAAACGACAAACGTGTGTTAAATGCTTAATATGGTTAACAAAAATATATATATATATCGACAGAAGTGTAGGCCTAACATCTCCAAATGAAAGGGAGGGCTCTCATCGCCAATAGAAAGCCTCATTCTTCATTGCAGGACACATGAATGAATGCATGAATGAATGAATGCATGAATTAATAAATGAATGAATAAATGAATATTGGCAAAATACCACAGGTAGGCCACCCCCTGCAACCACTGGCTGATGTGAATTCAGCTGGCTCCATTATTTAAGGGGGTCTCACCTCTGACCCACATACAGCAAGGCCACTTAGGCTCAACATAAACCCGCTCCTCCATCACCTGGACGCCCATTGGTCCAGAGGAAACCACCGTAAAGTATGACGCGTGTTTCCAGGACAGGTTCTCCTCCTCCTCCTCCATCTCCATGCTATGCGCCCCAACGCGGCGCGCCCCCGCGTCTGAAGTGGAGTGGCCGCGCGCGCCCGTTCGTCGGGACCGCGCAGCGCCCTCGTGCCCGCCAGAGGAATGCGCGTGCCCGCGGAGCCCGGAACCTGACGCGTCGCTCCAAATTGAATTGGATTCCGCGTCCCGCAAGAAGGGGAAAAAAGTGATTAATTTTATGTCTTAATTGGAGGCGTCTCGTTCCCGCGGTTCCTGTTTTATTGGCTGATGATATTTTTTGTTTTGTTTTGCGCGCAGCAGGGAACCGTTTGAACAAAGTCAACCCAGAGCAACGTTTTATATTTTTTTTAATTGTTTTTTTATTTTTGTTGGTTTTTATTTTACATTTTTTTGGTCTCGATGGCGACCACCACTAATGACCGTCCTTCACGTCCATCTTCCGACTGAAGACACGACGCGGTATCTGGTCCAGTCCGGTCCGGGACCCACAGCACCTTCTGGGGGGGCGACGGATGAACGTCTCGGTTCGGGTCTGAAGTCCCGGTTCTTCTCGTGTTAAAAACTCAACTATAGGGCGATCACAATTACATTAAAAAACAACAACAGGCGACGCCCCATGTTGTTGCCCTCGTTCATTTATTGAGTTGTATTTTTTTAGTCTATTTTTTTATTTTTTATTTTTTATTTTTTTTTGTTATTATTGTTGAACGTTGTAGTTTTGTTTTGACGTCCTTAATCTCCAGGATTAGTTATTTCTTTAGCGGGGGGCTTTATGTAGCGCGGAGCTGGGAAAAACATTTCTATTTCTAAGGATTTTGATTCGTGGTGAAGGGGGGGGGTGCTTATATAACCCAGCAGCCATCACCATGTACGCGGGGCGGAAGAGGAGAAAACCGGTGCAAAGGGCGTAAGTACACCTCACTTATACTGACTACTTTAGACTGTGATGTAGGCCTGAGACAACAACCACATGATGGAGGAGGAGACCAGGCCCCGTCTCCATCCTCCTCCCGTCACCAGATGCCTTCACATCTCTTCACATTGAGTAGTGATGTAAATGCAGATGGATGTGGCACTGAATGGGTGGCAAAACAAACAAACAAACATCCTGGATGTGGCCTGTTTTTTAATTTATTATTGGCTTACTTATTGGGCAGGGACAGTTTTTGAAGGACCTCTTGTTTGATGTTGAGTGTGTGTGTGTGTGTGTGTGTGTGTGTGTGTGTGTGTGTGTGTGTGTGTGTGTGTGTGTGTGTGTGTGTGTG
>JAOPJI010000080.1:7398939-7409515 GCA_027122695.1 Merluccius productus
AGGTGCCAGTAGGTACTGAAGCTACGGTGGCCTGTAAGGTACCAGTAGGTACTGAAGCTACGGTGGCCTGTAAGGTGTCAGTAGGTACTGAAGCTACGGTGGCCTGTAAGGTACCAGTAGGTACTGAAGCTATGGTGGCCTGTACCAGCCTGTAAGGGGCCAGTAGGTACTCCCAAAATGATGTCATCGTTGATCAAGTGATAACATTCCTTGATAACTAGCGATTATGATTGTTATTTGTTCTGCATTGTGGTTGCATTTTATTGCTCATGTCAGCTAATGTTAGTTGCTTTGCGTGGTAATGCAAGTTTGTCCGTTGTAGGGCTCATTGTAAGGTAACCAAAACACAACAATTCATGGGATTAGACTAATGAAACATACTTATGAATATTATATTCAGTGTCTGCCAAGTCCGTTCCGCTAGATGCCACTAAATTATGCACACTGCACCTTTAAAGTGGCAATCTTGAAGATTTCCGTTTTGGTCTCTTTGGCGACACCTATGTCGATAAGCGGTAATTGCAGGTGTGTTTTTGGACCTCACTTCCATGGCTTCCCAGAAAACCAAAACCTGTGCCAGTCATGTGGCAATTGGCCCCTTTGCCACACCTCCATAACAACACCAGTTTACATGAAAGCGAAAGGGAGGAAAAAGGGTCTTCTGAGATGTTAACTATAACACTTACTATTTACTGAACACAAAATGTTTTTTATAAAAGCAGTAGCAGTAAAATGGAAAAAACAGTACACCACTTCACACACAGTAGCTCCGTCTACCCTCTCTGGCAAAACTACCACTGCAATGGCGTCAAAATGGCGTCACTACCTGTATACCGCTTGTAATTTTTTGCGGCAAAGTAGTTAGACACCCAGTTTGTAACATTCATTATGCAAGGGCTTTCATCAGCGAGCCATAGGCTCAATCACCGTTGTGTTACCTCATTCGGCAATAGATAGTGACAGGCATTTATTTACATGAAAATCTTTGAGATTATTACTTTAAGGAATATAAGGAATACAATGAAGCAATCAGAAATACAGACACATGGTAAACCAAGTAAAATAGGATGGATTATAAGCACTAAAAAGGGAAGAGAAGATAGGGAGAATTCATAGAGGAGACTTTGGATGAACATAAAAGAACATGAAAACACATTTTGTTGTGATATAAAATACAGATTTCTGAGAATTACTTGAAAACAGAAAACTGTAATGTTGGTCAGTTGGGTTTATTTTTTTCCAAAACAAACATCAATCGGGAAAATCATTTGTGTTCGGCGGTTTCTGCTCATGCTCAGATGAAATCATTTGCAGCTGCGAGGTCAGTGAGTACACATGACTAGACGATCAAGCAAACAAGATGGCGTCCTCCTCATGTATGTTATAGCATGGCATCGGAGGCAATGGCAGCACAGGAAGAAAAAAAAAGTCTTATTATTCCAAATTTCCAGTTCTTCATTTGTTTAGACAAAGGGTGGCTGCTACTCCATGTGCTTCTGGCATTACCTCAACTCATGTGTTTCTATTGAAAGACTTGTAAATGATTGTGGTCAAAGAATGACGTAAAAACATTAACCGTGTACAAAGTCTGTCTGAGAGCGGCTGAGAGAGGCTGTCTGTGTAAAGCACACAGGCTTGACATTTCCACTGTGTTTATGTTTACAGACTGGAAGTGCTGCCATTAATGGTTGTGAATCACTGGTTATTAGCACACAAAACCTAATAAACAAGTAAAATAGCATATCCAGCGTTACTCATCTTTCATCCCGTAGGCTGGTGATTAATCAAAGAGAAGGCTGCATTTGCATGAATTTGTTTAGATTTGTGTTTTTGTCTAAACTGTGGGTTTGTGTGGTTGCTGTGTGTGTGGGCGTGTGGGCCTGCATGTGTGTGTGTGTGTGTGTGTGTGTGTGTGTGTGTGTGTGCGTGCATATGTGCGTGCATGTGCATGTGTGCGTCTGCCCGTTTGTGTGTGTATGCTTGTATGTGTGTGTGTGTGCGTGCGCGTGTGCGTGTGCGTGTGTGTGTGTGTGTGTTGGCATTTGTGCATGCTTGTGTGTGTGTTTGCATTTGTGCATGCTTGTGTGTGGTTGGGTGTCTGCTCGCCTGTGTGTGTAACTTCCCTGTGCATATCCACATCAGTGTTGGATGCTTATCGTGATGCATGTGTCTGTGGCAGATACTGTTTATACTTGTCCGTTCGTTGTCTGTTTTGTGTGTTTGTTTATAAAATGTTCCCATATGGGCAGGCGGGTGGGAGGGAGGGAGGCAGGGAGAGAGGGAGAGAGGGAGGCAGGGAGGCAGGGAGGCAGGGAGGGAGGCAGGGTAGTGGAGCGGCGTGGGGCTCTGGAGTGTTTGGTGAAGTGGAAACATGGGACCAGCTGTTCCTGTTTGAACTGACACAACAAGGGACTGTCTTTTCTTCCCCCCTCATTGTTACTTGATTACCCATCGAGGTTTTATGTTCCAACTCATACTCATCTGCTCACATGCTTGGTGGCGGCCATAAGCGGCAAAGTTACAAAAGGACATGAGAAATGGTAGAAACCAGAGGAATAAGAAAGTATAAGTATATTAATACATATAATGTAGAACAATAGATATCATATAAATAAGCCTCTTGACTGAGGTGCGACCCACCGACAAATGCATTGATTCATTGCTATGAAGTGATGTTAAGATGGCTCCTCCTCCGTCTATACGGTCTTCTATGCGGGACACTATGTGGTGCTTCTCTTG
Organism: Merluccius productus; assembly: GCA_027122695.1. Lineage (NCBI taxonomy): Eukaryota > Metazoa > Chordata > Actinopteri > Gadiformes > Merlucciidae > Merluccius > Merluccius productus. The sequence continues at coordinate 7,401,679 of JAOPJI010000080.1, forward strand.
GTGTACCCATTCCCTCAATGCATTTTGAATGATACAATCGATTACAATAACTCAGAGCTCGTCGCATTGCTTGAGTCATCTACATGTCTTTAAAACTGAAACATATACACCCCCTCTTCTTTGAAATGTAATTTGAAGAAAATGTAATTTGATGTCATTTCATTTTAAGAAAATTTAATTTGATGACAATATGACATTTTACTTTTTTTTTTTTGAGTTGTGTTCTTCATACAGCGCTATCAATTTTAAAAACGACCTCTGCTTTGTTGCTGTGTGTCATCTGTCCACCCCAGGCTCTCAATGGCTTTGTCCTGGTCCTCAGCGCCGACGGGACCATCTTCTACTCCTCCCACACCATCCAGGACTACCTGGGCTTCCACCAGGTACTCCTGCACTCCTCACCCCCCTGCACCCTCCACACTCCTCCTCCGCCAGGGGCCTGAGTCCTCGCTGCACACAGACTAACTAGATCGATAGACGTTAACGAGAAAGGGAGATGCCATTACATTACATTATTAATTATATTAATTTGGTACGAGAAGTACAAGGAACACAAGGGGTGGATACATAAAGCGCATTGGACACATTCATACAGTTAAAAGAACATGTTGATTAGCAGTGACTGAGTGAGTGAATGTCTCAAATTTGAATCTGAATTTAGTTAGTTGTTTAGTTTACTTAGTTTGTGCTTGAAGTGCAACATCATATTGAAAGAGACTAGAATATGCCAAAAAAATATCTGAAGCAACCTAACATTAAAATTAAATTACAATGAGGACATCTCTGGCTGGTCAGGCAAAGCCTTATATATAAGCTTTACGAAGGGACACGCCTTGGCATTGCTTGTGTCTGGTTCTGTCCAGCACAGCATGTAGCCATTACTGTAACCATACATATGAATATAACTGTGACACTGTGACACTGTGTCACTACTATTACTATTACTATTACTATTACTGTAACTATTACTATTATAACAATGGCTTAATTACATTGCATTTGCTTGTATCCAAATCTCACACAATTTCCAGTGCTTATGGTGTGCATGCAGATGTTCAAGCAGATGCTCCACTTGTGTTGTGCATGGACTGTTTATAACACACATCATGTGATGCAGGATGTATACACATGCATCAGTGTTAGGCGTCTTATACATCGGGATGACATTGTATGCCCAATAGATTTGATTCCCGGGGGCAATTTTGACCTTTATTTTTTTCTAACCTTATAAGAAGACAGCATGCACAGTGTGTGATGAAGTCACCAAACACACTCGTTGTCCTTTTGTATAACATCAACATTAGGTAAACAATGTACATGATATCATCTCTGGTAGAATAAATCAGAGCAGTTTCTTATTATTCTGGAAGAGACACAGAATATGCCACATGTCTACTGTCTACTGGGGCAGATACTGGAGTTGGTGTCATCACTAGTGACTAGTCTTCAGAGCCACACGTAAATACTCTACAAAGCATTGTAAATTTAGCAAAAAAAACAAAAAAATCAGTACAAAGAGAAGCTCTTCCAGAAAAACTTGTCAAACTTTGTGCCTCACCCATATTGATCCCCCCACACACACACACACACACACACACACACACACACACACACACACACACACACACACACACACACACACACACACCAGTTGTAGCCGTCGGCCTGAGAGGAGTGGGCCCTGAGTGAAGGGGCTGTGCGTGCAGCGTCTGCTGTGAACAGTGGGGGGTCCGGGGTTGAGCGAGGGGTCCCCTCGCCGCGTGGTGTGGCGGCTGGGGCTGCCTGTACGTGGCGGTGCAGGCGTGCTGGTGGTGGAAGGCCCAGGGCCTATTTATAGCTTGCCCTTTACGCGTGCAAAACCTCCAGCCAGGGCGGTAGCCACCAGCGGTACACCCAGTGGCAGACGTCTTACGCAGCACGGCGGCTGCACAGCGTCCTAGTTAATGTGATTTTGCAGTGGAGAGACGTAATGAAAAGGGTGACAGGTTGGAATGGTTTACAATGAGTGACTGGTCTCTCTCTCTCTCTCTCTCTCTCTCTCTCTCTCATCTCTGACACTGTCACATCTCTCTCTCTCTCCCACTCCCTCTCCCTCTCTCTCCCTCCCTCCCTCCCCACCCCCTCTCCCTCCCTCAGACGGATGTCATGCACCAGAGTGTGTACGAGCTGGTCCACACCGAGGACCAGCAGGAGCTCAGGAAGAATCTGCACTGGGCTCTGAACCCGCCGCCGGCCACCATCGTCGCAATGAATCAGCACTCCCCCACAGGTGACGGCCATCTTTGTTTCTACACACAGAACCCTGGAAACACAACGTGGTTTAATGGTCGGCACAACAATAATGCCAATACGCATTTATATATTGAACCTTTTTGTAGACATTCATTAAAAGGTACAATATGCAAGACACCCAACCCCTAACCCCTAAATGCTCCCGGCGAGCTGGCTGTCGCCTTGCATGGTTGACACCTCCGTCGGTGTGTGAATGTGTGTATGAATTTAATTTAATTTAACTTATTTGAAGGATAGTCCCTTTAGATTAATCATCTTGTTTGAATGGGTGAATGTGAGGCAATAATTGTAATGCGCTCTATATGCTCTATAATGCATCCATTTACCATTTACAGTACAATGAGTTTGTATACAGGAAGTCCATAAAATCGGTTTGTATTTACATACAAACGGACATTGTGGTTAAACATCTACAAAACGTGGGACTAAATAATGAATAATATCCATTCGGTTCAACCTAGGATTTCTGTGCTGTGAAACAGAAGGCTATCCAGTATATACACAGAGCGCTCTCTGTGCTACCTTAACTTGCCATGACTTGCAGCCACCTCCTATTTGATAGCAGGCACACACTGTTCTGGCTTTAGGCTGGAAGACACTTGGCCGGGCCAAGGTCACATGACCCCTTAATCTCCACTGTGGCTTACGAGGTGAAGTGGTCCCAGATCTGTGCTTTAAGATACTTAGGGCCTGTGTGCTGCGTCCGCGGGCCTGCGCTCCAGCGTTAAGACCCATACCGCAGTAATGACCTAGCTCCACGCTCCTCCACCAGAGGCACTGCTGTCCGCCTTATCTGGGTAGAGAGGCGGTCACATGGCGAGATTAATTTGACGTTTACACAATGCCGACGTTACATAAGCTCTGGTTTTTTTTAAATTTATTCTGTAGTACAAGATATATGCCGCTGAATTTAAAAAAGGAAAGAAGTTGCAGATACCTACCCAGCTGAAAATCAAAAAGAGATAGAGGGCCTATTAGTGGGCTGAACCACACGTTTTTATTTTACCCACGAACGCCATGTTCACGCTTCAGCGCACACATGTGAGCGAGCTGGCTTCATCCAATGAGAGGCGGTTGAGTTGACGGATGGGGGCCGAAAATGGAGGCAGTTTATCATGTGTTGTCGGCGTGTTTTTTTTTTTTTAATGTGTCGACTTCATTTTGCAGATATGGAGCATGACGGCAACGCGGCTCTGGTCACCTACAACCCGGAGCAGTTGCCCCCGGAGAACTCCTCCTTCCTGGAGAGGAACTTCGTTTGCCGCTTCCGCTGCTTGCTGGACAACTCCTCCGGCTTCCTGGTACCCATGTCTAATCTACCCTAGCCTAGTGGTTAAGCATCTTACGCCAGAGGGTTTACCCATCAATAAACCAAGTGAAACGGCGTTGATATACATTTGTGGAATGGCTGCACTATGCTTTTTTTTGTGGGTCTTATTTTTGTTGTTTTGTTTTAATTGTCTTTTTGTTCATTATTACTTTGCTCAATGCCTTAGCTACTGTAAAGGATTTTTGCCATCAGGGGTGTTATGCATCAGTAGACTTATTCTAACTTTACATATTTACTCAAGCCAACCACTGGTACATTCATTCCCCGTAATTGATTTATTTGGGCTCCAGGCGTTGACCCTGCAGGGGCGTCTCAAGTTCCTCCACGGCCAGAACCAGCGACAGGACAACGGGGGCAAGGCGCCCGCCCAGCTGGCGCTGTTTGCCATCGCCACTCCGCTGCAGCCGCCCTCCATCTTGGAAATCAGGACCAAGAACATGATCTTCAGGACCAAACACAAGCTGGACTTCACACCCATGGCCTGCGACGCAAAGTAAGTCTCACATGCAGATATAGTTGATGAGATTAGCCGTGTGGAGGCTTAGTCATTAGCACTGTTGCACCACAGCAAGGGGCTCTTGCTCCTTTGGGCTTAAAGTCCAGGGGACCTTCTGAGTGAAATATGAGTGTGTTTATGGAATATGTGTGCATTCCTGTGGGTTTAGTCCACTTCAATAAATATCGATATTTTTAACGATGGATTTTTATAGTATATTTTTATAGTCATGGCAAAATTTGTCTCGGACTAATGAAGTTGTTTTGCTTGAATTCACAAAATGACATGTGCGTAGGCAAAATATGTACACATGCATATGTATGTAAGGTGTACCATGCATATGTATGTAAGGTGTACCATGCATTTCTTGACCTAAATGTGTGCATCCAATCGTTAATATCCATAAAGCCCATAAAGTTTATATGAAAAAGACATTGTAAGTCGTTTAAATAACAAAAATAAGTTGTGGCCACATAACATAGTTTAAACTTATTTCTTTCATTAAGGCTGGATATAGTTGGTATTGCTTTAATTATACTACTATAAAAATGAGTGTGTCAACATTTTCCAGCCTGACATACCGTTGGTTATACTGTATTTCTATTGTTACCAACGCCGTTGTTCAGTGTGTACAGACGCACACAGTCCTAACCCGTGGATCCCTCTCCTACAGGGGGAAGATAGTGCTGGGCTACACCGAGGCTGAGCTGCGGGTGCGAGGGTCTGGATACCAGTTCATCCACGCAGCAGACATGCTGTACTGCGCAGAGAACCACGTCAGGAGTGAGTAGTACCCAGGATGCACCATGACAAGAGACAAGTGACCACAGGAGACACCATCACAATTATTCTGACAGCGCTGCAAAAAAAGACCCAAATATCCATGTTTGTTTTTTTTGTGGCCCTAGGAAGTGAAAACTGTATCTTATGTGTACTTAAGGAGAGAGATCAACCATCCCCCTGTTTACTATTAACTCAGAATCATGTCGTGTGGAATACTTCCACGGACACACACACACACACACACACACACAAACACATGCACGCATGTCTATTTGCAAATAGCGCCTCGGTTCTGCTGCTTTGAATTATGATCTTGTTTTTTAATATGACAATACTCGAGTAGGGAAGCCTGACCCGGTCAAAGATGGTGGTCAGAGAGTTCAGACAGCTTTCCCAAGTAATCCTTGTGGATTACACTCCAGATAGAGCAAAGCCGCAGAGCTGCTAGAGGAACAGATAGGGCCCTGGCAAATCCAGTGCATGAACCAGGCATCAGTGATGATCCATATACCAACACAGCCACACAATGAGGGGGAAATACCTCCGATACTCTCTCTCTCTCTCCCCCCCACACACACACACACACTCACTCACTTACATGCATACATGCTACCCTATTGACCACACATTCATCGTAGGGGGTCAGTGTCCGCAGACTCAAAGCTGCTGATCAGTCAGTGTGTTTCAAGTAACATAAAACCCGCTCTTGTGTCAATCCACACTTATTACACAAATGCTTACTGAAGTCCTTCTAATGCCACTCCTCTGTGTGTCCTGTGTCTGCAGTGATAAAGACGGGGGAGAGCGGCCTCACCGTCTTCCGGCTGCTCACCAAGGAGAACCGCTGGAAGTGGGTCCAGGCCAACGCCAGGCTGGTCTACAAGAACGGCAAACCAGACTACATCATCGCCACGCAGAGGCCTCTTGTGTACGTTCCCCTCCTGGCTCACTGACTCGGTTTGGATTGTGAGCACGTTATAAAGGAGTAGGGATTTTAAACACGGCACATCAAAATAAAATAAGAATTTGATTCAGATTGATTGATTTAGGTTACAAGATCATAAAAGGTTTAGGGATTAGAAGTACGTGCCATGGTATGCCCAAGAAATGCAGAATTGAATTTGAACCAATTATCACATTTGACAATATTGACTCTCTAGTTAAGGTGTTAATCGGCGATTAGCAACCGCAGTTGCAGCAATTGGTTGGAATTAAATGAAAAACATTTGCTGCTCCTCCAATTGGGTTTACATTTATTTTGACTTCAACACAAAATAGTGCCACTGTAAACAGATGCTACTTTCTGTCTCCATAGGGAGGAAGAGGGAGGGGAGCACCTGCGCAAGCGCTCCATGCACCTCCCCTTCACCTACGCCACCGGTGAGGCCCTGCTGTACCAGTCCAACCATCCCATTCCGGGATTCAGCGACGGCGTCCATGAGAAGAACGGCAGCAAGTCCAAGAAGAGCCGGTCGGAGCGGGCCGCTAGGGAGGGCCTGGACCCCGGCTCCCTCCTGGGGGCTCTGATGAGTCAGGATGAGTCTGTGTACGTCTGCCAGCCGGCCCTGGAGCCCAAACTGGCATTTCACAGCAGCTTCCTTGGGGATCAGCTGGGCTTCTCTGAATTGGAGTCCCATCCAGGCGTTCACTCTGGATGGGACGAGCCTGGGAACGGCATAGTTGGCCCGGGGCTCCCTCAACCGGCAAACAGCTTTGACCCGCTTCTGAGCACCCTGGACTCCCTCTCCCTGGGGGACCAGGACATGGCCGCAGATGAAGAGGAGGGCTGCTCCAACGGGGAGCTGTTCAGAGCTCTTGAGGGTCTGGGACTCAGCGCCGAGGACCTGGAGCTGCTGCTGCTGGACGAGCGCATGATCCGGGTGGAAATGGATCCAGACCGGGTGCCCTCCCTGGACGACCTCCTCACCAACGATGAGATCCTCTCCTACATCCACGACTCCCTGGAGGCAAAGACTGAGGTTGCCGAGGACGGAGGCGCTCCCCCGATGGGCCAGGCCCCCATCATCCAGCTGTCCCAGCAGATGCAGCAGCATCTCAGCATGAGGTCTGGGAAGGTGGGGCAGGACTGGGTCAACCAGAACAACCACTCGGGGGTTAATGGAGATTACCTGGGACAGAGTCAACCTATCACCAACGGACAATGGACGGCCCAGGACATCCTAGCCGGTTCAGGGACACCGGTACGGGCGAGACATTGTCCCGCAACTCAGACTCTTTTTAACGGCAAGGCCCCGCAGTCGGATGGGCAGCAGCAGCACCAGCAGCAAGCACATCAACACTACCTCCAGCAGCAGCAGCATCCGCCGACGACACAGGGCCCGCTCCCGCTGCAACGCCACGCCAAACAGAAGGGCGAGAACATCAACGGTCCATCCAACGGTCCCAGCACCGACCACCAAGTCGGCAAAGGGCAGTGGCAGGACTTTGGGTTCGGGCACGACCCGGGGGAAAACCTCTGCGGCGGTGGCGCCAACACCTGCCTCAGCAACGGCCAAGCGTCCGTCTCGACCCCCTCGCTCGACGCCTGCATCGAGTTCGCCATGCAGCCCGAACTCCAGAGCATGGACTACCCCGTCAACGGGGGCGGCCTGTACGAGGGCGTGGGGGCGGCGGTTTCGTCCTACCAGAGGATGAACCACAAACACCAACAGGAGCAGCAGCACTTCCCCCTGCCCTTGGCCCAGGTACTGTCCAGCCTGTCCCAATGCCCCGCCCCGAACGCCACCCTGGAACAGATCCTAGGGGTGAACCAGCCTTGCAGGCAGCTGGACCCGTACGGTATGGTGGCCCCGGACGCTGCCCACGACCCCAACCACAGCAAGGTAAGTCAGACGATGTGGAGATGGTGGTGTTTTGTTGTTGTTGTTGTGTGTGTGTGTGTGTGTGTGTGTGTGTGTGTGTGCATGTGTGAATGT
>JAOPJI010000080.1:7442499-7453949 GCA_027122695.1 Merluccius productus
ACACACACACACACACACACACACACACACACACACACACACACACACACACACACACACACACACACACTTGCATATTTACGAGGACGAATTTACGAGGGGATAAAGTGAAGAGGCGAATAAGAGAACAGAGAAAGGAGGAGGATAGAAACGCGGGGAAACAGAGCAACATAGAGCGCATCAATTTTGTGATGTTCAATTGGCAGTGGAAGCAACACAGACACTGCCCTTACCGGTGCCGTGAACATGATGGCGTTGTTCCCGGGCTCTAGTGTCACATCCTGCACTTTCAGCATCTGTGCCCCATCGTCCACGGCGACGGACGGCGGGCTGACGCAGTTGGCCGTGTCCGGCGACGAGCCGCTGTCGTGGCGACGCATGACCAGGTGGGTGTTCTTGCAGACGATTCCGGTGGAGTTGAGGGAGTTGTCTGAGGGACTGCGGTCCTGGATCTCGTCCAGCTCCAGCGAGGGCGTGGTGGCCGAGGCCGGCGCCGCGCTCCCCGAGGAGTGGACCTGGGTAAAGTGCACTGTGCCTGGGTGGGTTTGTCTCGGGGGGCCCTTGGACCGTCCGTGAGTCCCTGCCTGCTCCAGGCTGAAGTGAATGCTGCCGGCGAGCTGCTGGATGTGCACGGCCACGGGCATCAGGCACTGCAGGCTCAGCTCTACCTGCAGGACGGCGCCAGAGTGCACAGAGGCTGTGGATGGACGGAACTGCAGCCGCGTGAGCTGGGCAAACGCGTTCATGCCGAGAGTAACTTTCTGAGCTGCTGATAGAGAGGGGACATAATATGATCAATATAAAATGTATTGTGTCATATACCCATCAAGTTCAGCATTTTCTTCGTAACAAACACGTGCACACTTACACTTGTCTGTTGATTTGCTAGCAAAGGACAGGATTTCCTGACAAAAGTGCTTCCTCTCTTCATTGGTCAGATTTGCGTCACCCGCCAACAAGGCACAGGTTTGCAGATATCTAAATAGTTTGTCAAGGAAATGTGGTCAGACAATTAGATTCAGTACTTAAAGTAGACCTGTGGTAGGCACAGGAAAACAAATCGTTTCTCATTCAGTTAAGTTTAACAGTCAATTGGTCTTTTTGAGTCAAACATCTGGATTTCCTCATGAAATTAGCTCTCAGATTCTGGAAATGTATTTGATGTGTAGGCCCAGGGCTTTGAAAAGGATACTCCTCCGTCTTCCCCAGCAGCTTTTGGCACTCTGCGATGTTTTTCCTGGTGTTAGTGACAGGCAAGCTCCACCCCTCCGACACATAGGACTTCAGTGCATCCTGGAGGTACACCTCGGCCCGTTCAGGGTCCCCCTTCCTCCTGATATAAACACACACACACAAACCAGCATTATATAACGGCTGAATAAACGCCCCACCCAGGAGGGGAAGGAGGATGTTGATCTGCTGCCAGACACAACCGGAAGGTTTCTCTTCCTTACATGTAGAACTCAGCAAGGCTTTTCCCCACTAGCCTGGCTGACCGCAGCCTGCTGATGTCCTTGTACATCTCCATTGCAGCGTGAGAGAGCTCCTAGAAGGAGGAGTAGGAGGAAAATGTGAAATGTAGAAATAATGGGGAAGAATGGATGTGTTACGAAAATGACTTCAAGGGAAAAAAAATTGATTTTCATTATATTTGAAATTGTTTATCCCGTGGAGCAAAACAAATGGCCACCACAGGGACATTTGCACTTACGAGGTAGTGCCTCTCAAAGGCCTCCACGGACGATAAGGCTTCTTTGAGCTTCTTGTAAGGGCTCTGCAAGCTGTTGACTGAGAATGGGTTGTTTAAAATGTTTAAAAATGTATTTTATTGAATGACAAAGTTAGGCTATTTTATTCAAACGATTATTTTTAATAGTTAGTCAACAATGTTTGCGACCGAAATAATGGCAAATGCCATCACATGTTTGGTATTAGAAAATTACTAAAATTACTAAACTAAAAAAGTACTGTCGATTGACTAATCGATGAATCGACTAACCGTGGCAGCACTAATGACTAGTCCAAAAAGCATGTGCAGATGAAACAAAAAGAGCTTTTTTACAGTAAATTGTTAAATAGAGATATTGGGAGGAAGACCACTAGCTTGGAAAGCGACTATGGTGTGTAAAAAAACAAGTATATATAAATGTAAAATATGAATATGTAAAATGTAAAATATAAATATAAATGAACCTGGCCTGACCCTGTCACCATGACAAAAATCTATTTTTTTGGTCTTGCTTCCGGTTGAGTGGTAAGGATGAGCTATGTAAGTGGTACAGTCGAGTTGAAAGAGTCCAAGTGTGACGTGAACATGAATGAAGCAGTCTCTTACTGGTCTCAGGTCTTTCATCCCCGAGGCCTGCCAGCAGGTCCACTGTCCGGTTCAGATCCTCCGAGGTCGGACCCTTCTCTGAAACCAGGCCGCACAGCTCACCCAGGGACTTGAGCTTTAGAGGGATACAATTAAAATGTTTTTTTTTTTTGATGAATTGCAATTTTTAACTGAATGATCTGATATCGATTCTTAAAATACAGAGATTAATCGTTTTTGTTTGATGATTTACATTATTTTAAAACGTTTTTGTTGTTTATTTAAGCAGGCTTTTAGGTAACATTTCTGAATACACACACTCAGAGTATTTAGTTAATGTGTAATTGAATAAAGTAATTTAATGCTTTGTTTTTTATGATAAACATGAACCTTTTTAGCAATATCCTTCACCAAGTTAGAGGGTTCCCTGTACAGTGCACAGCTGTAGTTATCAAGCAAATCTCTTTCATATCTAAGCAGTGGGTATTGTAACTGAAATATCCTTAATTGAATGGGAATCGAATCTGATCAAAATCAAGGCGAAATCAGTGCTGATAGTGCCAACTGTAGACAATAAAACATAAATAAAAATCAATGCATACGCATGTGTAGACTCTGCTTAACATCTTCATATCTTACAGGTTCGAAATACAGTGTTCACAGATTTCACTGATTCATAGCAAATGGCTACAGACAGCTGATGGCATCAGTAAGAAAATGTATTGTAGATGCTAGTTGAAGCCAACTGTCTCTAGCTAGAGGAGCTCTGAGGTAGGAGAAAATGAACCAAACAACAAAAACATGAAACGTGACTTCTAGCTGACTGCAGTCTGATTAACATTCTTTTTTGCGAAATGTTAAAAGGCCGACATGTACAGCAGCCCCTCCGGTACCTTGTCTGTAGCGTAGGCCCATAGGCCCACTGTGTGTGAACAGTTGGCTGCCAGCTGGGCCTGGTCACAGCAGCCCTCGATCCTGTGCAGAACCTCCAGGCAGCTGAGGAACACCCAGCAACCAAGCGACCCCTCCAGGACTGACACCTAAACAACAAAATCATCATCATCATCATCATCATCATGCATATTTGAACAGAATCACGCTGCTCGTCCAACTCTACACATTAGCAGAAACAGAGGGACACCCAGGGAATTCTCTCTAACTCCACTTCATCCTGGCAGAAATTCTTAAGGCCTTGACACACCGGGCCGACAGTCGGCCGTTGGTGAGCGTCTATGGTCCTAGTTTTTGCGGTGAGTCAGCCCCAGTCTGCGTTTTTTTGGCCGAATCAGCATGTTGAATCGGGGACGGAGGCTGTCAATGACAGAAATCACTCCGATTGGCAGTTCAGCTTAAGCGAATCAGTGCACGAGAAGAGAAACGGAAGTGAGCAAAGCAGCAAACGGCTTCATCAAGAGGGCACGCACAAAAAGATAGTCTAATTTTTCAACACCAGTGCCATTTGCAACTTCTTATCAGACATATTCTCGATTAGAAGTAGCTATATTACGAAACCGCCTGAGTGAGAGTGGTGTGTAAATGGGAGGCAATCGCTGCTTTGTTTAATGTTGATGTATATATCCGCAATCCTAGGTTGCTGCTTGTCCGACAACAAAAGTATCCTGCACCAGCGCAATGGTCGACACAGCTTGTGCCTGCCGCGGGAGGCAAATTAATATCTATTTCACATAAAATACATAAATGTTTTGCCATTTATTAGTTTGAGATTTATTATTTTGCCTCTGCCAACAGTCCCAAAAAGCATTGAACACTGATGCAAATGATATTCAAGACTTTTTAATACTTGGAATACCCTGGGTACCCTGCAAATTAATGGAGGAGGCCGGGACTTGACCTACCTCCAGCAGGTGGAGTTCCTGCACACAGTTGTGCAGCAGCTCCAGGGCGCGCTGCGTGACCTCCCAGGGCCTCTGGAGGAAGATGAGCAGGGTGCACTGACGGGAGAACAGGTAGCTCCTGAGGTCCAGCAGGCTGGCCTCGCCCCGCTGGATGCCGTCCCGCTTCTCCATGTCGATGGGCCTCCGCAGCAGCAGGCCGCTCCAGTTGTGGACTGGGGCGCAGAACGAGCCCAGCCAGTTGGCGCCATCTGTTTTGGGGACAGAATGAAATGAAAATGGACAATGTGAATAATATGATTATATTAACTGGTAACCAAGTTATTTATCTTTTTTCAGGTTTGTCTTATTGAGGTAGAGCACCTCTTTTGCAAGAGAGACCTAACTGTTGGCTCATTTTCACATTTGCATTATTCATCTGTTCCACAAAACAAAAATAAAAGGGTAATATCTAAACTAGAAAATGTCCTTCTTAAATGTTACTGCCTCACTTCAAGCCTACAACTAGCAGGCTAGCGGGTTTTGTCAAATCAAATTCCAAAGGGTCAAATCACATCGTTCTTACGTTGCACACAGCACTAATTATATATGTTACTCGGAAAAATTGGAAAAAAACAGATTACACTTGGCAAAGTTATTCTCCATTTTGTAAAAGTAATAATTAGTGACTACACTGTACTACACTGCTACATGCTAAATTATGTACAATGCAATCGTCTTGACTTTCAAGAACGTAACTAAAGCCCAACAGACTTTGCCAATTGATCATTCTCTCTGCAAGAAAAACACACCGATAGAGATCGGAACGGCAACAAGCAGAGAATTAGAGATCCTATTTTGTATATCAGGAATTGTTTACTGTACCTCCTGCTCCAAAGTTGAGGACGTACTGGGTGAAAAGGGCATCGAGTTCATCGTATTGAACCAAGGCATCCTCAAACTGCTGCAGCATTTCGAACACAAAGGCCAGCTCCTCCTTCATACAAACACACACAAAATATGGTCATTACCATTGAAAGGAAGAACCATGCAAGCGGTCTCGCTTCATCAACCGGATACATACGAGACATGCTCCCCCTATCGCCCGACCTCCCACTCCTCCACAGCTTTTGAATTAACTTCATGGTTCATTCCCAACTAATTAGCATTAGCAACTTCAACAGCCAACACACCACTTCATCACAATAAATGTGTACGCCAGGGTAGGAAATTGACTATTTTTTTAAATTTTTTTTTTTATTATTTTTTAAAACTTTTTTGTGTTTTGGATTATTTCCAGGACACTTTTTATCAAATATTGGGAAATACCTAACCTTTTCCATGTTGCATGGAAAACCAATATTAAATATTTCAAAAAATCTTGAAAAAAATCTTGACCTGCTTTGTTAATACAGAGTAAAAAACAGAAGTTCACTTTTTATCTACGGGGGCTTTTAGTGATCCCAATTTCGATGGCAATTCAAATTTCTTCTTAGGGGCAAAAAGCGCCCAGCACATTTCTGACCTTGGTGTACACAAACACCCACGCACTGCGTTTCCACACACCTGCACCATGAAGTACTCGCAGAAGCTCCAGCCGGGCTGCGTGCGCTTCTCGCGGAGCGTGCGCATGTCGTCCTCAAAGCGGCCCAGGTTCTTGGTGAAGGACATGAGCAGCAGGGTGCGCAGCTTGAGCAGGAAGGAGCTCCACGACTCCTGGGACCTGGATGAGTCCTTCAGAGGGTCCGAAAGCACCACGCACCTGGGGAAAGGGATGGACTGCGGGTGAACTCGCGTTATCGCCACGCCTCGTGTTTAGTCGTGTTTCCACTTTATTGTCAAGAGGATTTTAAGCAAACTTTTGAAATGTTGCAAAAAAGAAAATGCGAATTAGGCTGTTTCCTAAAAAGTCTCCTCATCGATCCACACGAACCTGCTGTTGCTACCAGCCATGATTTAGCGTGTTATGGGGATATCCTGGGAAGACGATATCATGGCAGTTAAATGTTCTACGTCTAATAATCTTCGTCAGAACTTATTTGGCGTCTCCCATTGAGTTTTTTCTCAACCTTTTGTAATGCGATACTTCAAAATGTGCATAGAAATACGTTGATGGAAACACAGCTATAATAAGCTGTACCCCAGGACTACACTGAAAACGCTGCATCACATCACATTAACTTGCTGTTATGTGTGCTCCACAGGGAGTGTCGTAACCCGTCTTTGTACATTGAAAAAACAATGACTGCACTAAGAACGATGTCATCATTTATGACTGAAAGCAGTGAGTTGCCGCTAATGTTCGCCATGGGGAATTGAAGCTCGACGATTTTTGGATATTACCCATCGGACACACTGTCGGTGTCCGGTGTCTGCGGAGCACCTTTCATTGATTAGAATGGGCAGCCGATAATTCCCGGCCGAATGGAAAAGTTGAGGGCATGCTCAATAGAAGTAAAACTGGCCCTTGGACATTGGGATTTAAAAAGGGCCATGTATTTAGGTTATCAAGAAAAAAAAAGGGATGACCTTTAAAAATAAGAGCACAGCTGATCTGTTCTTCATCATTCTGTCATTGGTCTGTCTGGTATAAGTCCACCCGGGGCCCCTACCTGTCGCTCTGCTTATTGCAGAAATCGTTGCGGATCTTGTCCACGATGGAGGAGCGCGGCAGGATGTTGGTCTTGTTCTTCTTCTTAGCGTCGTTGGTCTCCACGACAACGATGACCCAGTCGGCCGAGCCGTGGAGGCGGAGGCTGTTCTGCCAGCGCATCATGTCCTCCTTCACGGACCCCTTGTACGCCTCCGTGTCCTAGAAAAAAATAATAATAATGTTGAGTTATTCTTGGCAGGTTGTGGGAGTCTGTGCACGGACGTACGACTGCAGGCCTGTTTCGCGGCCTAGTTAAAAAGGCTGGAAAAAAGACTAATCGTTATTCACTAATAGACACTGTTCTTTGGGAGAAACCAGTTTGGCTGGACTATTGGTCTTAGGTTAGCTTTGAGTCCGTAATAATGATAGAAAAGTAGTTTAGATCTTACAAAGGTATGTCATTTTGGAATAGGAGAATAGCAAGTTTAGTCTGCAACCAGGCCCTTTATTGCCATCCGAGTCAATCAATAATTAGGATTTTCAAGGGTAACAGTAATACATAAATACAAAGTAGGCTTATCACGATAAAAAAGTGTTTAATGTGAAAACAAACAGTATGTTTGTTTTCACATTGAATGCATACAAGTACACTAAATCAACAGTAGCATGTAACCTTTCCTTGAACCCTCTCAGTATAACAATGATTCTGCTGAAATACAAGTCCTTGTGCACATGAGCAGAACATATGCAGAACAGTACAATAAAAAAACAGAACAATAACAGCAGCTCTTGTGAAATCCGTATATAGCCTTGATGAGAAACTTTGGACCAGCAATGAGCCTATACAAACACGGTTATCTATATGTAAAGATGCATATAGATAACCCAACAATACATATTTAGGGTAACAGAGATAGCTATATGTCTGCCCATCTACTTTCTTTTACCTAGGTCTGTGGGCTCAATCTGAGGGCTTTGGCAGTTATGTTGTGTCCAATGCAGGCCTGTGAAGCCCTTTGAGATGGCGATGAGTTATAAAAGAAGGGAAACGCTTCAATCTTACACAATTGCCGCTGGCATGGGCAGAGGCACGTTGGCCATTATGATCATTATCTATTGGAATCAGAAGCTTCCATCATAGTTCTCCAAACTAACAGCTTTGCAGTGACATTTATTGAACATTGTCCATTGCTACGAATTCTAGGCATTCAACTTGAGAACAGGGGAACACGACATATAGAAAACAGCAGCAGCACGGGGTGGCCTTAGGTTATATAATCTCTCTGGAGTATAAACAAGCCTACTGCTCACCAAGATAGCATTATTTAGTTACCGCAATAAACCAGCTGATGCATGGGAAGTTCAACAACACGTTTGTTTGATAAGAAACACCACATGGCCTGCAGCGGCAGCCACGAAAGCCTGTTTGTGAAGCTCATGCATAAGAGACTAACGTGTATTTCCCCTAACGGCCTTTAGGTGGATGCTCGGAGGGCCGGCCACCATTGTAAGTCAATGGGAAGAAAGGGTTTCATTCCCGTAATACAAAGCCAATACACTTTGTTCAGCTAGGATCTCAGTGTCTAGTTCATCTCCATATTACGTATTTTACGATGCCCTGTTTGACATGTTATGTCAAACATATGTCAAAAGTTAAGGATTTAATATTAATGAGCTTGCCATTGCCTAGTGCGAGTCATTCAAGTCCTGCCCTTAATGTGCCAAATATGGATTGTTTCCGCTGCTGGTGGCAAAGGATGGCGAGCTCCTTAGAAGGCAAATCTACACCCTCACAACAGTTGTGTGCAAACCAATGGGCGACATCAGGGACGCTGCGTCCATATGTCTAATTCTCGCACACCAAGAAGCAAGGTCAAACCAAATCTAGACCAGTAGGGGGTAATGTAATGCGTGTGTGTCGATGACACCACTTCCCAAAAAAGCCTCGCTTCACAGGCACGATTTCTGGATAGTCAGTAGAATAGTAGAGTAGTCGTAGAGTATGTGTTGCCTTGTGTTTTCTACATTCGCAAATACACACCAGCTGATCTAACAAATCTGTGAAAGGGCAGCATGACCGACAGCAAGGATTTGCATTTTGAAGTTGATGTTGGTTACATTAGACAGATCCAGTGCAACAAAACAAGTATTCCCAATTTCTCCATCAGTAGCATTTACCAATGCAATGACAGTTGTGTGTTGCAAAAATGCCTTTCACAACATGACTAAATGTGTACAGGCTGCCTGCACAAACTTTGTGTTGCCTTGGAAAATATACAAATCAAGACACTTTACAAGCATACTGGTAGTTATGTTTTTATACTGCCTGGATGTTCATGTTTTTCAAACAAATCATCTTAGGTTTAAATTAAATATGAGTTCCATATACAAGCTCTTTTCAACAGTCCTTAAGTACAATTTAAAGCACTGTCTACGTATTTAACCGCCCACATTCAGTGCTGCTGATAGGTTTTCAATGTAGTGAGTCCCCATTTGAGTGGGTCCCAGGGAAATTGAGTGGGTCCCCAATAAAATGGGGAACATTGGGGCAGGACTGATGTTCTTTGCTTAAAACATGGCGAGTGAGGGTGGAGTGCTGATAGTTGGTGCATTTGTTTGATTTGTGCATAGACGGTTTTGTTGTATTTAGTACAAATGTCACAGTAAATTAAATTGTCATGCAAGAAGCGCAGCCATTGGAACGTGGTGAGCCACTGCTTGAGCAGTTGGCTCATCAGGCTCAGAGTCAGTAAAACTAGAGGCAGATGTAGAGGTACTATTGGCAATTAAAATAATATTACAATTGCCAAGGACTAAATATATATATACACAATAACTTAATATATACAGTAGTGCGTACTGCAGACAAGTTGCAGGCATCAGCCCAAGGACTGGCATGTATTGTCACCGACATACGGAAGTGCTTCTATCGGCTACACATCCATGTATAGCGGTGACGTCACTTACTGATCCTTAGCAGCTTTATTTCAGACGGCAGAAAGCTGCGCTTTGAGCTTCAGAAATGCTTGGGAAAATGTAGCTTGTGCGGATGGTACCGCACTACTAGATCAATAAAAGAGCTTCGCTAAGAGAGGTAGAGCGAGGGGAGATTGCCCACTAGTTAATCGATCGCGGAAGGTGTCATTCTCTCGGACGGATAAAAATAAAATGGGTTGCCAAATATACTTGTGTCAAGACACTCCTGCGTCCCCTGGACGCGGCGATAGTGAGTTTACTGCGTCCTTTCGGATTTTAACGCGTTAGAGACGCAGGACGCGTGCCTAGCAACATCACTGCACATTCATATGGACTGAGTTTAGTTTGGCATTTTAATCAATACCGAAAAATGATTCTTAATTTCTAGGCGTTTACATATTGTAGAAATCTTTAAGGCTACTCACACAGCAGTCCGTCCAGTAGATATGGAGAAAGGGGAAAGTGAGAAGAGCTTTGTTGCCTTCCTTGGGAAGCAGCTCCTCTTTAAACTGCACAAAGTTAGCCTCCAAATGGATCATCTTGGGGGCTCGGCCATAGGTCCTGGACACAAAGTGAAATGAAACACGCGGTGCGTTTAGCCTCTATCTCTTACACAATAGTATCTATCACCTATTAAAATATAGTATCCATTATCCATTACTGTTTCTCCTGTGACATTTGAGGTAGGCTACATTATTCCCTACTTGAAACTTCCTATTGTATTATTGTCATCCATCTATATATCAATCCATCAATTACACACAGTCAATCATCATTTAGCAGGACTACTCACCTCCTCCATTCCATTGGCTCCCGAGGAAGCTGTTGGGCCAATGGGGTGTAGAGAGATGTAAACAAGGCCTGGTCTCCGCCGCCTGTGAGCAATGAGGCCAGAAGAAGAGGCGCCAGGAGAAAGTCACTTTCCAAAAGTGCAGTGCATGACCTGCTGCCGATACCCAATAAATGTCAATAACCAGTCAACGACACGTCCGTTTTTTTTAAAATAGCCCACGTCACGTGGCCACACACATGATAAACCACCTTAGGCTCAGGGTGCGGCTGAGCCTAAGGTGGTTTATCATGTGTGTGGCCTGTGCAACTCCAAAGGTGCAGTCTTTAGGTGCAGGCTACATAGCATGCGCGTCGTCATATACAGCCCATTACACCTCACAACTACGCTTCGATTATGTTGCATTCACAGACATGCTGGCCAACGTCCAAATGAAAATACACCAAAGCGACACTTCGACCATCTTTTTACTGGAAGGCCGGGACGCCGTCAATTTCAGCTTTCTAACCCGGCCGATGGCGTTGATAACCAGCAGTGTGGGACAACCGCAAACCACAGGTGACCTGGGCCTATCTCACAAAAGCAAAAAGAAAAGGAGGAGCAAACATTTTCCAGCAGGTGTCAGGAGGACCAGTGAGGACAAGGCAACTGAACACCTAGTCCCTTTTTATTTTAATGACGTGACAAAAAGCCTCCTCTGCCTACGGCTGCTGTGTTGACGCATCATACAAGTCACATGCCCACAACTGCTGAAAATACACCTGACTTAACACTAAGCTTTTTTATGTGTGTGGGGGGGGGGGGATTTCTACCTCTCTCTCTCTCTCTCTCTCTCTCTCTCTCTCTATATATATATATTTATAACTTTATATCTCGCTCTACACACACACACACACACACACACACACACACACACACACACACACACACACACACACACACACA